>LPNX010029814.1:187284-271710 GCA_001517045.1 Pseudotsuga menziesii
AGAAATCTCCCTCCCAACACAATATCAGTTTTCAAAATGGTTCTAAAAGAGGAATGTTGGAATTTACACAGTATTAGTAGTGTCTTCAAGGTTGTTGATAGAATAGATGCACCATGGATGTGATTGTATTTAACCATTCTCAAACTCAAATTCTTTGTTTTCTTTGGCTGCTGATTTGTTATTTTTTTTGGCTGGCCATTTGCAGAGAATTGTTGTCCCTGCTGAGTGTATCCAAATACATATACTAAAATATATATTTCAATATATATATATATATATATATATATTTTAATTTAAAATTAAATTAAAATGTAATTTTGACTTTAATTTATATTTCAAATTTAAATTAATATTTATATTAAATTTAAAATAAAGTTTTATATTAATTTTTTTTTGTCTCCTCGAAAAGCACCTTGAGTGCAATACCTGAGAAGAGGTTTGCACCTTGGGAGATTTGATCCCTCTCAGCGCTTGATAGAGCCTAGGATTTGGATCTAGGCTGGTTTTATCTCCTCACTTCTTCCTTGTGCACATGAGGGATTTCTAATTTGGGCTTGTAAGTCATATTGAAAAACAATTATTAGTCATTACCAATACCTCTTCTACATGACAAATTTGATGTCCTTTTACCAAGCACTCCCTTATGTTGTCTTTGTCTCCTCCCTATTGTTCACCTTTATCTTATTATTCTTATTCCACATGTTGTTTTCCTTGTGCTACATTTAGTTTTTAGTATTCTTTACTTGTGTCTTTTATTGGAAACCCATACTTTTGTAGGTGTAATGATGGTGGATCATTCATCCATGCGACCAATATCTAGGTAAAGGGAAACTCCAAATTAATTTGGCCTCCTCATGTATTCCTTGGTATGGGTACATTCCAATTTGGATTGCAATCCATATTAGAAATTTAAGCGACGCCCAAGATCCCTCCTTAATTGATATATTTGTTTCCTTTTTAGCAAGTGATCCCTTATGGTTTTGTTTCATCCACATTGTTTTTCACCTTCATTCCCCCTTCTTGTTATGAATGGTGTCTTCCTTATTTTTGTCTTATTTCCTTATGTCTTGTATTGGAAACCCCATATGTTTAGTAGGTGTAAGGGTAGAATCACATTTATTACATTCCACTCATCTCAAGGAAATGATAAACCCAAAATTTGTTTAGTATGCTAACTTCTTCCTTGTGCATGGGCATGTTTTCCAATTCAATCTTGCAAGATGTATCAGAAATCATGAGCGGTGAAGAAGACCTCTTATTATTTGAAAATGTTCTTGTACTTTTACCAAGTATCCCTTGTGGTTTCATTTCCTATACCTTATTGTTTTCCCATGTTTTTTTATTCTTGTTCCATATAGTGTTTTTTTTCTATTTCATTTAGCGTTTGGTATTTTTTTTTATGTATTGTCTTGGAAACTAAATATAATTGGTAGGTATTAGGGCATAAAATTATTTGGTCCATGCTAATCATATTAAGGAAGCTAATCATATTAAGGAAGGTGCACACCCCATATTTCTTTGGACTCCTAACTTTTTCCTTTTCCACGTGCGATCTTGGAAGTCACCTAAAAATTTTAGATGTTGACCAACACCTCTTATTATTGAGATTTTTTTCATATTTTTATGTTGTGCTCCATTTTATTGTTATTTCCCCGACCTTTTTGTTTACTTTCTCTTTCATACTCTAATTTTGCATGGTAATTTCCTCATGTTTCATTTATGTTTAATATTGTTTCCATGTGGATTGTATTGACAAACCCATCTTTTGATAGGTGTAAGGATTGTGGCTCATTTATTCTATTTCACTAATCTCAAGAAAGTGGGAAACCCTGAACATGTTTTGTATTCTAACTTGTTTCTTGTGAAAAAGTGGGCTTACTGAGTTTGGGTTTGTATGAAATCTCAAAAAAGTTAACTATTGACCACTTAGATCTCTCCCCATGTGACCATTTTTTGTGTTTTTACAAGCACTCACTTATGCTTTTGTTTCCTTCTCTTTGTTTCTCACCTTTGTCTTTCTCTTATCATTCTACATGGTGTTACTTGTGTTTTATTTGGTGCTTTATATTCTTATCTCTCACAAAGAGAATACATCCAGTTTGGAGAAACATATACATCAAATAACCAAGTTAGATATACCTAAAATATCTAGATAAAGAATTAGTTAAACTATCATATAAGAAATCAAAACTAACATCTAGGTTACCAAATAAGGTTTTTAAATATTAATTATGTAATTATGTATTCTTAGGTTATATTTATAGTCATCAATTGATCTTCTTAGTACATTTAGAATCATTGCATTACGTAATGCTTTTTTTATCACATGCACATGTTTATAGTTCCTTAGTGGATAATCATTTGTTGTTCCACACATGATATATGAAGGAGGCCTAGTTAGTATGTGGTTAAATTATAGATTTTTCAATTTATTAAAGTTGCACATATATTCTTACATATATTTATAATTAGTTGTGTCATCCTAACTTTCTTCATATGTCCCATATTCAGACTATTCAAGACAAAGGTAAATCTATTGTTGATGGTCCTCCACCCATACCTGAGGATGAGATTATAACTAATTATGAATTTCCACCTATGATGCCTTCTATGGAGATAGATACTCAACTTCATCCCTCATATAATAAGGTAAAAAAATTTAATCAAATCAATAAGGTACACAATGGTCCTTAATTCTTTTTTGTGAAACACTTAAATAGAAATACTTGTTTATTATAGTACAAAGTCTTGCTAGGAACACTCATATTTATTGATAGTATAATGAAAATGAGATTTACCCTAGTGAACAATCAATTTTTGTTCCACACATGATATATGAAGGAGACCAGGTTAGTATGTGGTTAAATTATATAATTTTCAAGTTATTAAGTTTCACATGTGCTCCTACATATATTTACAATTGGTTATGTTATTCTAACTTTCTTCATATGCCCCATGTTCAGATTGTACAAGATAAAGGTAAATCTATTGTAGATGGTCCTACACCCATACCAGAGGATGATATTGTACCAAAGTCTGAAATTCCATTTCATATCCATTCTATGGAGGTAGGCACTCAACTTCACTTTCCATATAATAAGGTAAAATTTCTGAATCAATTTCATAAGGTACAAGATGGTTGTTGCCTCTTATTTGTGAAACACTTTTACAAATAGTTCCATTTCTTACTAGGAACACTGAATATTTATTGATGATATAGTGAAAGAAATGAAATCAATGTCAATGCAATTAGATGATATTTACCCTAGTGAACAATCAATTTTTGATCCATAGATGATAAATGAAGGAGACCTAATTAGTATGTGGTTAAATTATATAATTTTCAATTTATTTAAGTTGCACATGCATTATTACATATATTTACAGTTGGTGATGTCATCCTAACTTTCTTCATATGTCCTATGTTCATATATTTATGCAAGGTAAATCAATTGACATGTCTCATAAAAAAAGAAATTTACAAGATTGTAGCTGTAAAATAGTCATTGTTCAAAATGGAAAACATTTGTCGAATCCCGCTGGGATGTTCCCAAGGGATTTTATTTATACAATTCAAAAACTATTAAAACTTTGAGAAACACACACAACACTAAGAGGAGGGGCATTAGTGTTTGTAGTTACTAATCTGATTTGACTTCTGTAATATAATAACATCAACAATGAATTCTTCAATCTTATATTGATATAAAAATTACATTGAAGATCTATGATACAACACAGAATACATACACCAGCTACAACTGGTCATTTAGAGGGTTCAACCTTCACCTTCAACTCCAACTGAGATGATAGAATAAAGCTGCAACACAAGAAAGGATTGATCTCAGCCAATTTGATTTCCACAGATATTTTTGCAAAAAGTTTAGAAGAGCTTCCAAACTGCTCTGACTCCCAAACTGCTCCATGAAACTAACTTGCTTCTCTTGATTCTTCGACCTCCTCCTCTACCCACCTTCCTGCTCCTCAACCCTCCTCCTGTTGTACCCCCAAACTCAGTACCTTCTCTGCTGCCCTTCCTACTGCCTATTTTTAATAACATGAATTTTCTTTATTTATACGTGTTCTTCTCCTTGAGTTTTAGGACATCAACTTGTCAAACATTATTTCAATAAATTCAAATTTTTTTCTTTCTTTCATGTTATATAACTTTTGTCTTTTTGCAAGATCATCGAGCTCTTTATACCCACATGGTTTCCATCCTCAAGGGCCTTCTACTCATGCCCGCAACTCCTTTGGATATGCCCTCAGGGGCTGTTGCTCATGCCCGCAAGATCCATAATATATGCTCGCAGGAAGACACTATGAAATTCCCGCAAGGCAACTTTCTCCTTGCCCTTATGACTCCCACAAAAATGCCTGTAATGGGCCTTCAAAGGACCCCCGCAAGAGGCCGTTGAACTTATGCCCGTAAGCACCGTTTATTGTCTTCATTACTCTTCAAATTTTGCCCGCGGGTCTCCTCTGAAGGATGCTCGCAAGGTGCAAAGAGATGCATGTATGAGGGTATTTTTCATGTGTTTCACATGCCCTCGGGCTTCACTTATTATGCCCGCAAGGCTGATCTAAATTTCCCGCAGCATGCCTTCACACACCCTTAAAGATGCCCGTAGCTAGGGATTATCTCTGTCCATTGTGCCACCTTTGTCTTTTGTTCATTTTCGTTGCCATATCATCTTCATGCCACATTTTCCATTGTTATCCTTGTCAATGCCATGATTTTAATTTTCCTTCTAAGACCATCTCCAAATGACCACATAATGGGTCATTTGGTTCTTCTTGCCATTGTCTTTTATGTCAATGCTTTGGTCTTCAATCCATCTAGTGTCTTGCTTGCTTTTCCATCTGTCTATGTTATCAAGCTTACTAAGTCCTCAAGCCGTGTCATGTGGAATCCAAGTCATCAAATTCTTAATCTTTGCCATTAATGTGTTGTCATCAATGACAACCACATTCATCAATTTCCCCCTTTTTCATTGATGGCAACCAAGACATCTCTCCCCCTTTGACATTAACGACAAAGGTCCATTGTTTCCCCTATCTGATACACTTGTTGCAGCTGGTCACTCCCCCTAAATTCCGACCTCCTTCTCAAGGGATGATCTCAATATAGGTTTCATTCTCATATGACACCCTCATACATTTTTATAAAAAAATAGTCTTGGAGGGAGATAAATCCCAACCTCTACCTAAGATACTCAAATGTATCTTTAGGTAAAGATTTGGAAAAAATGCCATCCACCTGTTCCTTTG
Source organism: Pseudotsuga menziesii (assembly GCA_001517045.1). Lineage (NCBI taxonomy): Eukaryota > Viridiplantae > Streptophyta > Pinopsida > Pinales > Pinaceae > Pseudotsuga > Pseudotsuga menziesii. The sequence goes on from LPNX010029814.1 coordinate 192,556, forward strand.
TGTTGACATAATTGAGTGTGACTTGCTGCTCATTAACCTTCTCTCCTAGAAAGTGATACTTAATAGGAATATGTTTGGACTTGGAATGCATCACTAGTTTTTTTGATAGGATGATTGCATTGGTATTGTCGCAATTGATTGTAACTGGTTGATCAAAATGAATTTTCATGTTTTACAAAGTTTTCTTCATCTAAATTATTTGAGTGCAGCATTCAGCAGCTGCATTGTACTCAGCTTCTGTAGTGGATAATGAAATTGACAATTGTTTCCTACTCATGCAAGAGACAAGTCAATCTCCCAAAAAGAAGTCATTTACACTTGTACTTTTCTATCATATAGATTGCCTGCCCAGTCAGCATCAGAAAATATTGTGAGTTCAATATGTGAGTTTTTTGGATACCACAATCCGAATTCCATTGTACCTTTCAAATATCTGAATATTCGCTTGACTGCTGCTACATGTGACTCCTTTGGACTTGCTTGGTATCTTGCCACCATCCTAACAGCTTGCATGATGTCCGGTCTTGATGCGGTAAGATAAATTATAGTTCATATACTTGGTCTAAGATATAAAAATGTGGTATGGAGTTTGAGTAATCTGTAGTCTAAGAAAAAAAGGATAGATCTCCTAACATGGACATCTCAAATTCTCTATCCATATTAGCTACAAATTCCTGACTTAACCTTTCCAGACTGCTTCCAAAAATAAGGTCATCAACATAGACAATAATGATTGATAAATATTCTTCTTCAATATTGAAGTAAAGATTGATGTTAGTACTTCCTCTCTTAAATCCTTGCTGAAGAAGATATGTGTCCAATATTTCATACCATGCTTTAGGTGCCTGTTTGAGACCATAGAGTGCCCTTTTTAATTTCTAAACACAACCTTCTTTACTAGGTTCTTCAAAACCCTCAGGTTGTTCGGTGAATACTTCTCCCTTCAGGGAGCCATTTAAGAAGGTTGACTTTACATCCATTTGATAGACCTTGAATTTTTTATAACATGAAAATGCTAAAGACATCCTGATCAATTCCATTCGAGCTACAAGTGCAAAGGTTTCATCAAAATTAATTTCTTCCATCTGGGCATATCCTTTGCTAAACAACCTTTATTTATTTTGAATGACATTTCCATTTTCATCTAGTTTATTCCTGTACACCCATTTAGTATCAATTATGTTTTTTTCTTTGGTCATGGAACTAACTCCCACACTCCACTCCTTTTAATTTGACTTAATTCTTTCTTCATGGCATTATTCCAATGTTCATCCTTGAGAGATTCATTGAAATTTCTAGGTTCAGTAGTTGAAAGTAATGCCAGATTATTTACCTGTGGTGTATATCTTAGTGGCATCCCTTCTTCAATATTTCCAATAATAAGATTTTTTTGATGATCCCGCATTACAGTTCTGAGTGAGGATTTTGTACCTTTCGAGGAGGGTTGCTTATTCTTAGGTTGTTCCTGTTGATAAGTATGTTCCTCTGTTAGTTTTTTTGATATTTCTTCTTCACCAGATAAGTCATCATCACTGTCCTCTGGTTCTGATTCTGGCATTTTTTGTGCTAGATCTTCATCAACGACTACATCTATAATTTTAACTATTCATTTCAATATCTTGTTGTAACATTTGTAGTCTTTCTTTTCAATTGAGTATCCCAAAAATACACCTCATGTAAAATTCATGAGGTAAACCCTCAGTCGTAAGTTAGGTCAATGGCACCCAGAAAAGAATCATATATTTATTATTGTGGTATTTCCTAGGTAGGTCAGCCTTGTAAGTTAGATAGTTCAGCCCAGTTAGGGAAAATGTTAGTTGGGAAGATCACTATAAATAGGGAGGCACCCTCCCTCATTTGTACACACTCACGCACACTTGTATTGCCTAAGAGAGAGAAATGAGGGACATAGAAGGAATAGTTCAGCCCAGTTAGGGAAAATGTTAGTTGGGAAGATCACTATAAATAGGGAGGCACCCTCCCTCATTTGTACACACTCACGCACACTTGTATTGCCTAAGAGAGAGAAATGAGGGACATAGAAGGAAGATGACTAATGTCTTTGGTGTTTTGGCTCTTATGCTTAGGGTTTGGTCTCTCTCTCTCTCTCTATCAGACCTTGTTATTTGGTCATTGCATAATGGTAATATATATTGAGGAAGTTTTTGCTCGGTTTTTCCCTTTAGGGTTTCCTAGGGTAAATTGTTGTGTATATCATGATTGTGTTTCTTTCAGTGATCCTCTTTATGTTGTTATTGTGAAAATGTATTAAATGCTTATCAAGTTAGGAATTAAGCTATGACATCATAGAAAAATTAACATGGTATCAAATCTATCATGAAAAGAGCATCTTTCATGAGGTAAACCACTATCTCCTTCTTTGGACAAGAAAATTAGGTTTTCTAATAAAGTGGAATTTTTGAGTGCAAGTGACATAGGGAAGTATGCCCATCCTAGGATCATATTTTGGCACCAAGATCGATTTTTTTCAGTGAGAATATCCTCCGAAAAGTCAATCCATAGTTTGGATTAAAACCAAAAAACCAGAAAACTAGAAAAAATGAAATAGAACCAGAAACTGCAGTCCAGAATCTTGCAAGTCCAGTTTCAAGGGTTAGAATTTTGATTCTTTAGAAGCTTACTGTACCATCATATTCGCCTCATTCAAGCGCATATTTTGGTGTGTATAGTTTTCATTTATGAGAAATTTTCTTTTTTTTTCATTTTGTGATCTCCGAGACAAGATGTCTCCAAGCGCTAAGCTTGATGACAAGTTGGAAGGCATAGAAAAATTTCGTTCTTGGAAATACAGAATAGGACTCATTCTAGAAGAGGATGATCTTGCAAATTTTATCAAGGAACTTGTGTCAGATCCCAAAGAAGATGAAACGAAAGAAAATTACAAGAAAGGTATGATTAGCGCCAAGAGGATCATAGTTGATTCAATCAAGGATCACTTGATTCCTCAAGTATACTCTAAGAACACACCCAAGAAAATGTTTGATTCCCTATTAGGAATGTATTAAGGAAGAAACATCAACCAGAAGGAAACTTATAAAGCATAAAAGTTGATATCCTATGGGAAGAATGTGTTCAAGAAGAAGCTAGAGTAGCTAACCAAGAAGCACTAGTAAGAGATGATGACCATGCTCTAGCTACTCATACCAGAATAATAAAAGGAAATCATCATTTCAAGAAAGAAACTCATAAAGGGTCTTATCCTTTTAATAAGTTTCAAAATAATAAAAAGGGATATTACAAGCATAAAGATTTATCCTCTTATCAATGTTACCGTTATGATAAGATAGGAAAAATTTCCAGAAATTTTCTGACAAAGAAAGAAAAATATAAGAGTAAAAATAACAAAATACATCATCTTAAATTATAATAACAATAAGAACCTGAAGTTATCAAAATAAGAAGTTGAAGAATATGTTCTCTAGAAGATGTATCTGTCACTAAAGGGTGGCCTGTATAAATTGAGAGGTCAATCAAAAGTATCCTTGATCCATGATTCTACAAGATTGTAAAAATATGATTCACAGCAATATCTAGGAGCTAAGAGAATACTCACAACTCAAGAATGTCACAAATTATGGAGAAAACAACGAAAAATAGCAATATTAACACATAGAGATTGTGTCAATAACTAAAGCTTCTATTACTATCCAACATGTAAATATTTTTGGAACATGAATATAATACAATAGGTGAAAATCATTTTACTTTGGAGTAATTGGATTCATACATGTGGCAGGCTTAGATTGGACCTCAAACCCCCCTAGGTGGACCAATGAGCTCCCAAACCACCTAAAATGGTCCCGAATTTCCATGTGAACATAGTTGAAGCATTCTAGGACATAAATAACGGTAGGATAGGTGTGTTGGATATCATGGGTGAGTGGGAGTGGCTATAGGAATATTTTAATGGTCCAAAAGAGCCAAAAACACTCAATACAATACATGGGTGCCTCTGGTCAAACCAGTTCTCTATTTTAAGGAGTGGGAACACCCCAAGGATAAAAATTTCATTAATTAGGGTGAATGAGTCTCTTAAATGATCAAATTTGGGAGCTTGGGTGCATTTATTAGTCCAAAACCCCCAAATACCTTAGTAGATCAACATAACCAAGATTTGGACCATACAACATACAAATGAAGGTATGTCCTAGGTGGTATGTGACCATGACACTAGGTGTTATGATGCTCTAACACCCCCCCCCCCCCCCCCCCNTTAGTGTAATAACATAAAAAGTTGAGTCCTTGTAAACTAAGGCTCAAGTCACCTGTTACAAAAATTTATTAGTCCATATAACCAAGGTAAGAAGGAAAACCACATGGGAACAAAAAATCCCCTCTAAAATGGACATAGGTAAAAATATGAAAGTGAATATTAGTCCTCACCATGTGTCACCCACTCCAAGGAGTGACCTCATATAGGTGAATGTCTTCTCTATGAATCTCTTGGTGAATATGTCAAGAGTCTTCTCTGCAAATGGGAAATACTACAATGGTATCACCTGCTCATGCACTAAGCTCCAAATGTAGTGCATGCGTATCTCAATATGCTTGGTCCTCTATCTCTATACTATATCGGTAGAATTCTTGATTTCACTTTGATTTTCACATCAAATGATAGTGGGTTAATCAAATACAAAACCAAGTCCTCCAAGACTACCTTGCAACGACACACATCATGTAGCTGCATTCACTGCTCCTCTATACTCAACATCAACTGATGAAAGGGATATAGTGTGTTGTCTCTTACTTTACTAGAATATGGGACCATGTGCAAGCATGAATACATAACCTAAAGTGGAGTTTTTGTCAACAAAATATCCATCCTAATCAGAATCAGTAAATCCAACTAGTTCTAATGGAGAACTAGCAGAATAGTGTATCCTGAAGTGTTTGGTTCCTTGCACATAATGAAATATCCTTTTAGCATCCTTCCAATGGATCTCATGAGGCTCTTACATATAACTTGCAAAAAAACCTATTGCATAAGAAAAATCAGGTCAAGAGTGTGTGAGATACAACAATCTCCCTACTAGTTGTCTATACAATGAGATGTCCACCAATGGAGATGGACCAAAATCACCTAGTTTTACTCCTGAAAGGAAGGGACACTTAGAACATTTACATTCATCCATTTTGAACTTCAATAATAGGTTTTCAGCATAATTTTATTGGATGACCTTAATACCCACATCAGATTTCTCAATCTCCAAGCCAATTAATTGTTTCAACAATCCAAGGCCAGTCATTGAAAATGCATTCTACAATGAAGACTTAATTGAACCTTTATCAGCAATGCAACTTCTAGTGATCAAAATATCATAAAAATACAATACTATGATCTGAAATGAGTCACATAAATTCTGCAAATATACATTAGTATCGTATTTGCATCTTTCAAAGCCTAGTGATAGAAAACAATTGTCCATGTTGGCATACCAAGCCCTGGCGGCTTGCTTGAGGCCATAGAGAAACTTTTTCAACCTGAAAAAACATGAAGGATAATGAATGAAACCTTCAGGATGATTCATATAAATATTCTCATGAAGTTCACCATGAATAAAGTCAGTCTTCACATCCATGTGGTGCACCTTCCATCGCTTAGATGCAACAATGGCCAAAACTAGAATGATAGAGTCCATCTTTGAAACCAATTCAAATATATCTATAGAGTACACTCAATGGAATTGAGAGAATACTTTTGCAACCAATATGGCCTTATACTTATAATATGAACCATCAACATCCATCTTGGCTCTATAGACCCACTTACATTGCACTAATTTCCTGTTGGAAGGTAGAGAAACCAACTCCCAAGTTTCATTGTCTTGAAAATACTTGAAATCTTCTTTCTTGGTTATTTTCCATATTGGATCTTGTGATGATTCTTGATATGACTGAGGATCAGATCCAACCATCATGAAACACCTCTCTAGAATATTTGAATCACAAGCGCAGAAATCATTGCAAAATTGAGATCTTGTCTTCCTAGAGTCTAGTGGATCTCTAGGAAGATCACAAGATGCTTGTATGGTTTTCTCATCCCATTTTGAAATTATGGGTGAGTAATTATATGCATGCATGTCATAATATTCATATTTCATATCAGAATTAGAAAAGTTATAGAGAGAATCATCACCTACATAATCATTGAGTGGAAGGTGTGAGGAACCCCCCTTGACTAGTTCGATCTCTTGAATGGGCTCTTCTTTGAACTGTACATTTCTATCAATGAAGGTTTTCTGAGATGATGAATCAAAGATATTGTATCCATTTAATATTCATAATATCCAACCATTATGGACTCCTTTCTTTTAGTTTGCAAGGCCTTTCTCTTCTCGGGAGGAATTATATCCTAAGCCTTTGAGCCAAAAACCCTGAAATGGGAAACATTGGGCTTGTGTCCACTCCAATCCTCAAATGGATTTTTCTCATCCAATTCTTTGTGTGGAAATATGTTTTGTAAATATGCAGCACAATTTATGGCTTCATCCCATATATTATGACACAAATACTTATCCTCCAACACGCATGTGGCCATCTCCTTCAATGCTCTATTCTTGCGCTCTACCACACCATTTTTTTGAGGTGTGTAAGGCATTAGATGTTGCATTTGAATGTCATTTTCCTCACATATATGTTGTAAGTTCTTGCTAACATATTCCCATTATCAGTCCTTAATAAATTCATCTTATTCCCACTTAATTTCTCAACCAAAGCCTTGAAAACTTTGAAAATCTCAAACACTTCATATTTTTGGTTTTGAAAATACACCCAACAGTATCTTGAGAAATCATCTATGAATGTTAAGACATACCTTGAGTTTCCAAAGGAGGGTGTGGGAAGAGGTCCTATCATATATGAATGGATAAAATCAATCACTTGAACAACCCTTCTTTCCTTTCCTTTGTCATACTTGCGCTCTGCATGCTTGCCAACAATGTTGGACACAATGCCACACTGAGAGGGGGGGTGAATCAATGTGCTAGAACCTTTACTGAATAAAAGCATAGGAAGAGTTCATCAACATTCATCAAATAATCATGTCATCAACGTCAATCATAAAGACACATTACAAGACAAATATAGTAAACTTTATTTATAACTGGATATGAGTTACAATGAAGACTTCAATCTTTCGATTACATCAACAGCAACTGACTGAAGAGCACCAACTCCAAAGCCAAGACCCTGCTTGGTTTTTCTTAGATTTAACTAAGAAAGGGTGAGGATTCCAATCCTCACGTGGAATACTTAGCTTGCATCACTATCATCAACCTCTGTTGATCAACCTCAACTCATCAACCGCTGCTCATCAAACTTCTACTCATCAAACTTGTCCACTACCATGTCATCAATTTTTCTACTATCTAGTCATCAAGCTTCATCTTGACTATCCTCCAAAATTCTTTCTCATTTGTAAATGAATGTACAAATTTATCATCTCTCTGCTGAAATAATAGTTACAAAACAAAAAGAAATTGTTTGGTGCCACCAAAATTGTCTGTTTCCACCATAGGTTGTCTGCTTCCACTGAAACTCTATGTTGCCGCCGAAACTGTATGCTTCCACTGAAACTATCTATTGTCACTAAAATAGTCTCCTGTCACCAAAATATTATGTTGTCACTGAAATAGTATGTTGTCACCGAAATAATATGTTGTCACTGAAATAGTATGCTTCCACCGAAATAGTATGTTGTCACCAAAATAGTCTGTTGCCACCGAAATAGTATGTTGTCACTTAAATAGTTTGTTGCCACTGAAATAGTATGTTTCCACCGAAATAGTATGTTGTCACTGAAATAGTTTGTTTCCACTGAAATAATATGTTTCCACCGAAATAGTCTTCTGCCACCGAAATAGTATGTTGTCACCAACATATACACAATTTTGATGAGCATGTTGGCTCTATTTATACACATTTTCATGGTATTTTTAAAGGCCGACGTGTCTTCAAATTTTATTTTTAATTTTCTTTTTGGCTTATTTTGTGGAGCCGACTTTAAATTTTAATAATTAAATGAATGTATATTCAATGTTTTCCATGTAATTATTTGGATGGTTCAAGGTGTAAGGTTTCGATCCATTTATAATAGATTTGTCATATCATTATCTTCCTTAACGCCATCATCATATGTGCAAGGTTGTAAGGACACTTGTAAGAGCATGCCAACTATGTGTATGGTTCCAAGACCCAAGTATTTCTTTTACCTAGTTACCACAAGCAAAGGGGTCATTCTATATCTTGTCCAAGGCCCTCCAAGGACACCCTTCTCATAATAAGAAGTATTCTTAAACAAGGTTACGTACATGTAAAAGTGTAAAGGAATCATATTCAAGGTGTAAATTTTATGGGCTTCAAACCACATTATAGGTTCAAGATCCACATATTCATACAAGAACCATCATGATGCCACATATGTATGAATAATGTAAGAGAATCAAGGCATAATGTAAGGTCCTCCATACAATGTCATCAACCCTTATCACTGCTTTTTCATTAATTTCTTGTCGTCAATGATGAACATGCTCAACAAACTCCCACTTTGTCATTGATGGAAACACCTCTTCAAATACTCCCCCCTTTTGACATTAATGACAAAGGGTCAGTTAAAATATCCAGAATGCCCAAAAAAGGTATATTTTTGAAAGCTTCTAGAGATCAATATGATATGTCTTCTACCCCTTTCATGTAGACTTGTTCATTTACTGAGCTCCCCCTAATATCTTATTCGTATATTCCTTATTGTCTTCAATACGCTACTAGCTTCTCTTCTCAAGATATTTAATTTGTGTAATCATTCATACAATGATAAAAATATCAATAACAAACTCAAAATAAGTCATATTATCAGATAACAACAACAAGTGTTTCTTGAAGACATCCTTGTCAATCATATCCAAGGATTAGAGAGAGTCATCATAACACTTTATGGATACTATAAGAAATGCATCAACCATCATCTTAGTAAATTCATAAAAGGAAAGCACACATCAAGGACAGTCTTCCAAAAATCACCATGTTGCTTCACTTCATTTATTTTTCATTTTCTTTTATGACAAAAAATAACCATATTGTTCCACCTATCAACATGCCAATTGTAATCACAATCCTTGGACCTGTTTTACTGCTTGGAGAATCCATCATCTACTTTCAATTCCATCCTCCAAATCCATGAACTGAAGGTGTACTAAGGTATTTGAAAGACCTCAAGTTTGGCTTGCCACATGGAAACCATGTTCTGTGCATTAATCAACTTCATTCACATTCAACAAAACATTATTTTTCATCCATACCTAAGAGTGTCCTTGACTTTGAGCAAATGCCTTTTGGGATTCAAATCTTCCTACAATATTTTTCTTCCATGGTTCATAGGTTCTCCTTGTTGATGTGTATGAGGGACTCATCATAGGTTTTGTTCTTGTCCTTTCATAGTCTTGGGCTTTATAACCAAATCCATAATAGTTATAACAACTCATGGTGTGTCAATTATCATCAATATGGCCAACACGGTTACATGTCCAACATCTGGCCGTATTGTTGGGACTTCCAAATCTTCTTCTTTCATAGAATCTGCAATCCATAACATTGTGATTAAAATCATTACATGAATAGAAATAACAATTAAAAAAATTTCATACGTGGATGCGTGATTCCACCTAGAGGATGTCTCTTTTATGAACTTGCTTTGAGGAGTAGGACTAACTCCTTGATTAACTCCAATTTTTTTTATGTCTTTTGTAGGTTTATGAGGAGCAACTTTTATTTCACTTTTGGAGAATGAGGGGATTTCCTCATACTTTCTAGGTGTCCATGTGTCTTCTACAGACTTTTATTTTCCTAAGTTGTAGCCAAGGCGAGATTTACCAAAACGTGATCTTTGGTAGTCCAAGATCTCATCCAAAATGATTGAGCTATTCCTGAACTTCACACATGCATTAGACTTTTCACTTTTCTTTTTGAGACCAACTACTTCCATCTCAAGCTTTTGACATTGCTCCTCCTTCTCATCCAATCTGTCCTTCAAAATTTCCTCTATCCTTTTGGATTCTTCTAGCCGAGTCTTGAGATCAACATCTACCTTCCTTATTTCTTCAAGTTCTTATGAATCTTCACCAGAATCTTCATGTTCTTCTATTTAGCTGATCAATTCAGTATTTAATCTTTCAACTTCATTTTCTTTGTCTTCAAACTCATACTATAAACTTGTCTTCTCGTGATTGAGTTCTTGAGAATATCCATAGACTTCTTATGGTACTTTTCAAAGGACCCAAAAATATTCCTTTTAAGTCTCAAATTGTATATGAGATCAATGCTAGCTAGAAGGTTTGCTAGGACATCTTTCTTAGCATCTTCAAGATCATTTTCAAGGTTATTACAATCACTATTATTGTAGTCAGAAATATCCTTACCTTCACCAGATTGACAAACCCATCTTTTGATAGGTGTAAGGATTGTGGCTCATTTATTCTATTTCACTAATCTCAAGAAAGTGCAAAACCCCAAACTTGTTTGGTATTCTAACTTGTTTCTTGTGAACAAGTGGGCTTGCTAGTTTGGGTTTGTACGGAATCTCAAAAAATTTAACTATTGACCACTTAGATCTCTCCTTATGTGACCATTTTTTGTGTTTTTTCAAGCACTCACTTATGATTTTGTTGTCTTTTCTTTGTTTCTCAAATTTGTCTTTCTCTTATCATTCTACATGGTGTGTTACTTGTGTTTTATTTGGTGTTTTATATTCTTATCTCTCACAAAGGGAATACCTCCAGTTTGGAGAAATATATACATAAAATAACCATGTTAGCTATACTTAAAATATCTACATAAAGAATTAGTTGAACTATCATATAAGAAATCAAAACTAACATCTAGGTTACCAAATAAGGGTTTTAAATATTAATTATGTAATTATGTATTCTTAGATTATATTTATAGTTATCAATTGATCTTCTTAGTACATGTAGAATCAATGCATTACGTAATGTTTTTTTTACTATCACATGCACATGTTTATAGTTCCTTAGTGGATAGTCATTTGTTGTTCCACACATGATATATGAAGGAGGCCTAGTTAGTATGTGGTTAAATTATAGAATTTTCAATTTATTTAAGTTGCAGATATGTTCTTACATATATTGATAATTGGTTATGTCATCCTAACTTTCTTCATATGTCCCATATTCATACTATTCAATACAAAGGTAAATCTATTGTTGATGGTCCTCCACCCATACATGAGGATGGGATTATAACTAATTCTGAATTTCCAAATATTATTCCTTCTATGGAGATAGATACTCAACTTCATCCCTCATATAATAAGGTAAAATTTCTGAAAAAAATCAGTAAGGTACACAATGGTCCTTGCTTCGTTTTTTGTAAAACACTTAAATAAAAATACGTATTTATTATAGTACAATGTCTTACTAGGAACACTCATATTTATTGATAGTATAATGAAAATGAGATTTACCTAGTGAACAATCAATTTATTGTTCCACACATGATATATGAAGGAGTCCTAGTTAGTATGTGGTTAAATTATATAATTTTTAAGTAATTTAAGTTTCACATATGCTCCTACATATATTTACAATTGGTTATGTTATACTAACTTTCTTCATATGCCCCATGTTCAGATTGTAAAAGATAAAGGTAAATCTATTGTAGATGGTCCTACACCCATACCAGAGGATGATATTGTACCGAAGTCTAAAATTCCATTTTGTATCCCTTCTATGGAGGTAGGCACTCAAATTCACTTTCCATATAATAGGTAAATTTTTTGAATCAATTTCATAAGGTACAAGATGGTTGTTGCTTCTTATTTGTGAAACACTTTTCAAAATACTTCCATGTTTTTACTAGGAACACTCATATTTATTGATGATATAGTGAAAGAAAGGAAATCAATGTCAATGCAATTAGATGATATTTACCTTAGTGAACACATAAGAGGAATTTTGAGGTCTTAAATGGGCCTCCTAAGGAAAATAATAAAATAATAGTTAAAATAATAAAATAATATTTATTAGTTTTGGAGGAAAAAAGAAAAAAACTACTTTTTGTGTTTGTATTTTCGGCATATCTCCCTGTGTTTTTACTCAAATTTAGATCAAGAGAGCTCGTTGGATGCGGAATTTGATTTTTCATCCAACGCATACCCACACTATATACTTTTGATGGACCCCACTACCCCAAAAACAAGAAATACATGAAAAAATGTGATGATGATGTCATCATCACGTTTTTTCAGGTATTTCTTGTTTTTCTGGTAGCAAGGTCCATCAAAAGTATTTAGTGTGGGTACTCGTTTGATGCATAATCGAATTCCACATCCAACGAGCTCTCCTGATCGAAATTTGAGTAAAAACACAAGGAGATATGTCGAAAACACGAACAAAAAGAGTAGTTTTTTTTATGACAACTATGTCAATTCAACCATTATGGTTGACTCATTTTATTGGAATTCTATTGGTTCTTGAATTCCAACTCACAAGAACTTATTATTGGTGCGTTTTCTTATAAGGCCCATTTTAGACCCCAAATTTCCTCTAATGATCAGTTTTTTATCCAGAGATGATAAATGAAGGAGGCCTACTTAGTATGTAGTTAAATTATATAATTTTCAATTTATTTAAGTTGCACATGCGTTACTACATATATTTACAATTGGTGATGTCATCCTAACTTTCTTCATATGTCCTATGTTCAGGTATTTATGCAAGGTAAAGGTACTCAACTTCGCTTCCCATATAATAAGGTAAACTTTCTGAATCAATTTTGATAACATACAAGATGGTCATTTCTTCCTTTTTGTGAAACACTTTTTTTAAAATACATTTTTATTTTAGTTCCATTTTAATTAGGATCACTCATATTTATTCATGATATAGTGAAAAAAGGAAATCAAGATCATTGCAATTAGATAAAAAGAGAATGCATAGCTAAAGATATAACTAACATAATCTCGAATGGAATGTAAAGTTAATCTAGGTGCTTGTTTTATGGATAACATACTTCCCAAACTTGTCATTGACACCCATACTTGGTGAAGTGTACCATGATTTCTTGGAATGTGAGAGGGATGACTATCTCAAGTCGTCATGTCTTGGAATGTGAAAGGGATAACTATTCCAAAATGCAATATGCATGAGAGAAACATGGTAATAATAATCAAAGATGAAGTATTATTTAGACAAGAAGTTGACTTTGTTGATTTGATATATGAACTAGGATGGTTGAATGTTGGAGTGGATCTTATTGGAACACTAGCCATTCCATGTTTAGAAGAGGAGTTGCAAATTTTTTTTGAGTGTCCATTATTTTTTGTTGTTCATTGCATGGATCCTTTAAATTACAAGGATGTTTGGGACCACTTTCTTTTTTCGTAACAAGCTATTTGCATTTTGTTCTATTTAAGATCCTAGCCTTCAACATTAACAAATATATATTTAGGAACTAATTCCCACTTGCTTTAAAAAATCCAAATGAAACCTTGGAGGTGACTTCAATATTGGAAAATGGGTTAGTTATCATAAAGGAGGACATGTCCTTCCTTTGAAGTGTGCATAAAAATAATGCTCAATACAAATGTAAAATCCTTGGACTCTACGGTTGGTTCTCTTTTTGAAACATGAAACATGGAAGGGAACACATACAAGAATGAATGAACAAGGTTACATCATACATTTAACATCAATCACGATATGACTCTCCATATTGTTCCAAGAAGAGAAGTCCTCAATTTATGAGGATAATTTTAAACCTTATGTTAATACTCCATTTACAACAGTCTATTTATGGGCCTAACAAAGTTCAAAAGAATCTTGTTCATTATAAAATTATATGAACGCCCTTCAGATTATCAAATGCACATTTTCCATCATTTTAGACCGTCAGATAAAGAATAGAGATCGATCTACGATGGTAAATTTCTCTAGAGGTGAAGACATGCAGCAGCGAAGATGATAGAGAAAGGCGTCATAGACCAACAATCCGAGATCACAAGGAAGAAGAGTGACAATAGAGCGTGGCTTTGGCCAAAGGACACGAGGGAATGGTCAAGTTTGGCATTCACGGAGTCTATTAAAACGGGAAAGAAATGAAAGGTCGAGATCAAGGCAAAGCCCGATCGACATCCTAAAACACTTTCATTGAGCCAACATGCTCGATAAAAGGAGCATTCCCAAATCGTGAAATAGGTTAAAGGGCGGAAGTATCTGATGGTGGAAATGAAAGCAAAAGCGGATCTACGACTCTAGCTGATTTCATGATCTAGACTTATGCGGATAAATTCACGATTCCAAATCGTAAAAAGTGGTACCAACTGCAGATATCAACAGTCACGACAAAGAAGGGAAGAGATATGTGGTCATGGTTTATTTCTCAATCTAAACTAGCATGGAGGCGATCAAGGTATCGATTCATGAAGAGGTGGTAGGTTCCGCTCGGATCAACAGTTGCATGGGAGGGTTGATCTTGATCAATGGGTAAGATCATGCCACGATCTAAAGCTGCTCGTTGTATCAAGAGAGGAGAAATTGGCGGCAGAAGTAAAGAAACATGGACGATGGATGTGAAAGGTTCCCCAAATCGGAGGGCTAAGGAGGCCTCAAGGCTGTAAGTTTCGCATCCAGTGCAGATATGACAGTGGAGGGGACGTTCATACACGTAATTTGTCTCCCAACAGATTGGCTGATTCCCCTAACGCCATTTGTGATAAAACTAAGGCAAAGGTCGCATCCAATGACACTAACTTTCCCAACTCACAGGTTTCGCATGTGGTACACGTAGAGAAAAGCAGTAGGGAAGTAGGAAGTTTAGGTCTTTGAGGTGGCGAACTTAGTGTCTACACAAAGTGAAGAGATGCCATGAACTGAATCCGCTCGACACCACCATCGCAATGAGCGAAAAGGAAAGAAAGGTCAAATCCACATTCTTTAAACTAGCTGGACAGCCACATGGGAAAATGCTTAAAATCCTACCCATATCAGATAAGATAATTAAACATTAGAGGAGAAGATCCCCACCCTGACGTCACACATGCTATTGTCACATCGACCGATATTCAAGAGTATATCCTTCTCCAGGTCGTTTCAGCTGGCCCTATATAGTGTCATCCCCCGAAGTTGTTGAAGTATGTAAATGCACAGACGATGAGGGATAAAGGTTGAATTATGAGAAGTATTGAGTTCTTTTGTAGATAGCCATGGTTTTGTGGTTTGAGAAGTTAGTTCGACAAGGGGTACTAATGGTTAGCAAACATAAAATTATGTTTCTTCATCATCCTTGTTATCTATGCCAAGAAATCGCCAACCACTAGGGCACAGATATTAAACACCTGGGGAGGTTCACCTGCTTCCATGCCACCCTTCCTTCAGATGCGTTGTGCATGGGTTTTTACATCCTAGAGACGTCCTTCTGACACCTCCAATCGTAGTCATGGACTCCAAAGTCCCATCATGCAATGGTAGCTGAGCTGTTGGAGCAAATGCTCAGGTTGGGACAGTGTAGGCCCAAATCCTTCCTCACCGCTCCTATAATCTCCACTTAGAAACTTTACCGGAGGAGAGGAGGAGGTCAATAACGCACCCAAATACACGTTTTGCAAGAAAACCATCCTTGTAGGAGGGAGAGAGTGGTACAAGGATGATAATTCTCTTAAGATGTTTATCATCATCAAGTGCATGGCCACCCTTTTCCCAGTTCCCTCCTATAGTCGTGTTACCAGACGAAGGAAGGGTTGGGAAAATGGTCGAGCACTGAGGCGGGGTTTTTCTTGTCAGCCTTTGAGCAACATGGTATGAAAGATGAAGGCTGGTCAAAGGAGGCATAAAGGCATGTCTGAAACGGTCCAAGTCGGCAACAGACCATCAGCATGAAACATAAATATCGTTTTCACGTTACCAGGATAAAGAAAACTCTATGCTTTTAGTCCACATTACCACGCTCTACAGCTCCATAATGCTTATGAATATTTGTAAATCAAGGCAATAGTTCCACTCTCTAGACTGTTAACATTTGATTGTGACTAGGAACAGTTTTTAGGTTTGTTTCGGAGAGTAATCTCAGCACCAAAATAGTATAAATACACTCCTGATAGAGGGAGATAGGGGTTGGTTGGGAAACCTTCAAGGGCTGAGGCTCTCCATTGTAATTATTCTTTGGTTTCTGTGTTATGAATAAATTTGCAGAGGAAGGATTGTTTTTCAAGGAAGAGATTCCTGTGTCGTTGTTTCTTTCAATAGGTAATTTCTTTACGTGAAATGTTCATTCTGTGTTCAATCCAGTTTGTTAATTTCTTTCATGTCTAAAATGAGCGTATAATAGTTTGGAATTCATACATGCTATGCTCTGTCTGTTGTTTCAGATATTCATTTAAGTTTTCTTCTAAAGTTACGTATAATTCATCCTATAGATGCTCTGCGTAATGGAATGTCCCCTCTCATCTACTAATCGCCCGCTAAATATCTCATGATTGCAATATTGAAAGCTATCTTGCCTCTGTTTGTAAATTTATGCCATTCTTTACCTCCTACAATATGTTCCCTACCCGGACCTTCGACTCCATTTCCCAATGGTTACTTACTCTGATAGTCCCATCTGCATCTTATATTAACACACCTACCCTATTCAGGAATCTAGCCTCTTGACCGTTCTTGATAGAATATCCTATGTGAAGTAAACCTGAAAAACAAGTGAGATATCCCTCTCTGACTATGCAGGGCCAGAGGCGCAGTCTTAAGCGGTTCTATTGTTGCCCGGGAGAGAGCCCTTTTCTGCCCAACCTATGGGCTCAATCCCGGCGCTAACACCTTACATGAAACTACAAGAACTACTACGAGAATATATAGGAGAAATAAATCACACATAACATGAAAAGAAATTGCAACCTAAATTTTATAAAACTCACAAGCTATTACTAAGATCCTTTTATCACCTTGAGGGGGCCCTCCCTAATGAAGGTACATGAACCTAAAGAAACCTTAATTTCTTACAATGTAGGATGCACACTTATTCTTCATTAAATCAAATGAAATGTCTCATAAAAAAACAAATGTACAAGATTGTAGTTGTAAAATAGTCATTGTTCAAAATGGAAAACATTTTTTGAATCCCGCTGGGATGTTCCCAAGGGATTTTATTTATACAATTCAAAAAATATTAAAACTTTGAGAAACACACACAACACTAAGAGTGGGGGGGATTAGTGTTTGTAGTTACTAATTAGATTTGAATTCTGTAATTGATCTAGTATACTCAATAAAAATACAACCATAAAAATAATAACACCAACAATGAATTCTTCAATCTTATATTGATATAAAAATTACACTGAAGATTTGTGCTACAACACAGAATACATACACCAGCTACAACTGGTCATTTAGAGAGTTCAACCTTCACCTTCAACTACAACTGAGATGATAGAATCAAGCTACAACACAAGAAAGGATTGATCTCAACCAATCCTATTTCCACGGATATTTTTGCAAAAAGATAAGAAGAGCTTCCAAACTGTTGTAACTCCCAAACTGCTCCATGAAACTAACTTAATTCTCTTGGTTCTTCAACCTACTCCTCTACCTAACTTCTTTCTCCTCAACCCTCTTCCTGTTGTACCCCCAAACTCAATATCTTCTCTGCTGCCCTTCCTACTGCCTATTTTTAACGACATGAATTTCCTTTATTTATACATGTTCTTCTCCTTGAGTTTTAGGAGACCAACTTGTCAAACATTTTTCAATAAATTTGATTTTTTGTTTTTTTTATATTTCATGTTATATAACTTTATGTTTTTTCCACATCATCATGGTCTTCATGCCCACATGGTTTCCATCCTCAAGGGCCTTCTACTCATGCCTGCAACTCCTTTGGATATGCCCTCAGGGGTTGTTACTTATTCCCGTAAGATCCATAATTATGCCCGCAGGAAGACACTATGAAATTCCTGCAAGAGAACTTTCTCCTTTCCCTTATGAATCCCACCAAAATGATAATAATGGGCCTTCAAAGGATCCCCACAAGAGGCCGTTGAACTTATTACCACAGGCACTATTTATTGTCTTCATTATTATTCAAATTTTTCCCAAAGGTCTTCTCTCAAGGATGCTCGTAAGGTGCAAAGAGATGCATGTATGAGGGTATTTTTCATGTGTTTCACATGCCCACAAGATTCACTTATTATGCCCGCAAGGCTGAGCTAAAATTCCCAAAGCATGCCTTCATACACCCTTAAAGATCCCCACGGCTAGGGCTTGCCATATTGATTATTATCCTTGTCCATTGTGCCACCTTTGTCTTTTGTTCTTTTTTGTTGCCATATCATCGTCATGCCACATTTTCCATTGCCTTCCATATCCTTGTCAATGCCATGTTTTTCATTTTCCTTTTAAGACCATCTCCAAATGACCACATAATGGGTGATTTGGTCCTTCTTTCCATTTCTTCTACGTCAATGCTTTGGTCTTCAATCCATATAGTGTCTTTCTTTCTTTTCCATCTTTGTATATGTCATCAAGCTTACCAAGTCCTCAAGTCATGCCATGTGGTATCCAAGTAATCATTCTTAATCTTTGTCATCAATGAAAACCACATTCATCAACCTCCCCCTTTGTAATTAATGGAAACCAAGACATCTATCCCCCTTCAAAATTAATGACAAAGTTCCATTGCTCCCCCTATCTAATACACTTGTTGTAGCTTCCTACTCCCCCTAAGTTCCGACCTCCTTCACAAGTGTTAATCTCAAGATAGGTGTCATTCTCATATGACACCCACATACATTTTTATTAAAAAAATAGTCTTAGAGGGAGATAACTCCCAACCTCTACCGAAGATACTCAAATGTATATTTAGGTAAAGGTTTGGTGAAAATGTTAGCCACCTATTCCTTTGTGTTGACATACTTGTGTGACTTGTTGCTCATTAAATTTCTCTCGTAGAAAGTGATACTTAATAGGAATATGTTTGGACTTGGAATGCATCACTGGATTTTTTGACTAGATGATTGCATTGGTATTTTCGCAGTTGATTGTAACTGATTAATCAAAATGAATTTTCATGTCTGCTAAAGTTTTCTTCATCCAAATTATTTGATTGCAGCATTTAGCAGCTACAATGTACTCAACTTCTCTATCGGATAATTAAATTAATGATTTTTTCCTAGTCATCCAAGAGACAGGACAATCTCCCAAAAAGAAGGCATTTACACTCGTGATTTTTCTATCATATAGAATTCTTGCCTAGTTAGCATCAGAAAATGATCTGAGTTCAATATGTAATTTTTTTGGATTCCACAATCCGAATTCCATTGTACTTTTAGATATCTAAATATTTGCTTGAATGTTGCTACATGTGACTCCTTTGAACTCGCTTGGTATCTTGCTACCATCCTAACAGCTTGCATGATGTTTGGTCTTGATGTAGTAAGATAAAGTAGACTTCCTATCATTGACCTGTAGAGTGTGGAATCAACTGAGGGAGATTCATCTTATTTTTTGAGCTTATAACTTGTTGTCATAGGTGTGCTTAATGGACAGCATTCAACCATCCCAAACATGCTCAACATCTCCTTCATATACTTGGTGTGAGATATAAAAATGTGGTATGGATTTTGAGTACTCTATAGTCCAATAAAAAAGGATAAATCTCCTAACATGGAAATCAGAAATTCTCTAACCATATTAGCTACAAATTCCTGACTTAACCTTTCCAGAGTGCTTCCAAAAATAAGGTCATCAACATTGACAATAGTGATTAATAAATATTCTTCTTCAATCTTGAAGTAAATATTGATGTTACTACTTCCCTATTAGGAATATATGAAGGGAGAAACATCAACCAGGAGATGAACTTGATATCCCAACACAAAAGTACAAAGATGAGAAAGGGTGATGTTATCCATGAATACTTCACAGGGGTCTCTCAATTCAAAGAACCAGTAGAAGCAAATGAAGACAAGATTGATGAAATTGAACTAGTAATGATCTCTCTCAATGGTCTTACTAGAGTATGGGAATCCTTCATCCAGACAATTTGCACATGGAAGTAAAGCCTAAATTTGATATCCTATGGGAATAATGTGTTCAAGAAGAAGATAGAGTAGATAACCAATAAGCATTATTTAGAGATGATGACCATGCTCTAGCTACTCATACCAGAACAATAAAAGGAAAGCATCATTTCAAGAAGGAAACTCGTAAAGGATCTTAACCTCCTAAGAAGTTTTAGAAGAATAAAAAGGTATATTACAAGCATAAATAATTCTCCTCTTATCAATGTTACCATTATGATAAGATAGGAAAAATCCCCATAAATTGTCTGACAAAGAAATAAGAATATAAGAGAAAAAATGATAAAATACATCATGCTAACTTAGAAGAAGAAGAAGAACCTCCTAGGAAGTTAGAAAAAGAATAAGTTGAAGAATATGTTCTTTAAAAGATGTATCTGTCACTAGAGGGTGTCCTGTATAAAATGAGAGGTCACTCAGAAGCAGCCTTCATCCATGATACTACAAGAATGTGAAAATATGATTCACAACAGTATCTAGGAGCTAAGAGAATCCTCACAACTCAAGAATTTCACAAATTATGCAAAAAACAATGAAAAAGAGCAATATTAACACATAGAGATTGTATCAATAACTGAAGCTTCTATTACTATCCAACATGTAAATATTTTTGGAACATGAATATAATACAATAGGTGAAAATGATTATTCTTTGGAGGAAAATTGGATTCATACACGTGGCAGGTTTAGATTGATGGACCAATGAGCTCCCAAACCACCTCAAATGGTCACGAATGGCCATGTGAACATAGGTGAAGAATACTAGGACATAAATAAGGGTAGGATAGGTGTGCTATAGAGAAAGGGCAGGTGGGAGGTGATATAGGAAGCATTTAATGGTCCAACAGAGCCATAAACACTCAAATACAATACATGGGCGCCTCTGGTCAAACCAGTTCTCTAGTTTAAGGAGTGGGAGAACCCCAAGGTTAAAAATTTCATTAATGAGGGTGAATAAGTCTCTTTAATGATCAAATTTGGGTGCTTGGGTGCATTTATTAGTCAAAAACCCTAAAATACCTTGGTAGACCAACATACATAACCAAGGTTTGGACCATGCAACATAAGTGAAAAACAAATGAAGGTATGTCCTAGTTGGGATGTGGTCATGATACTAGGTGGTATGATGCTCTATAATCCCCCATTAATATTTACTTAGTCTAATAACATCAAAAGTTGAGTCCTTGCGAACTAAGGCTCAAGTCACTTATTACAAATATTTATTTGTCCATATAACCAAGGTAAGAAGGAAAACCACATGGGAACAAAAACTCCCCTCTAAAATGGACACGGGGAAAAATATGAAAGTGAATATAATTCCTCACCATGTGTCACCCACTCCAAGGAGTGGCCTCGGATAGATGAATCTCTTCTCTATGAATCTCTTTTTGAATATGTCAGGAGTTTTCTCTTCAAATGGTCAATACTACAATGATATCACCTGATCATGCACTAAGCTCCAAATGTAGTGCATGTGTATCTCTATGTGCTTGGTCCTCTATCTTTGTACTATATAGGTGGAAATATTGATTTCACTTTGATTGTCACATCAAATGATAGTGCTTTAATAAAATACAAAACCAAGTTCTCCAAGACTGCCTTGCTACCACACACATCATGTAGTTTCATTCACTTCTCCTCTATACTCAACATCAGCTGATGAAAGGGATATACTGTGTTGTCTCTTAATTTACCAGCATATGGGACCATTTTCAAGAATGAATATATAACATAAAGTGTACTTTTTGTCAACGAAATCTCCATCCTAATCAGAATCAGTAAATCCAACTAATTCTAGTGGAGAACTAGCAGCATAGTGTATCCTGAATTGTTTGGTTCCTTGCAGATTTACATTCATCTATTTTGAACTTCAATAATACGTTTTCAGCATAATTTGATTGGATGATCTTAATACCTACATCAGATTTCTCAATCTCCAAGCCAATTAATTGTTTCAACAATCCAAGGTCAGTCATTGAAAATGCATTGTGCAACGAAGATTTAATTGAACCTATATTAGAAATGCAACTTCTAGTGATCAAAATATCATAAAAATACAATACTATTATATGAAATGAGTCACATAAATGCTGCAAATATACATTAGGATTATATTTTCATCTTTCAAAGCCTAGTGATAGAAGAAAGTTGTCCATGTAGGTAGACCAAGCCCTGGCGGCTTGCATGAGGCCATAGAGAGACTTGTTCAACCTGCAAAAAAGTGCAGGATAATGAATGAAACCTTTAGGATGATTCATATAAATATTCTCATGAATTTCACCATGAATAAAATTACTCTTCACATCCATGTGATGCACCTTCCATCACTTAGATACATAAATGGCCAAAACTAGAATGATAGAGTCCATGTTTGAAACCAATGCAAATATATCTATATAGTACACTCCATGGAATTGAGAGAATCCTTTTGCAGAAAACCTGGAATTATACTTCAAATCTGAACCATCAGCATCCATGTTGGTTCTATAAACCCACTTACGTTGCACTAATTTCCTCTTGCAAGGTAGAGGAACCAACTCCCAATATTCATTGTCTTGAAAATACTTGAACTCTTCTAGTTTGGTTGTTTTCCATCTTGGATCATGTGACACTTCTTGATATGACTGAGGATCATATCCAACCAAACAAGAAGAGTTCAAGTGGAGAACTAGCAGCATAGTGTATCTCGAATTGTTTGGTTCCTTGAAGATTTACATTCATCTATTTTGAACTTCAATAATAGGTTTTCAGCATAATTTGATTGGATGATCTTAATACCTGCATCCGATTGCTCAATCTCCAAGCCAATTAATTTTTTCAACTATCCAAGGTTAGTCATTGAAAATGCATTGTGCAATGAAGACTTAATTGAACCTATATCCAAAATGCAACTTCTAGTGATCAAATTATCATAAAAATACAATACTATTATATGAAATGAGTCACATAAATGCTGCAAATATACATTAGGATCATATTTTCATCTTTCAAATCCTAGTGATAGAAGAAAGTTGTCCATGTTGGCAGACCAAGCCCTGGCGGTTTGCATGAGGCCATAGAGAGACTTGTTCAACCTGCAAAAAATTGAAGGATAATGAATGAAACCTTCAGGATGATTCATATAAATCTTCTCATGAAGGTCACCATGAATAAAATTACTCTTCACATCCATGTGATGCACCTTCCATCGCTTAGATACATAAATGGCCAAAACTAGAATGATAGAGTCCATCTTTTAAACCGATGCAAATATATCTATATAGTACACTCCATGGAATTGAGAGAATCCTTTTGCAGAAAACCTGGAATTATGCTTCAAATCTGAACCATCAGCATCCATCTTGGTTCTATAAACCCACTTATGTTGCACTAGTTTCCTCTTGCAAGGTAGAGGAACCAACTCCCAATATTCATTGTCTTGAAAATACTTGAACTCTTCTTGTTTGGTTGTTTTCCATATTGGATCATCTGACATTTCCTGATATGAATGAGGATTATATCCAACCATCATGAAACACCTCTCTAGAATATTCGAATCAGAAGTGTAGAAATCATTGTGAAACTGAGATCTAGACTTCCTAGTGTCTAATGGATCTCCAGCAAGATCACTAGTTCCTTGTATGGTTTTCTCATCCCATTTTGGAATTATGGGTGAGTAAATATATGCATTCATGTCATAAAATTCATAGTACATATCAGAATTAGAAAAATTAGAGAGAATCATCACTTACATAATCATTGAGTGGAGGGTGTGAGGAACCCCCCTTAACTAGTTCGATCTCTTGCATGGGCTCTTCTTTGAACTGTATACTTCTATCAATGTAGGTTTTCTGAGATTATGGATCAAATAGATTTTATCCCTTTTAATCTTCAAAATATACAACCATTATGGACTCATTTCTTTTATTTTTCAAGGCCTTTCTCTTCTCAGGAAGAATTCTATCCCAAGCCTTTGATCCAAAAACCCTGAAATGAGAAACATTGGGCTTGTGTCCACTCCAATCCTCAAATGGAGTTTTCTCATCCAATTATTTGAGCGGAAATATTTTTTTAAAATATGCAGCACAATTGATGGCTTCATCCCATATATTAGGAGACAAAGACTTGGCCTCCAACACGGATGTGGCCATCTCCTTCAATGCTCTATTCTTGCGCTTTGCCACACCATTTTGTTGAGATGTGTAAGGCATTGAATGTTGCATTTGAATGTCATTTTACTAACATAGATGTTTTAGGTTCTTGTTAACATATTCCCATTATTATTCCTTAAGAAATTCATCTTGTTCCCACTCAATTTCTCAACCAAATCCTTGAAAACTTTGAAGATCTCAAACACTTCATATTTTTTCTTGAGAAAATACACCCAACAGTATCTTGAGAAATAATCTATGAATGTTAAGACATACCTTGATTTTCCATATGATATTGTGGGAAGATGTCCTATCATATATGAATGGATCAAATCAAGCACTTGAACAACACTTCTTTCCTTTCCTTTCTCATACTTTCGCTATGCATGCCTCCCAACATTGTTGGACACAATGCCACACTAAGAGGGGGGGTGAATTAGTGTGCTAGAACCTTTACCAATTTTCACTTATCAAAGCATAAGAAGAGTTCATCAACATTCATCAGATAAGCATGTCATCAACTTAAATCATCAAGACACATTACAAGACAAATATAGTAAGCTTTATATATAATTGGATATGAGTTACAATGAAGACTTCAATCTTTCGATTAAATCAGCACCAACAGACTAAAGAGGACCAACTCCAATGCCAAGACCCAACTTGGTTTTTCTTATATTTAACTAAGAAAGGGTGAGGAGTCCAATCCTCAAGTGTAATACTTAGATTGCATTACTATCATCAACCTATGTTCATCAACCTCATCTCATCAACCTCAGCTCGTCAAACTTCTGCTCATCAAAATTTGCTCAACAAACTTGTCCACTACCATGTCATCAATTTGTCTACTATCTAGTCATCAAGCTTCATCTTGAATATCCTCCAAACTTCTTTGTCATTTATAAATCATTGTACAAATTTGTCATCTCTCTACTGAAATAATCATTACAAAACAAAAAGAAATTGTTTGGTGCCGCCAAAATTGTATGTTGCCACCGAAATGCTCTGCTGCCACCGAAACTCTCTGTTGCTGCTGAAACTGTTCGTTGCCACTGAAAGTGTCTATTGTCACCAAAACAGTCTTCTTCTGCAAAACTATTATGTTGTCACTGAAATAGTATGGTGTCACCAAAATAATATGTTGTGACCGAAATAGTCTACTGCCACCTAAATAATATGTTGTCGCTGAAATAGTCTGCTTCCACCGAAATAGTATGTTGTCATTGAATTAGTATGTTGCCACATCTTTCCATCGAAATAGTCTTCTTCCACCAAAATATTATGTTGTCACCAAAATATACACAAATTTAATGAGGACGTTGGCTCTATTTATACACATTTTCATGTTATTTTTAAAGGTCGGTATGTCTTCATCTTTTATTTTTAATTTCCTTTTTGGATTATTTTGTGGATATGACTTCACAAGTTTATTTCATCAATTTTAATAATTAAATGAGTGTTTATTCAATGTTTTCCATGTAATTATTTTAATGGTTCAAGTTGTAAAGTTTCGAGCCATTTATAATAGATTTTTTGTATAATTATCTTGCTTAACGCCATCATCATATGTGCAAGGTTGTAAGGACACTTGAAAGAGCATGACAACCATGTGTATGGTTCCAAGACCCAAGTATTTATTTTCCCTAGTTACCACAAGCAAAGGGATCATTATATATCTTGTCCATGTCCCTCCAAGGACTCCCTTCTCATAACAAGAAGCATTCTTAAACAAGGTTACATACATGTAAGAGTGTAAAGGCATCATATTCAAGGTTGAAAGTGTATGGGATTACAACCACATTATAGATTCAACATCCACATATTCATACAAGAATCATCATCATGCCACATCAATACCCAAGAGGCATGTCAAGGGAATCAAGGCATAATGTAAGTTCCTCCATACATTGTCATCAACCCTTATCACTCATTTGTCATTAATGTCTTGTCGTCAATGGAAAACATGCTCAACAAACTCCCCCTTTTTCATTGATAGAAACACCTCTTCAAATACTTCCCCCCTTTGACATTAATAACAAAGGGTCAGTTAAAAGATTCACGGTGCATAAAAAAATTATATTTTTGAAAGTTTCTAGAGATCAATATGAGATGTCTGCTATCCCTTTCATGTAGACTTCTTCATTTACTGAGCTCCCTCTGAGATCTTGCTGGTATATTCCTTATTGTATTCAACACGCTGCTATCTTCTCTTCTCAAGATATTTAATTTGTGTATTCATTCATACAATGATACAAATACCGATAACCAGCTCAATATAAGTCATATTATCAGATACTAAAAACAAGTATTTCTTGAAGACATCCTTTTAAATCACATCCAAGGCTTATAGAGAGTCATTAGAACACTTCATGTATGCTATAAGAAATGCATCAACCATCATCTTAGTAAATTCATAAAATAAAATCATGCATCAAGGAAAATCTTCTAAAAACCACCATGCTACTTAACTTCATTTTCTTTTCATTATTTTTATGATAAAAAATAGCCATATTGCTCCCCTTATCAACATGCCAATTGTAATCATGATCCTTGGACCTGTTTTACTGCTAGGAGAAGTCATCGGCTACCTTTGAGTCCATCCTCCAACTCCATGAACTGAAGGTGTACTAAGGTATTTGAAAGGCATCAAGTTTTTCTTTCCACATGGAAACCATGTTTTGTGCATTGATCAACTTCATTCACATTCAACAAAAAATTCTTTTTCATCCATACCTGAGAATGTCCTTAACTTTGAGTACATGCCTTTTGGGATTCAAATCTTCCTACATTATTTTTCTTCCATGGTTCATAGATTCTCCTTGATTATGTGTATGAGGGACTCATCATAGGTTGTCTTCTTGTCCTTTCATAGTCTTGGGCTTTGTAACCAAATCCATAACAGTTATAACATCTCATGCTGTGGAAATTTGCATCAATATGGCCAACACAGTTACATGTCCAACATCTAATTGTATTGTTGGGACTTCCAACTCTTCTTCTTTCATAGACTCTACAATCTATAAAATTGTGATTAAAATCATTGCATGAATAGACATAACAATAAAAAAAAAATTCATACCTAGATGCTTGATTCCACCTAGAGGATGTCTCTTTTATGAACTTCCTTTGAGGAATAGGACTAACTCCTTGGTGTCCTCCAAAATTTTTTATGTCTTTTGCAGGTTTATGAGGAGCAAATTGTCTTTCACTTTTGGATAATGACGGGCTTTCCTCATACTTTCTAGGTTTCCATGTGTCTACTACCGAATTTTCTTTTCCTAAGTTGTAGCCAAGCTCAGATTTACCAAAACGTGATCTTTGGCAGTCTAATATCTCATCCAAAATTATTGAGTTATTCCTGAACTTCACACATGCATTAGACTTTTCACTTGTATTTCTGAGACTAACCAATTCCATATAAAGCTTTTGACATTGCTCCTCCTTCTCATCCAATCTGTCCTTCAACATTTTCTCTATCCTTCTTGATTCTTCTAGTCGAGTCTTCAGATCAACATATACCTTCCTTGTTTCTTCAAGTTCTTTTGAATCTTCACCAGAATCTTCATGTTCTTCTATTTAACTGATCAATCTAGTATTTAGTCTTTCAACTTCATTTTATTTGTCTTCAAGCTTATCCTGTAAACTTGTCTTCTCGTGATTGAGTCTCTTGAGCATATCGATGGACTTCTCATGGTACTTTTCAAAGGACCCCAGATTCTTCCTTTTAAGTCTCAAATTGTATCTGAGATCAATTCTTGCTAGAAGATGTGCTAGGACATATTTCTTAGCATCTTCAAGATCATTTTTAAGGTTATTACAATCACTATTACTGTACTCAGAAAGATCCTTACCTTCACCGGTGTCTGATGCTTGATCTTCCTTTTTTTCTTGTTTTTCATCTTTAGTGGCATTGACATATGTTTCCTTCTTTGTGTATTGATTTACTTTTTTTATTCACTTTCTAGCTTAAACCATAGGTATTTGGCTGAAGTGTGTTCTCCTACACTCATTTTGACAGAGCTTGAGATCCCATCCATAAGAAATTTTAATGCAATGGTGTTTTTCTTCTTGGTATCCTTTTGAGAAATTGTCCTGGTCTTGTTATTGGATAGAATAGGTGGATTGATCACAATATCCTAGATGCCAAACTTCTTCAGGTAATATTCCATCTTGCTTCTCCATCCAAAGTAATCTGTCATATCAAATATTGGAACTTCATCACTTGAGGATTCTTCTATTTCTTCGATTATGTGTGCACGGATCTCCTTCAAGCTAGTAATGCTTGTGTTGAACACAAACCCTGATACCAATTGTTGGACACAATGCCACATTGAGAGGTGGGGGTGAATCAGTGTGCTAGAACCTTTACCAATTTTCACTTATCAAAGCATAAGCATATTTCATCAACATTCATCAGATAAGCATGTCATCAACATAAATCATAAAGATACATTACAAGACAAATATTGTAAGCTTTATTTATAACTAGATATGAATTACAATGAGTAATTAAACCTTCCAATTACATCAACACCAACTAACTGAAGAGCATCAACTCCTATGCCAAATCCCAACTTGGTTTTTCTTAGCTCCAACAAAGAAAGGGCATCGAGTCCAATCCTCAAGTGCAAGATTCAGCTTGCATGACTATCATCAACATATGTTCATCAACCTCTTCTCATAAAACTTATGTTGATCAACCTCTGCTCAACAAAATTGTCCACTACCGTGTCATCAATTTGTCTACTATATTGTTAGCAAGCTTCATCTTGACCATCCTCCAAACTTCTTTGTCATTTATAAATCACTGTACAACTTTACCATCTCTCTGTTGAAATAATATTTACAAAACAAAAATAAATTTAATGTTGCCTTCGAAATTGTCTCCTGCCATTGAAATTGTTTGTTACCACGGAAACTGTTTGTTGCAGTTGAAAATGTCTACTACCACCGAAACTGTATGCTACCACCGAAATTGTCTGCTTCCACCGAAATTATCCGCTTCCACTGAAATAGTATGTTATCATCGATATAGTCTAATGTCACTAAAATAGTATGTTGTCACTGAAATAGTCTGCTGCCACTGAAATAGTATGTTGTCGCCGAAATAGTCTACTTCCACCGAAATAGTATGTTGTCACTGAAATACTTTGTTTCCACCGAAATAGTATGTTGTCACTGAAATAGTCAACTGCCACAAAAATAGTATGTTGTCACTGAAATCTACACAAATTGAATGAGGAATTTGGCTCTATTTATACACATTTTCATGGTATTTTTAAAGGCCGTCCGGTCTTCTTCTTTTTGGGTTATTTTTTGGAGCCTGCTTCACAAGTTTATTTCATCAATTTTAATAATTAAATCAATTTATATTGAATGTTTTCCATGTCATTATTTGAATTGGTCAAGGTATAAGGTTTCGAGGCATTTATAATATATTTGTTGTATCATTAGCTTGCTTAACGCCATCATCATATGTTAAAGGGTGTAAGGACACTTGTAAGAGCATGTCAACCATGTGTAGGGTTCCAAGACCCAAGTCTTTCTTTTCCCTACTTACCACAAGCAAAGGGGTCATTATATATCATGTCCAGGACCCTTGAAGGACACCCTTGTCATAATAAGAAGGATTCTTCAACAAGGCTACATACATGTAAGAGTGTAAGGGAATTATCATCAAGGTGGCAATTTTATGGACTTCAAACCACATTATAGGATCAAGATCCACATCTTCATACAAGAAGCATCATCATGCCACATCAATATCCAATAGGAATGTCAAGAGAATCAAGGCATAATTCCAAGTTCCTCCATACACTTTAATCAGCCTTTATCACTCCTTTTTCATTAATGGTGTGTCATCAATGACAAACATGCTCAACAAACTCCCGATACCTTGCATGTGCCTTTGGGAAACTTGATGCTTGGAATCCATTCAACCATGTTTTATTTGCTCAATGCTTGAATATATATGTAATTGAGGTGTCCAAACCTCTCATGCCATATCTTGTTGGTCTCATTAGCATGTGACAAGAGTGCATTCCCTGAGGAGTAAGGAAGAAAGCGTGAAAACTTGTACATCCTTGACTCATGATCTGCAATACCCACTGCGACAGCTTGTTCTATAGAAATTTCTGATATTTCCACATCCTCTTGAGTAAATGTTACTATCTATTTTGCTACAAGATAAACCACATACAACACATTGTTGAAGTACCCATTGTCAAGGTCGATCCTTCCAATCCCTTTGGATAGGATCTTAGGATCTCAAATTCATCACCCATGAGGATGGATGGAACACTGTAAGGATGTAGGGCCGAGAAGGAATATTGAACTAAATCCATGTTCCTTGAGACACTTGAATCTATGATGAAGGAGGAATATCCAGAAGATCTAGCAACCAATGCATGGCATCTATCCTTGTTCTCAGAATTTGAACCTCCCTCTTTCTTCCTTGCGCCTTCTAGCAGTGGAATGGTGTTCTTCTAAAGGAGTTGTGACATCATGTCAATGGTTTTATTCATGCATGCACTCTCTAGATGGAAACCTTTGTGATAATAAGTGAATTTTTTCTTATCTTGATTCTTCTTCTCTTTTTCCTTTCTAGGATTCAAACCACCATCAAAAGTTTTGGGGATTGTCCTCGTTCTTCTTCTTTTGCTGCTTCAAATCTTTGGTTTTCTTCTTTCCTCTGGCTTGATTCGAAACACCTGCAACAAGGTCTTGATCCTTGTTTGATTCGATGGTACCTATTTGCACCAATTTGTCATGTTCCTGAGCCAAATACTTCAAGGATTCTACCAAGGTAGGCATTCTCCAATTCCAAACTGTCAGCTTGCCCAAGTGGAATGTTGAGACAAACACTAGATATGCAGGCCCTAGCTTCAAAAGAATGGACAATTTCAGCTACTCTTCCTTATTTTTGATGCCACGTTGTTTCAACTGAAGTACTAAGGATTTGAACTTTGTGTAGAAATCCTCAATCATCTCAAAGTGAGTTTGGCTCAATGTGATCAACTCATTTTCGAGGTTGTGTCCTCTCATCTCATGTGTCTTCCCAAACAGTGACTCAATATTGAGCCATAATTCATTGGGTGTAGTAATAATTTCTACATGAAATAAAATATCCATCTAAATACTGATATAAAGCATCTTGAATGCTTCATCCAACCAGTCAAAATACTTGGATTTTTCCACAGTAGAGTTGGGCTCGTTCTAAGTCCACATGGTAACTCTGTAGAGACCTTTCAACCTCAAAAGTATCATAATTTCATCCTTCCATTTAAAATAATTGAATGGGATAATAAATACATAATTCTTCTCCATTTTTTCTTACGCACTTAGTGAGTAAGACACTGCAACAACTTGCAATGCAAACACTCGAATTTTTCTGGAGGAGAGCCTAGAAAAAAACTCAAACTCTATCAATTCGATTTGGAGCTCCAAATATCTATGATACCATGTGAAAATATGATTCACATAAATATTTAGGAGTTAATATAATCCTCACAACTCAATAATTTCATAAATTATGTAGAAAACAGTGAAAAAAAGCAATATCAACACATAGAGATGGTGCTAATAACTGAAGTTTCGATTACTTTCCAACATATAAATATGTCTAGAACATGAATATAATACAATACATGAAAATAGTTATCCTTTGGAGGAAAATTGGATGCATACATGTGGAAGGCTTAGATTGGACCTCAAACCCCCCTAGGTGGACCAATGAGCTCCCAAACCACCTAAAATGGTCACAAATTCCCATGTGAACATTGGTGAAGAATGATAGGACATAAATAATGTAGGATAGGAATGTTGGAGTGCATGGATGAGTGGGATTGGGTCTAGGAAACATTTAATAGTCCAAAAGAGCCAAAAACACTCAAATACAATGCATGGGCACCTCTAGTCAAAACAGTTCCTTGTTTTAAGGATTGGGAGTGCCCCAAGAAAAAAAATTCCATTAATGAGGGAACATGAGTCTCCTATATGATAAAATGTGGGTGCTTGGGTGCATTTATTAGTCCAAACCCCCCAAATACCTTAGTATACCAACATAACCAAGGTTTGTACCATACAACATAGTGAAAAAAATGACGGTGTGTCCTAGGTGGTATATGACCATAATACCAGGTGGTATGATGCTCTAACAAAGACCATAGAAGGATTTCTCACAAAAAACTATAAAATCCCTACCACATGTGAGCAAGGTAGTCATAGGTCTGCCTAACCTAAAGATTGAACATAAAGGATGAAACATTTGATGAAGATACAAGTCAAAAAGTGTCAAATTGAAGAAACATATGAAGAATTTGTAGCTCCCAGAGCTGTAGAACCGATGAAAGAATTTGCACCTTCTCGTGATGATGATATTCCAGAAGAATGTGATATGTTGGAGTCCCAAGAACCTCTCCACATGAATATCTCCTGCAAGAGAAATCAAGTTTGGACCCTGTTGGCCTGATTTTATGACCTAGGCCAACAGAGGAAATCAATCCCACACAGGATACTTAATACATATCCCGGTATATTTAAGTTAGCATTATTTCATAGGTTATGGTCTCCTGCTACCTGCTGAATTTTTATTCTCTTAAGGAGAATATGTTTAGAAAAACTCAGCAAAATATTTCCTATGCTAATCTAAAATCAAACTAGTTCCTAATGTTAATTTCTAAGTCTAATTTATACTAATTTTTCTTTCTTATGGAAAGTCTATTGTTTTTGGATTTTGATTTAAATTTCTGACCAAGAAACTGTTTCAGATATTAAACAATTAACTAAACTAACATATTAAACAATTACTAAATAAACTAAGAAAATCTAGGCTAAAATTAAATCAAACCTAATATATCCTACCTATCTAAGATGAGAGAAAACTTATTTAATTAAATTAACTACCTATTGATGATATATAAATCTGAAAAAGAAATAACTTCAAGTCAGCAAGACAACTTAAGAGAATTGAAATTATAACATATTTCTGATTTTGTAATATTTTATGAAAGAAGAATAATGAAACAAAGATGACTTCACTAATCTACAATCATATTTATCAAAAGATAATTAATGCATAACATTTTGGTATTTGAACAATAATGATAGTTAACCAAGTATTTTTAAAATATTTGTCAAAAATACAAATATTTGAATTCATTAGTTAATGAAAAATAATATCACTATCATGTATTTATCAAGCAAACCTTAACTAAACAAAAGACATGATATTTAATATCAAACACATAAGTGAGTGATTAAAGCAAGTTTTTATGGATTATACATAAATCACAGCAAAGCATGATCATATATATATAGATAATTGAAGAAAGACAAATACTAAACATATATGTGTGTGTGTGTGTGTGTGTGTGTGTGTGTGTGTGTTTCAAAATCAATTACAAAAGATACCAATTCTGAAACTGTACTTTGAAGACATCCAAGAGAGAAACAATTTCTTTCGGAATATCCACAAGTTGAAACATCAAAATTTAAGTATAAGTTTTTCTTAATCAAACTCCATCCCCCTACAATTAGTTTTCATGGATTTTATAGCATAAAGCTAATAACTCTCTCCATTTTTCTATGTAACAACTATTCTAAAAATATACATTCGATTCCTAACAGTTGTTAAATAAAGGTCCTTATCATCGCTCTGTTGCATATGAACTCCTCATCAGGCATGATCATTCTTTGAAATGATGACTAACATGTATTTACTTCTATCTAGATGGATCGAATAATGATATGACTTGCATAGGTATCTAACTGCTCCACAAAAATTGCATAAACCAACAGCAAAACAACTGGCTATCAGGAATATCTCCATTCAACTCAGCATATTTATAAAATATCTACACCTGGAAAACATAATCATCCTTTGAAACGGTAATTCGTAACTTTGATTGTATAACTGCTTCATCGAAGTGCAATATGATTAAAAACAACGCATGCCATTTGGAAAACTTGATGACTCACACCAGAATATGACAAAACAAGGTACCTACGATATAAAATGAAGAATCATAAGCATAATAATCATTAGTGAATAAATGTAAAACTACTTAATAATGACACTCCTGTAGAATCTTTGATTCTACAAGGCTGTCCATAAAAATTCTTATAAATAGAGATGAAAAAAAAATGGAAGAGTTAATAAACCAGTTTTACCTGTATGGACAAAATTATCATAATTGGATTATAAAGACTAAATCGTATGAACCATTCTTCTAGCCTTGGACAATCCGGCCTTAAGCTTCAAAATATTCTCTTCACGATACTTATCACACTTCCAATTCATCATTAGAGGTGATAAGCAGCTTGTTCATCATTTTAAATTTTTTTTTCTTCGTTTTCATTTGTTGCCATTTATCCACCCACATCAACAATTCATTCTTCTTCTGATGTAACTCAAATTTCAAGCAATTACAAGCTTCCTTTGCTTCTTCTAGTTCATTTTCTAATTGTTCATTTCTAAGTTCTAAAGAGATATGTTGTTTTGTATCCTCATGAGCATCATTTTGTAAAAAATCATGACTCATCAATGGCTCACCTTGAAACTCTTGTTTGAATTGTTTTAAACAAGTTGTTCCTTCCACCAAAGTCCTCTCAGGAGATAAAAGAGAATTTTCCTAATTATTACTTTTATGTTTGCTTTCATCATGATTCACTAGAATATATTCAATCTCACTATCAAATTCAACAAGAACAGGCTTATTGTTTTGTTCTTTATCTTTTGACACAGAAAAACATGTCGTACTCCTAGTAAACCTTCGATTTCCTCCTTTAGATTTATCTACATCTAGTTCAATGCTTCCACAAACAAATCTGGGTTTTTGTTCCTTAATTTTATTTTTCACTTCTTCTATGGTTGTATCCAGCGATGAATCAACAAACGCCAAATGATCAAACTCATCTTGAGAAGAGATTTTATCCTTAAATTCTACTGTGCTATTTCCTTTTGACTGTTTGAAAATATTAGGTATTCTTCTTCCATTTCGGCTGCTAGGAATAAATCATCAATACCTTCATGTTTTTCTACAGGGCAATTATTTTGAGCAAACCTTCTCCTCTTGGATCGAGTCTTGGGTAAACTAGTGGGCCAGAATTGATTTAACCCAAACTCATTTTGTTCCAGAAATTTATCCCAGGTTCAATTCACAGTAGCTAGCTCATATCGAATGAGAATTTTAATTAAGCCATAATGAAAAAGACTGTGATCTGGTTTACCAATGGTTTGTTGAACTGTCATGGCCATTTTATACAAACTATGTAACAAAAAGTAAGGCCAATTCATTTTCAAAACCTTTAACACCATTAAAATTCTAAGATGATACAACTGAATATGTGAAAAGCGTCCATCACAAGAAATATACCTGGAAATGATTTGGAAAGGGGTTTTCCACTGAGTCTTCAAATATCTGACAGGAAACCCAAATTTGAGATGGGCATGTTCCTTAGACAATGGTAGGAGAAAATGTTTAAATTTCCTCTTATATATCTTATAATTGAGCCCGTATAATTTACTAATCATCCTTATAATTGATCCCATAATTTAGAAAGGAAGGATCGTCTTAAATACTGATGTGGAAGTACTAATCATCCTTAGACTTGATCCCGTAATTCTAAAAGGAAGGATTATCTTAATTGTTGAAGTGGAAGGATTAATCATCCTTAGACTTGATCCCATAATTATGAAAGAAAGGATCATCTTAAATATTGTTGAGTAATGGACTTGATTCCATATTTCTCAAAGGAAGGATTGTCCAGAATATTAGTAGTGGACTTGATCCCGTAATTTTAAAAGGAAGGATCGTCCAAAATGTTCATAGTGGAATTGATCTCGTAATTCTGAAAGGAAGGATCATCCAGGATGTTAGTGATGGACTCGATCCTGTAATTCTAAAAGGAAGGATCATCTAGGATGTTAGTGGTGGAATTGATCCCATAATTCCAAAAGGAAGGATACTCTTGTGTATGTATGTGTTAACTGTGATTAGTATTGTTAGCTCCACAAAGACTTGATATTGTAATTTCGAAAGGAAGGATTGTTTGAGTACCAAAGGTGTATTGTCCATAATCCCATAATTGTGAAAGGAAGGATCATGTTGGTTGTTGTTATACCTACCATAGATAATGTTACTCTGGCCTTGATCTCTCGGTAATAATGTTGTTATTCTTGTCACATTTTGTTATTCTAGCTTTATGCTGATGATCTAGCCTCATGCTATCATTGTTGTTGTTATTCCAACTTTATGTTGATGATATAAAATTTTGTTGTCAATGTTAGTGATGCATAATTTTTGTTACAATAATCAACCCATAAATACCTACCTTAGACATTAATTAAATCATTTTTGTCTTATTACCTAGTCTCCTGGATTCCACTCTATGCTAGTTTCCTTCTACATGTCTTAGAAGTCAACACTTGCTAAAAATGAGTCATGGAGTGCTTGGGAAACCTCCTGGAAACCATATTTAGCATCTCTAATTTATTCCAGATCCTCCAAAGCACATATCTACTTTTTTCTGAAAAGCTGCCTGTTTTATTGAGAATTAAGGCAAAAGGAAAAGCTAGACTAGGCGTAGTTGACTTGTTTTTTTCCCACATCATCCTCCCTCCTTTTCTCCTAATAAAAGCATGTATGATTTTCCTTTCCATCCCTCATTATCTTTCCTACTTGAATTAGCCAATTCGTGAGCATTTTGGTGGATTTGGAAACTGCTTTATGCACCTATGGGGGATTTGACTAGATTTAGTAAGCCTACTTTTTGACATTTTTGAATGGAATCCTTATGCATTTGAATATCTTATGTAATTATATATTTCATCAGCCTATTACTTCACAATTTTGGCTATTGTACACTTATTCAATACAGATTAGTGTTATTCTCCAATTTCAATCTCCTTTGATGTTAATTTTGCATGTTTGATTAGCAATTTTGTGAGTGTAATTGTTCTATCTCTTGGGTTAATTTTCCACATGGTATCAAAGCCTTTGTATATTGATTTATCTCCTTCCATATTGCTATTGTAGATTCGACATCTTGACTGGGAGCATATTCTGTTGACTGAAGGGCACAGTTTCTGAGCTATGGACTAATCTCAGAAGATCATCTTGACTCCATTCAATTTCTTTGAGTGGAAATATGAGATGGAGATATTTTTGAGAGAAAAAGGTCTCTACAGGGTTACTATGGCAACTAAGGCAGAGCCCAATGCAGCTGCAAATAAAATCAAATGGCACAATAGGAGGGATGAGGCCTATGGTCTTTTGTGTCTAAGCATTTCAAGAGACCTCCTCTTCCATCTTGATGGATTGAAATCACCTAATAAAGTGTGGGAGAAGCTTGTAGATATTTTTGGTAAGACAAATGAGATTAGAGGACATCAAATCGAGAATGAGCTAATCTCCTTGAGTCCCAGTAGCTTCGAATCCTTGCAACTCTACTTTTCCAAGTTTAAAGCCCTTGTTTTGTAGCTAAAACAGTGTGGGATCGAAAAGAAGGAAGAGCAACTAGTTTTGGCCATACTCTCGATGCTTAGCCCTGACTATTCAGTGTTTATTTCGACCTTCCATGCCACCAAGTTGCATTAGAGGAAATTTCAATTTAAAATCGGCCTTAAAAAAATAAGACAAATTCCATGTCATCATTTATTAGCCAATCAAAATGATTTAAAATTCAAAAAGGGAGCACCTATTAAACATTTTTTCAATATGAATTTGGGGATAGGTATGATAAAAAAATAAAAATAAAAAGTTCATATATTTGACATATCTCCCCGTGTTTTTACTCAAATTTCGATTGGGAGAGCTCATTGGATGTAGAATTAAATTCCGCATCCAATGAGTACCCACTTAGCATACTTTTGACGGGCCGTGCTACCCCAAAAATAAGAAATACCTGAAAAAATGTGATGATGATGTCATCATCACATTTTTGTGGTTTTTCTTGGTTTTGGGGTAGTGGGGCCTATCAAAAGTATGCTGAGTGGGTACTCGTTGGATGCGTAATTTAATTTTGCATCCAACGAGCTCTTCCGATCGAAATTTGAGTTAAAACATAGGGAGATATGTCGAAAATACAAACAAAAAAGTAGTTTTTTCTTTTCTTCCTTCCAAATTAATAAATATTATTTTATTATTTTAACTATTATTTTATTAATTTTCCTTAGGAGGCCCATTTTGAGTTGAAATTTCCTCTAATGACAGCTCAAGCCTGGAATATTCCTAAGCTTGCAGAGTTCATGGAATCCCTCACACAGGAACAAGATAAATTGGTGATGATGGGCACCATCAAACCTTCTAAAGACCAAGCTTTGGTTGCTGGAGATTCAAGGGTGGATTCAAAAAGCAAGAAAAAAGCTAAAAATCCACCTGAGCAAAAGAGAGACAAGAACAAGTCTCAAGAGGAGCCCCAAGGTTCCAAGAAGAACTTCCAGAAGAAGAAGAAAAAAGGAGAAATGAGAAAGTGCGCATACTGCAGTAAGGGATATCATCCTGAGAGCTCTTGTATGAAGAAGCAAATTGACATGTTGACCCAACTCCTGGAGAAGAATAACATCTCCCTTCCTGATTGCTCAAAGAAGAGGGAAGGAGGATCAAATTCAGAGGACAGAGAGAGAGTACATGCCTTGGTTGCTGGCACATCAAGCTCACCTAGCTTCATCATAGACTCTGGAGTTTCAAGACATATGGTTTCGACAAAAGAGGCATTCTCCTCTCTTGACATGTCGAAAGGTCCACCAATAGTTTTTGGAGATGACTCTCTCACTGATAGTTTGGGGAAAGGAAGGATTGATATTGACCATGGTAAGTTCAATAATGTGTTGTATGTTCCAGGTCTTGCCTCTAATCTCTTGTCAGTGTATCAGATGACTCACACTGGGTCTCCAAAGAAGCTCATATTCTCCCCTGATGATGTTGAAATCACTAAGATTTCGAATGGTAAACTCATAGCAAAAGGTGTTTTTGATCACACTTTGAAGGTATACATGTTTTCCCATTTTCTACCCTACTCAAACCCATATGCTCTTCTGATTCATGCTAATGAGGGAAGCAAGCTTTGGCATGAAATATTTGGCCATCTTAACTACAAGTATATTTCTAATTTGAGTGAAAAAAATATGTTCATAGGGTTACCAAATATCAAGTTTTCCAAGGGAGACTGTCAAGGTTGTATCCTAGGAAAACACCCAGAGCACAAATTTGAGAGAGCAAGTCATGAGAGAACCTTTGCACCTCTTGAGTTGATCCACGGTGACATTGCTGGTCCATTTCCTCATATGTCCATGAGTCAAGCCAAATATGCACTAACCTTCATAGATGACTTTTCTAGGTATTGTTGGGTTTACTTCCTAAAGCATAAGTCTGAATTTTTTGACCTCTTCAAAGTCTTTAAAGCCTTGGTTGAAAACCATTCTGCAAGGAAAATCAAGATCCTCATATTTGACAATGGTGGTGAGTATTTCAAGTCTGATTTCATTCAGTATTGTAAATATGCAAGTATTCATATGTAGCATTCGATCCCTTACACACCACAGCAAAATGGTGTTGCTGAGAGAAAGAACAGGTCACTGAAGGAGATGGCAACCTGCATGATGGAGGCTAAGACTTTGCCACCAAAGTTTTGGGCCAAGGCTATAAACTGTGCATCCTACATCCATAATAGGGTGCCTCATAAGTAGCTTGATGGTATGGCTCCTTTTGAAGCTTGGAGTAGGCACAAGCCAGATGTGACCCATTTCAAGATTTTTGGCTCAAAGGCTTGGGCTAGAATTCCAAATGAAAAGAGAAAGGATTTTCAGCCCCAAAACCAAGGGTGCCTATTTTTTGGGTATTCTGAAGATTCAAAAGGGTACAAGCTGATCAACTTGAGCACTAACAAATATTTCATTGAAAGAAGTGTTCAGTTCCAAGAAGAACCTTTAGTAGCAGTTGAAGTTGGAGAGTCTTCTTCACCACCAGATCCATTGATTGTAAGTGGAGAGACTAATGAGTTTGCTGATTCTGATATGTCTGGTAATGATGATTCGATTGCAGATATTGATAGTCCTATAAGACCAAAATGGGAAGCAAAGACCATTCATGCAGCTAGGGAACTAGATGGAAATCCTAGTGACACAAGGAGGACTAGATCTCATTTTGAGAGTGCCCTTTGTATGAAACATCCTTTATTTGCTAAGAAGTCATATATGATGGTTGAATCAGATCCATAGACATATGAATATGTAGCACATGATCCAATATGGAAAACAGCGATGAAAGAAGAATTCAGCTCGCTCCAGAAGAACAACACTTGGGAACTGGTTGATCTTCCCCTAGGGAGGAAGCTAGTTCAATGTAAGTGGGTTTTCAAAACTAAGTTTACTGCTGATGGTTCACCTTTGAAATATAAGTCAAGATTGGTAGCCAAGGGATACTCACAAGTACATGGTATTTATTGCAATGAAACCTTTGTACCAGTGGCAAAGATGGACTCCATAAGGATAGCTTTAGCCATTGCAGCTTCGAAGCAGTGGGAGTTACATCACATGGATGTGAAGTGTGCTTTCCTAAATGGAGATCTCACTGAAGAGATTTACATGCAGAAACCTGAAGGTTTTGTTTCTAATCCATCTTTAGTGTGCAGGTTAAAGAAATCATTGTATGGGCTCAAGCAAGCCCCCAGGGCTTGGTATGCCAAGATTGATGGCTTTCTGCTGTCATTCAGTTTTTTTAGATGCAAGTCTGATCCTAATGTCTATTTGAAGCTGATTCATGGTTCTTTGATGATTATTGTCTTGTATGTGGATGACCTTCTGATTATAGGAAGTTCAAAGAAAGAGATTGCCTCCTTGAAGGATGCAATGAACCATGCATTTTCTATGACAGATTTGGGATTGTTGAGCCAATTTTTGGGTCTCGAAATTGATCAATCCCAACATGGAATCAAAGTACATCAGTGCAAGTATGCCTTATATTTTTTGAACAAGTTCAACATGAAATATTGCAAGCCAATCAAGACTCCCTTCCTTTCAGGAGTTAAGCTTGAAGAAGCAGGTTCTTCTCCTATGGTAAATAATACACTGTATAGGCAGTTGATTGGGTGTTTGCTTTATCTTACACACACTTGACCTGATATATCTTATGCAATTAGTGTGGCTTCAAGATACGTGGATCAGCCTCATGATATCCACTGGAGGGTAGCCAAAAGGATCCTAAACTTTGTTCAAGGAACAAGAAATCATGGGATATTCTACAAAGCAAAATCTGATCTTGATTTGATTGGGTTTACTCACAGTGACTGGACAGGTGACAACATAGATCGAAATTCAAAAAATATATATGTGTTCATGCTTGCAGAAGGACCAATCAGCCGGTCAAGCAAGAAGCAGAGTGCCATAGCACTCTTATCTACAGAAGCAGAGTATAGAGGAATTGTAAATGTAGCAACTCAATGTTTGTGGTTGCAGGGAATAATTGGAGAATGTGCCTTCGAATCAGAGTTTTCAACTATTATCTACTCTGATAATCAGAGCACCATTTGAATCTACAATGATCCAATTTAGAGACAGCTAACCAAGCACATTGAGATCCATATGCACTACATTAGACAGCTTGTGCATGATGGTACCATTCATCTACTCTTCTGTGCATCTTCAGAACAAGTAGTAGACATCTTCACCAAAAAATTTTGTGAGAAGACATTCAGCAATCTCAAATCACTGATAGGGATTGCTGATCATGTTGTGAAGCATGATTGATGACAATATTTCCAAATTTTGTTTTCCTGTCCATGTTTAAGGGAGGATTTTCGCACTAGGTTTGGCCTCTTTCCTTGGTTGTATGGACAAGCAATATGTAAAGGGTGACTAAGCCTTGTTGCTAGGCACTATATTTTTCTGATATTTACTCATAAATTCATGGTTAAGGGGGGGTGTTAGAATAATCAACCCATAGTTACCTACAT
Source organism: Pseudotsuga menziesii (assembly GCA_001517045.1). Lineage (NCBI taxonomy): Eukaryota > Viridiplantae > Streptophyta > Pinopsida > Pinales > Pinaceae > Pseudotsuga > Pseudotsuga menziesii. The sequence goes on from LPNX010029814.1 coordinate 234,739, forward strand.
TAGACATTAATTAAATCATTTTTATCTTATTACCTAGTCTCCTAGATTCCACTCTATGCTAGTTGCCTTCTACATGTCTTAGAAGTCAACACTTGCTAAAACTGAGTCATGGAGCACTTGGGAAACCTCCTGGAAACCATATTTAGCATGTCTGCTTTATTCCATATCCTCCAAAATGCATATCTACTTTTTTTCTGAAAAGTTGCCTGTTTTATTGAGAATTAAGGCAAAAGGAAAAGCTAGACAAGGTGTAGTTGACTTGTTTTTTGCCCACATCATCCTCCCTCATTTTCTCCTAATAATAGCATATATGAGTTGTCTTTCCATCCCTCATTATCTTTCCTACTTGACTTAGCCAATTCGTGAGCATCTTGGTGGATTTGGAAACTGCTTTATGCACCTATGGGGGATTTGAGTAGATTTAGTAAGCCTACTTTTTGACCTTTTTGAATGGCATCCTTATGCATTCAAATATCTCATGTAATTATATATTTCAGCAGCCTATTACTTCACAAGGTTGGCTATTGTACACTTATTCAATACAGAATAGTGTTATCCTCCAATTTCAGTCTCCTTTGATGTTAATTATGCATGTTTGATTAGCAAATTTGTGAGTGTAATTGTTCTATCTCTTGGGTTCAATTTCCACAATTTTTTATGCATGTGATTATGTTACATGCTACATATGATGATGCCACAGTCCCATGCTACAGATGATGGTTCAGTTCCATGTTGCATATGATTATGTTCCAGTAGAAGATGATGATACTCCAACTACATGATGCAGATGATACTCCAATTCCATGCTGCCAAGGATGATGCTCCAACTTCATGCTACTAATTATTTTCAAGTTCCATGCTATATATGATGATACTTAAACTTTGTATTGAATATGTTGATGTTGATACTTCAACTCTGTAGTGAAGATTTTGATGATGATACTGAATATATTGATACTCCATCTCCATGTTGAAGATGATGTTCAAAAATTCTGTACTGACATTAGAGGAATTTTGGGGTCTAAAATGGGCCTCCTAAGGAAAATAATAAAATAATAGTTAAAATAATAAAATAATATTGATTAATTTTGGAGGAAGAAAGAAACAAAACTACTTTTTGTGTTCGTATTTTTGACATATCTCCCTATGTTTTTACTCAAATTTCGATCGGGAGAGCATGTCATCATCACATTTTTTCAGGTATTTCTTGTTTTTGGGGTAGCGGGGTTCATCAAAAGTATGCAGTGTGGGTACTCGTTGGATGCGGAAGCAAATTCCATATCCAACGAGCTCTCCCGATCGAAATTTGAGTAAAAACACAGGGAGATATGTCGAAAATACGAACAAAAAAAGTAGTTTTTTTTAATGACAAATATGTCAATTCAACCATTATGGTTGACTTATTTTATTGAAATTATATTGGTTCTTGAATTCCAACTCACAAAAACTTATTTTGGCACGTTTTCTTATAAGGCCCATTTTAGACCCCAAATTTCCTCTAATGATATGTTGATACTCCATCTCCATGTTGAAGATGATGTTCAAAAATTATGATGATGTATAGATGCACCAGATGATGTTCCAAAAGATGATGTTGATTATGCCTCCTCCCTCCTTCTAATGAGGTTGGTTAGAGACACACCATTTTTTGTTGTTCTCAGTAGAATACCCTTCTTGTTAAGGGGGAGTGTTGAAATAATGTATCTTTGAAGAATATTCTACTTATACTTCACATTATTATTTTTCCTCCTTCAGGAGATGTTAGTGATGGAAAAAGGCCATGTAAAATTCATGAGGTAAACCCTCAATTGTAATTCGGGTCAATAGCACCCAAAAAAGAATAATATATTTATTATTGTGGGATTTCCTAGGTAGGCCAGCCCTGTTAGTTAGACAGGTCACCCAGTTAGGGAAAATGTCATTTGTGAAGATCATTATAAATAGAGATGCACCCTACCTCATTTGTACATTCTCACACACACTTGTATTGCGCAATAGAGAGAGAAATAAGGAGGTACAGAGAAGGAGGAGGACTAGTATCTTTGGCTTTTTGGCTCTTATACTAGGGTTTCGATCTCTCTCTCTCTCTATGATACCTTTTTATTTGGTCATTGCATATTGGTAATATATATTGAGGAATTTTTTGTTAGTTTTTTCCCTTTAGGGTTTCCTAGGGTAAATTGTTGTGTACCTTGTGATTGTTTTTATTTCAATGATCCTCTTTAATTTGTTATTGTGAAAATGTATTAAATTATTATCCAGTCAGAACTTAAGCTATGTGAGCATAGAAAACTTAACACATAGTACACATAAATTACACCGGAAACCCTTCTACTAGGGAAAACAAAAAAACCAATCAGCTTAACTAATAATCTTTTAGCAACACACTTTACCAACATTTACTCCAATGATTTACTAGATCGTTACAGCTCAAGAATGAATTCACTACTCTTGTACAAGTATTTTTCCTTCACTAATATTCTATATATAACATTTTCCATTACATCATATTTATAGATACAACACATAAACTAGATCCTGGTACTTGAGTTCATTATGGATAACTATTCATTGATGGAAATCCATAACTACCTAACTAAATACATTTATTATGTTAGAATTGAATTGAGTGAGTAAACCATAGTCAATCACCTTTTAATCCTTTTTTTTGTCAAAGTGTTCATCGAATCCAATTTTGTGTTGTGCTCATTGACTTCCTTATTAACCATTCATGATGATTGACTAATTTGTCAACTTCAATTCCAATCGACTTGCTATTGATCGACTAATGACTTTGACTATTGATTTGTATGCAAAGAACATAACACACCCAACAATGGAGTCTTAGAAATAGTTCCCCTTGGGATTAGTTTGATTTTACATATAGCTCTATAATATCTACAAAACATGGAAATTCCCTCCAAACCTTTGGGTTTAGTGAAAATCCTTCAAAGGAAGGATCACCCTACAAAAATACACCTTCTATGACTATATCCAAGCATATACACACTTAAACATGCATCCCCCTAGGTAAGACTAGAACATATACCAAGCAAAGATATTCTTCCCTAGGTAATTCCAATGGAGTAATATTACCCTTGTTATGGATTAGATATAAATATTTGACGATGAAAAATATGCACGCTACCTTAAGAATAGATTCACCAAGGTGTGCCTCACATATAAGAAACATTGCCAAAAAAACGAAGATATTCAACAAGAAATAATGAGGAAGAGTCTCTCTTATATAGGACAAGAGATTAACTTCCTTTACAATAAAATAATAATAAATCTACCAAAATCCTAGATCTATATTAGGGAGGATTATGTTATATTTTTCACTTTAATTCTATTTGATTAGTATATTTAACTGAAAGAATAACAAGCACAACAAAACACAAATGACACAAAGATTTTCCTTGAGGAAACCATAAAGGAGAAAACCCCGCAAACTTCCTCAGAGATAGATTTGTCACTAATACAATATCACAAAATGGAAAACCCAAAAATATGAATTCTTCTACAGCTCTCTCTCTTTACCCTCTAGTGAACTTGTATTCTCTCTCTCCTCATGAAAACTTGAGTGAGTGAGTGTGTGTGTGTAAATGAGGGAGGTTTCCTCCCTATTTATACCCTTCAAGTAACTTGACCTAAAACCTAACTAGGCTGACCTCCTAACTTATCAGAGCTGACTTATCTTTTGGGATACTAAAAAATACATATTGCATTATTCTTCTGGGGACTATTGCCCCAACTTACAATGGAGGTTTTACCTCAATGACCAAACATAATAATGCCATCCTGAGTGGAGGAAAAACATCTCTGATGAGGGTACAATAAAATACAATAATAATATACAACATAATATATTCTGAAGTTACATTTCCAACAACACTCCCTCTAAACTAGGAAGTTATTCTCTCCTCATAGTCATCAATACTCTAGACATGTCATCATCGTTGGATAATAATCGTCATTGCGGTTGTAGTCATCATTTTGTTGATCATTTATTAGTGACATATTTTGAATCTATCCATGATAAGAATTTCTACAGAGCCATCCATGTTTCATGCTATATGTAGGCCTAGCATGTATCTAGGTCTTCATCATATCCATGAGCAATTCATCATGTAGGTACAACACATTGTTGATGTATTTGTAACTTCAAAAGATATTCTTATCTATATTATCATTGTATGTTGTTGTATCCCCATTGGGGATGTGTTTTACCCCTTTACATGATGTTTAAATTATGTCTAGACCTTGAGGTACAACCTCCAGTGTAAGTCAGGGAAATAGTCCCTAGTGTAACATCATGTAATATGTAATTGTGATCTCTCTTTGAAAAGTGGGCCCCGTGTGAGATAACATGTAGGATCAAGTCTTATATTTGGTCAGTGACTTGAAAGGGTATAAATAGGGAGGTTCTCTCCCTCATTTATACACACCTCACGCACACTCTAAGGTGCATGAGAGAGAGACAATCAGAGGAGGAGAGAAATATAGCTGTTGAACATTTCTTATTACTGTTTTTTATCATCTTACTATTCTAAAGAAGTTTGTAGGGTTTTGTCCTTTATGGTTTCCCCGATGAAAATATTTGTGTCTTGTGCATCTTTTATATCTTATGCATTTTTTTGTACTTGTTATTCTTTGAGATAAAGATCCTAGATAATATAATCAGATCTTAAAACATGGTATCAAAGCCTCCATGAAAGAAGGCATTGTGCAGCTGCATGAACTAGGGATTCATTGTTCAAGGTGTTCTCTCCACAGATCATCAAGTAAGGAGGGATAGGCTACCCTGCCTCATTAGGGTGCATCTATTGGTGGTATCATTTTCTGAATCAAATAAGTTTCGCTGTACAGCCGAAATACAGTTGCAATGGTAGCTAATGGAAATTAGGGTTTCATGCCTAAAAACCCTAGAAGACGAAATTTAGTAATCCTAGAAATTTCTATATAACCTAAGATTGGAGAGGCTCATAAGTCCAAATTTTTACAGGCTGAAGATAAATTCATGTTGTACACTATGTAAAATTTTCAGCCTCAGATTCACTATACTTCAAGAGATATGGTTCCTCCAAATCATGGTTCCATCTTCCTCTAGAATACAGTCATAAACAGGTGACCTAGGGAGATTTGCTATATCTCGGGCTAGGAAGATACAAACAAAATTTAGAAAGATTTTTCACATAGGGAATGAACTTTAGATTCCGTGGTACACTTTTCAGACACGGAATGTGAAACAGTGACACACGGTAGTCCATACAAGTTCTCTATGTTGAATAGTCCCCAAAACAGTCACCTTGGGAAAATCCGAATAAGTCCCACTTGGAGATTCCATTTATTCTCTAACCTATGCGGTTGAAAAGAATACTTATCAGGATATCAGAGTGATAATTTTCAGACCTTAAGGATACAAAAATTTGAACATACAGCAGAATCAATATCAGTCATTTCTGCAGAAGAAATTGGAAAACTAGGGCTTCCTGTTTCATGAGCTTCCCTCCACTGTTTTTAGAGAAGGAGTACATTGGACAGCTCTCCTTGAAGAGACCCATCTTTCTATCCAATCATAAGTTTTAAATTCCAATTTTTGAAAATTAGGGTCTCTAACAAACCCTAGATCAGCCAACTCCAAAACCAGGACATACACCTCAAATCAGTAAGATCTAAATTTTTGCTATTTACATTTGAGTTTGTCATTTCAAAATGAATAATCACACCAGCTTGATGACAATCTTAGTGAAGCTGACAACATCCGAGTATGGAAGTATGGACCTCTGTGATCCTTGAAGAAATTGACTTGGATCAGTGTTTGAGTAAGGAAGTTCTAAGAGCTGGAGAGAGATGAGGCTAAGGATAAAGACAAGAGAATCATTGAAAATTCTATTAAAGGTCATCTCATCCCTCATGTTTCATCCTTGAAGACACCAAAAGTAAGTGTTTGACTCTATGACGAATCAATCGAAGAAGAACAAGATATTGTCATAACCACCTTGAATGCCCTCCCAAGATCATGGGATTCATTCATTCGAGGAATGTGTGCAAGAAGGAAGTGATTACCTTCAGCAGACTCTGGGAAGAGTGCACACAAGAATAATCTTGACTCATAATAAGAGAAGAGAAGGTGGGAGCAACAGAAGATCAAGCTCTCACGATTCAAAGCTTTATCCCTTAAGCGATGAGGAATATGAAGGACTCAATTCTTGAAGAACCTCTTATCCACCTTATCATTTGGATAAGAAATGACGTTGTTATGAATGAAGAAGATGATGAAGTTGAAGGTTCAAGAAGGAGTCTACCCATGAAACAAATAAAAATAAGTATTCAATTGTCATTTCATGATGTTGTTTGGTTATGCATTTTTTTATATTCAGTTGATGTGTTATGCATGTTTGAGTATTTGCATTTATACTACTGAATTGAACATGAAGGGTAAGAAGTCAGTGATGTTGTACAACCTTCCATAACTACTTATTTAGATTGAAACCTCTTTTCTGGCATCTTAGGAGTAGTACACACTCTTAATAACATTAGGGTAGAATACATCTAGAAGTTATTGTATGTATACATGATATGGATGAATGTTGTAGCATTGGCTAAAATAGTCGCATGGATATGTGACATATATTTCTCAACTATTAATATGTTTGGAAATTATGATATGTTTCTAATCATGCACTATGAACTTGACTTGTAGATCATTCCAAAGAATAAGTGACGACAGTTCAGAAGAGGAACTTGAAGCTTCCCAGGTCAAAGACACCATAGCAAAAGAAAGAGCTTCATAAGAATATAACGAGAACGGTAGATATACCTCGAGAGATGAAGACCACGTTGGGCACAAGAAATAATCCAGGATGAATAATAGTACGACGATACTTACAAATAAAGAATGAGGCCTCAGACACACTCTAGTTATGTGACACTGTTGAGCAACATCATTGATGCAGATTCTTCTAGCTATGAAGAGGTAGACAAGAAGAAATGGAAGGAGACTATGACCAAAGAGTACCATTCAAAAATAATGATGAGTAGGATGAGGTGTCGAGACCTAAAGGGAAGTCCATAGTGCCTTCCATATGGATCTGCAAGATCCAACATGCAGTAAATTGCATCATTGTGTGATATAAGGAAAGATTTTTAGCATGAGGATTCTCACAAATAGAAGGCACAGACTATGAAGAGACATTTGCACCAGTGATGTGGTACACTTCCATTATATCAATATGTATAGGTATGCGATGGGAGATACATCAGCTGACATCAAGATAACATTCTCGAATGATGTAGTCAAGGAGGAAGAATACGTAGAGCAGCTACTGGGAGTTGAGACACGTGACAGGAAGACTCAGGTGTGAAAATTAAAGAAGGCATTGTTCAAGCTCACAGATGGGTGCGAGAATAACTTTTCAACAAAGTTCAAGATAGAGGACCTTGGTATCTAGTGACTCTATATGGATACATAGAATATTAGTAGTAGGGGAAGCTACTTGTCACTCCATTACAAAATGTTTCAATACATAGAATACGAAAGGCAAAGGGAGAATGATGCTCCACTTCAGAGGGAGTGACTGCAAAATATCTTGAGGTTCAACATGGTATGATAGGATGAACAACTTACTGATGACTCTAGGATTTACTGAGACTAAATTAGATTCCAACCTTTAATTCAAGGTTGAAGGAGGAAGATCAGTGATGCTCCTATTATATGTCGATGGCCAGTTTTTTATAGGAAAAGAGGTACTCATTAAAGATGCAAGAAGGAGACTTGCTACCGAGTTCAAGATGAAGGACTTGAGTATCATACACTGCTTTCTAGGCATGGAGATGTGGCAGAGTGTGGATGGAATCTCCCTTGGACAAGGGAAGTATGCATTGGACATCTTGAAGAGGTTTGAGATGATGGACTGCAAGGCCATGGCCATGCCTATGGCATCAAAACTAAAGCTATTGAGTGATGCTTCATCAGATACAATTGATTCCAGGATGTATCGTCAGATGATTTGTTCATTGATGTTCCTGACAAATACAAGACCAGACACATGCTTTCTTGTGAACAACCTGAGCAGTTCCTGACGGATTCAAGATATGTTCACCTGGTTGCAAAGCATGCGGTGAGGTACCTAAAGGGTACAATTAAGTATGGGCTCAGAAGAATAACCTGCATGGTTATGTTGATTTGGATTGGTAGCACCATTGAGAAGAAGAGAACCTTGGGTTGATTCTTCAGTTTGAGATCCATTATGGGCTACTGGTTTGACAAGATGGAGTCCTGCATGGTGCTAAGTACAGCGAAGGAAAAATATGTGGCCATTTTCTTGGCTATTTGTGAGGTAGCATGTTTCTTTTGAAAGCTATTATTTTATTTGATTGATATGAATTGCAGTTTTGTATGATGCAAAGAGGAGTAGTGAAGCTCTAGTATGTGATCCAGATCGATATCTCTTGAAAGAGGGAGCGATGAGTTCTAGCATAGCCGGTGACACAGGTTTTCTGAGCATAAAATCCTAACGAAGCTCGTAGGTTTCTCAGACATAATCAATCCTGTAGGTTTTCCTTGGATGTAAACAATCCTAGTGAATCTCGCAAGTTATCCTTGGACGTAATGAGTCCTGATGTGATTCTATGCTAGAAATGGCTAGAGTGAATTTTGAATACTTTAGAGAGAATCTTGGTGTACTTCCAATCGAGGTTCCTTCTAAGGGGAAGTGATGAGTCCAGAAGACACAGATACACATGAGCCTTTTCGACATAGTGGAAGGTTGGGCCTCCCATGGTCGTGATGTAAGTACAGAGACTTTCTAGGATAGTACTAGGTGTGTCCTACCATGTCGATGAATGTAAGTGTTGGATCCTTTCCCAGATGGTAATAGGTGTGTCCTACCATGCCGATGGATGTAAGTACTGGGGCCTTTCCCGAATGGTAGTAGGTGTGTCCTACCATGCCGGTGGATGTAAGTGTTGGAGCCTTTCCCGAATGGTAGTAGGTGTGTCCTACCATGCCGGTGGATGTAGTTGTTGGAGACTTTCCCGAATGGTAGTAGGTTTTTCCTACCATGCCGTTGGATGTAAGTGTTGGAAGCCTTTTCCCGGATGGTAGTAGGTTTGTCCTACCATACTAGTACATGTAAGTGTTGTGTTATGTGTATCTGGTTTGTGCTCCGTGTGACAATGATATGATATGAATATGATGAGGCAATTGTAGGGTACACAAGTGTTGCAAGGCATGTAATCGGTCCTGGGATGCTCCTTCAGGTTTTGCAGTGGCATATAATTAGTCCTGGAAGATCCTGCAGGTTTTGCAAGAGGTATATAATAAGTGCTGAGATGTACCTACTTGGCGGTTTGCTCATAGAGATGATGAAGAAATGGTAGAGGGATAGGCCTACATCCACCATGAAAAAGGTTTGTCATTGTAGATGAAGACCTAGTAGAGGACTAGGCCTACATCCAGCATGAAAAAGGGTTGGCACTGTAGAAAATTCTAATGACAGATAGTATGGGACGATGATCAAATTATAAGAATATGATGGTAGCAGCTATGATGAAGACTCTATGACTCCGTGATGATGATGATGCGATGAATACCTGACCAAATGTGTGGATGACTGTATAAAGAGAGAATACCTTCCTATTTAAGAGGGAGTGTTGAAGTATTTCTAACTTCGGAAGATATTCTGATGTATATTATCATTATATGTTGTTCTACCCCCATTGGGGATGTGTGTTACCCCTTTACAGGATGTCTAAATTGTGTCTAAAACTTGAGGTACAACCTCTGTTGTAAGTCAGGGCAATAGTCCCCAGTGTAACATCATGTAATATGTAATTTCTGGTCTCTCTATGAGAAGTGGGCCCCATGTGGATGACATGTAGGCTCGAGTCTCATATTTGGTTAGTGACTTGAAAGGGTATAAATAGGGAGGCACTCTCCCTCATTTATACACACCTCACACACTCTCTAAGGCATGTGAGAGAGAGAGAGAGACAGTCAGAGGAAGAGATAAATATAGCTACTAAACATTTCTTATTACTACTTTTTGATCATCTTACTATTCTGAAGAAGTTTGTGGGGTTTTCTACTTTATGGTTTCCTCGATGAAAATATTTTGTGTCTTGTGTATATTTTATATCTTATGAATTTTGTTGTACTTGTTATTCTTTGAGATAAACATCCTAGATAATATAATCAGATCTTAAGAAAATCTAACACACATGACCACTCATTACATTTCCATAGCAATCACCTTTGTTTCCTACCGTAATCTCATCGTATCCATATAATATCATCATCACACATGGAGAGCATCCCATATGCACACCAAATTTCCAATAAACCAACTGCATCTCTCACCTTGTGAGTACAGTCCAGGACAATCCCAAGTTCATTACGTCTCTCAAAGGCCATGCCGCATCTACTAGTATGTGAGCATAGCCATGAGCACCCTAGGTGCATTACATCCTAAGGACAACTTGTGTATTCCACCATGCGAGAACCATCCTATGCACACACCAAGTGTCTTTGTGACCAGTGGACCTCTCATCGTCTCCAACATGGGAGTACAACCAGGAGCACCCCAAGTGATTTATGTCCCAAGAACCATATGTGTATTCCACCATGCGAGAACCATCCTAGTGCATCTGCATATTTCGTTGAACCTTTCATTGTCTCCAACATGGGAGTACTGCCAAGAGCACCCCAGTTTCATTACTTCCTATGGACTATCTATGTCTTCCACCATGCCAGAACCATCTCTAATGCATCTCATCAATCCATATTTCTAGGGACCTCAATCTAGATGAGACAATGTCTCTATGTGAAGTATTCAAACTTCACTTTGGCTAAAGGATTGGGCAACACATTGACTAACTACACGTTTTTCGCCACATACTAGAGCTTAACTCCTCCTCTCTACACCATATCCTGGATATAGTGATACTTGATCTCAATATTCTTTGACTTGTCATGGAACACCACGTTCTTTGACAACTTGATGCAACTATGGTTATCGCAAAAGATACAAGTCACCTCTAACTTGAGATCAAACAAATCTGGCAGTAGCTTCCAAATCCATATTGCCTTACAACTAGCCAAACAGGTTGCAACATACTCTGTTTCATTAGTACTCAATGCCACACATGACTTCTTCATACTAAACTTGGAGATCATACCATGTACCAAACTAAAGCAACATCTTAAAGTGCTCTTCATATTTGTGGTGTTGCTTGCCTAATCTGAATTGACATAACCATGCAAGATAAATTTTTGATTCATTTCATACTTGAGTCCATACTCAATTGTACCCTTCAAGTACCTCAATATTATCTTTACAACAATAAAGTGAACATGTCTCGAATCCATTGGGAACTGGATCAGGGTGTTCACAGCAAAGCATATGTCTAGACACGTGTTTGTTAGGTACATCAATGAACCAATCATATGTTGATACATCATGACATCAACTATCTCCGATGAAGCATCACACAATAGATTCGGGTTTGATGCCATCAGTGTGGCCTTTGTCTTGCATTCCATCATTCCTAACCCATTTGAAATCTCTGCTGCATATTTTCCTTGACCAAGGAAGATCCCATTGCACTCTATCACATCTCCATTCGGAAGAGTACATGCATCATCGCCAGATATTTTATCTCAAATTCTTTGGCAAGCCTCCTCCTTGAATCTTCCATTAGCTTTCCTCACCTATTAGAAACAATTGATCTACATATAGTATAAGTATCACTGGTATTTCATCTTCAATGTTAAAGTAAAGGTTGGAATCTGCTTTACTCTTGGTAAATCCTAAGCTGATCAAGAAGTTTTCCATCCTACCATACCAATTCCCAGGTTCTTGTTTTAATTCACACAAGGATTTATTTATCTTTCACACATGAGTATGTCTATCATGTTTCTCAAATCTTAGTGGCTACTCCATGTACACTTCCCCTTCAACTACACCATTCAAGAATGTTATCTTAACGTCCATCTGGTGTACCTTCCATTTAATTACTGCATCTAATGTAAGTATAGATCCAATGGAAGTGTATATTGTTATCTGTCAAAATTACCCTCGTAGTCTATATCTTCTTGCTGGGAGAAGCCATGTGCCACAAATATTCCTATATGTTTTTCAATGCTACCATCTCCATCATGCTTGATATTGTAGATCCCCTTCGAAGTCACAATAGATTTTCCTTTTGGTCTCAAAACTATCTCCCAGACATCATTCTTCATAATGTATTGGTATTCCTTGATCATGGAATCCTTCCATTCTTTCTTCTCTACTGCTTCTTTGTAGTTGGAAGGTTCCTTGTCAATGTTCTCACATAGCAGGACCACATAGCTGGTGTATGGTTTAAGTCTCTTTCATTCTCTATTCATCCCATGTGGAGCACCATACTTCTCTGCATCTTGTATTACTTCTCGTGCCCACATTGGTCTTCTTTTGTGGGATTTCTTCTCATGAGGTGGCTCTACAGGTTCTTCTGATTCTGTCATGTCATAGTATTCAAGATATTCTAGTGTTACTTCTTCCATAGTTGTGTTTTTTACTCTGGTTGCTAAAGGTTCTTCGTCGGTCTCTTCAATATGTGTCTTTCTTTATTTCATGGATGTTGAGTCTTCATTGAAGGCTATGTCTCTGTTGATGTCAATTTTTTGAATCCTAGGAAGTATATCTGGTCATATTTTGATGTGCCGTTATACCCCACGAATATTCCCTTCCTTCCTGAATAATCTAGCTTGGTTCTCTTTTCCTTTGGGATGTGTATGTACACTGGGAAGCCAAATATCTTGAGATGGATGACTTCTGGTTTCTCACCGGATAAATATTCTTCGGGATTTTTATTGCTTAATACTCAGTGAGGTGTACAATTATGTACATACACAGTTGTCCTTGTTGTTTCTTCCCATAAATGCATCAGAAGATCTTCATCATGTAGCATTTCTTTTGCTGCTTCGATTATTGTTCTTTTATGTCATTTTGCAACGCCATTCTGTTGAGGATTGTAGGGAGTGCTTAGCTCTCTATTAATCCCATAGTCTCTGCAATGGTTCTTGAATTCTTTTGAAATGAATACTCCACCATTATCTGATCGTAGGTTCTTCAATCTTCTTCTTATTGTGATTTTGAACCATGGCTTTGAATTCCTTGAACTTACTAAATACCTCATCTTTCTATAAAATAAACATAATATACATACCCTCTTAGTGAGCTAAATGACATAGGACCACATACATATGAGTGGATTCTCTCTGATATTCCTTTTTCTTTGCTTTCATTGCTAGGAAACATCTTCTTTACATTCTTTCCTTGCTCACATCCCTTGCAGATGCCTTCATGTTTTGTCTGTATTTTTGGAAGTCCTGAAACTGCTTTGCTTGAAATAGGTAGTACTCTATAGTTCCCATGTGCAAGCCTTCTATGCCATAGTTCACTTGGTTTCATGGAGTCATGAACTAATTCTTGTTCAGGTTGTCCCTTCAACTCGTACAAACCTCCCTCTTGCTCTCCAATTACTCAGTGCATCATCTAGTGTTTTTCCTTTTGGCCACATAAGGACTAGGCCATCAACAAATGCAACCCTCATCCTTCACTTTGTTCACTAGGGTACAACTTAACCTTTGTATTTACACACTTCTATGATAGAATGATTGTAACACTAAGTCTAGACTAAGTAGCAAGTACGTGTTTTAAGTGTTATGAGTCATTATAGAAGCATACAAGTAACATCCCATGAAATCATATTGTCATACAAGAAAACATTTCAAGTGTCAGTGAGCCTACTAGATATCACTACAACATCTAACACATATATGTGTTAGGAAGGCCCATGATATTATATGATACATGCGGTGACAACACTCAATGTTTATGCATTTCCCTAATTGATGGCAAGGGATAAATATTTAGAATGTTTTGAGCAACAACTTGTAACTTCAAAACTTGTCCCAATAACCTAAACCTCAACTATGTATAGCATAGTCATGAGAACCATATTCTAAGTGTCAATGAGCCTACGAGACATCACTACAACATCTAACAACATATGTGTTAGGCAAGCCCATGGCATTATATGATACATGCGGTGACAACATTCCTCCCTTAGCTTAGTGCACATAAAGCAATGGTAGAATATTCAATGTTGATGCATTTCCCTAATTGATGGCAAGGGTTAAATATTTAGAAGGTTTTGAGCAACAACTTGTAACTTCAAAACTTGTCCAATAACCTAAACCTCAACTATGTATAGCATAGTCATGAGAACCCATTGCCACAAAATGAAGGCCTTTGATATGCTGAAAAACCTAAATAACTTGTAGCAAAATAACATTATATCAATGTAAATCAACTCAATAATTATTTTTTTCAACAATTTTAAAAAAATGCCATGCTTACTAAAATCCAAGCCATAAACACTAACGACCTACACTCCATATACCTTGTCTAACTTTAAAAGCTGCTTTATTCCACCATAGCATCTCAAAGGAAGCTAGTATTTGGTTTCCCAATAAGTCATCCCTGAAGTTGTGTACAATGCATTAAGTTTCTTTCAACCCTATACATGAAGTCAAGATATTCCTTGCTTCAAAATTATAAGATAACCTCTATCTTAATAATAATATGTAAATTTAAACTAACATCTAGTCATTGATCAGACAATGGACATCCCTCTAAGAAATTCGAATAGGACAAAATTCCATTAAATTTTAATCCTAATTCAGATTCAAGTGAGGAACTGAATTTTCCTTAGGAAGCATGCACAAAAAATCTCTAATCATTGATCATACAATGGACATCCCTACACGAAATTCGGTGGGACAAAATTCTATTAAATTTTAATCCTCGTTCAGGGAACTGAGTTTTCCTTGGAAGCATGAAAAAAAATCATATCAGACTCCTTAAAATTTCCAAAAACACAAACAGATGGAAAGGTTAATCATAAAATTTCCCAAAAAACACAGTGGTTGTACAGGAATTCACAGAGGCTTCTTGAGAAATCAAGAAGCTAGAAACTCTAACTCTCTCAAGAAGCTAGAAACTCTAAATAGAGTTAGGGTTTCTAAACTTGGATCTTAGTGAGAGGGATAAAACTAAAACTCTCAAGAGAGTTAGGGTTTTTTAACTTCTATCCTAGGGAGAGGAATAAAACTAAAAAAATTTAAGGTTTAAATTTTTTTTAGATTTAAGGATTTTTTATTTTTAAATTAATTTACATCAAAATAAAGTGTTTAAAATTTTCTGAAATCTAAAATTCTGAGATATAAGAATGTTTTTTAGATTAATTTAACCACCAAAATAAAATTTATTATTTATGAATTTATGAAAATTTTCATTTTTATTTATCCACAAGTTTAAATTGGAAATTTATTTTCAAACTTTATTATTTATTTGTTTTTCGACCACCCTTCAACTTTATTATTTTGTTTTGTTATTCAGCCACCCTTGTTATTTTCAACTTTAGAAGATCTTCACTGGTTGAAATTAAGAAATATTAAATCCTAGTACATAATTAAACAGATTCTACTATTATTATTTCAAATATTAATTCTGTTCGAAAACAAGAAACACCTCAAATTAATAATATACTGGCTGCCCAGAATGCAAATCTTTAATTTCTTGGTGCTTTACTTTAATCTGTCGTGGCTGGTTTCATTTTGTCCGCACCAGAGACCGAGGGAAGAAACAGAAGATCCTGAAAGTAATGCTTAATCGAAGGTTTATATCGAAAGTTTTCCGAGA
Organism: Pseudotsuga menziesii; assembly: GCA_001517045.1. Lineage (NCBI taxonomy): Eukaryota > Viridiplantae > Streptophyta > Pinopsida > Pinales > Pinaceae > Pseudotsuga > Pseudotsuga menziesii. The sequence continues at coordinate 250,491 of LPNX010029814.1, forward strand.
TATTAAAAACATTGTCAAATTTTCAGTGTCTGAAAATGGATCCAATTACATGGGATAGTTTGAATTTAACAAGTTTATTATGCACGATAACAACATCAGGCAAGGGATGGAGGTTATTGTTTATCTGATATTTATACTTTTAAATAATTTATTATTGTTCTGGAATATATATGTTGGAGATATCATTTTAACATCCCCTGGATTTAAATAAATTAATAGTGATGAGTATAGGAAAGTTTCATTTAAATCAGAGTAAGATGTATCTATTTTGTTAAAAACTATAAGTTATATAATGCATTTTTTCCACATTGTTATAATAATAATAATGCATTTTTTTTCTTTTCAGTTGTTCACATAATTTTATAGTTTATTGTTTGTTTAGTTTTGATTTCATATCAAAGTAATGGATCATCAAAGCTTTTATTATGAAATCTTTTATATTAACTTATTTGTATTGACTTATATTGACTTATTTGTATTGACTTATGAAATCTTTTATATTGATTTATGTTGTTATTTAATATTGTTATTCTGTAAATTTTGGGCATTTCATTTAGAAAAAGTTATGGATAGTTTTCTTTATGCTTACACTAAATATTTTCAAATAGGGTGAAGGTTATTTTCAAATAGGGTGAAGGGAAGGATAGACCAATAAAAGGAAGAGAATCATAAAAGCATATGTATCCATATGTCTTCAAATCGGGTGTTTGAGGTCTCAACAGAGGTGTATGTTTATCGATGTTTAACTGTAGGGGACTATACGAGGTACTTTTGGCTCCACTTGCAGTCACAATTACCAATTCACTAAAGTGAGTGTGTGGTCACCACTGATTATGTGCTTCCAGTTTGAAACAAATAGATGTGAGGAGTTACATGTTCCAGTTAAATGAGACTGAGATATGATCAATAAATATAATATTTTTTTGTTTTGATAAAATGTTTGGATAATAATAATATATTTTGATAGTATATTTTAAATGCAATTTTAGATTATTTTTATAATTAAAATATTTTTTATAATATTATAATTAAAGATATAATGTTTATATTTTTCTAAAACATGGTTGGTGTATATATATTTTTTCTAAAACATGGTTGCTACACTATAATTCACAATACAAAGCTTTTTAGATTCATTATGGCCTAGAGAGCTGGGTGGACATTCAAAGCTATTGGGGTTCTCGATTGGATTTTTTTTTTAAATGAATAATGTCAATCCTCATTACAAGGTACCACACAATATAACACTAACAAAAAATTCTTATTTTTGACTAGCTTTTTGAGAGTTTTTATTAATTTTCCCTCATTAAAGTTCTTTTGGCCTTACTAATTCATCTAGCCACATGTCAAACTCTTTTTTTTTGTAGTTGGCCTTCTCCAAGATGTCTTTTCTTGTGTATTATTTGATGGCAATACCAATTGTTTCTTTGGGCTGATTTGGATTCACATTGTTTATGCACAACCTAGAGGCTAATTGATTGGCAAGAAATCAGGCACTAACCCTACACAACTATGGACTTTTCTCGCAATATGTCACTCACCAAGAAAAAAACTCTTTTAAGGATCCTAGACCTACAAGTGAGCAAGCCTAGAAGGGAGAGACCCTAGCCAAATTTTCCTTAAGAAAAACTACAAAGGTTTGGTCCACCAAAGGTAATGATTCATTTCAATATTATATGAAGAGGTGCATATTTATAGGTGATTGATTAAATTTAAGACACACTCTAGTTCAAGAATTCATTGATTTAATTGAAATGACCATGAAAATGAATTGCACTATACAATAAACTAAATGAAATGAGCATTGTCTTAACAATGAACAATGATTCTCCTTGAATAGTAAACCCCCCCCCCCCAAAAAAAAAAAAACTGAAAATTGATTCAAGTCACAAGGAGTGTCAAACCACTATGGTTGTTAGATCTATGTGTGGGGTCCAACATTGATGCTTGACCCAATATCTCAAAGCACTAACCAAGTAGGATAGACCATACCCTTTTCCACACCACTAGACTACCCATGTATGTGAAGAATAATCTTCCCAAATATTGTTTTTGGTACACTACAGTGACACAATGACCAATGACATGGTTTCAAGATACCTAAGGGGGTCACTGATATACTCAAAGTACATGGGGTCTAAGTATGTGTTCAAGTGTTGTCTAATGCAGTGCCACTCACATGGGGTATTGGCCATAATAGTGGTGGTCAACGCTACACCTCAGTTAAGAATAGACATAGCCTAAGCTTAATTACCTAATGTTTTCATACCCAATATGGTTCCCTAGTCATGGATTTACAAGCCTAACTACAACTCATTGGTGTTATTTATGTTGTTAAAAATGTAACTTCGAAAGATATTCTTGTGTATATTTGTTGTATTATTATTGTACCTCCTTTTGAAGATGTTTTTCCTTCATTCAGAGATGTCATTGATGTACTTGGTCATGTAATAATATCAAGGAAAAACCGTTGTCTTAAGTCGATAGAATAGTCCCCAAAATAATTATTGTAAAATGTATTTTTTAGTCTCCCAAGAGGAATTCGGCCATGTTGGGTAAATTGGTCACCCACTCAAGAGTATAAATAGAGAGGCGTCCTATCTCATTTGGACACACAACAAGCTCAAGCAAGTTCTCTCCAAGGAGAAGAAAGACAAGTTCGTTGGGTTAGAAGAGAAGAAGAAGTTGTGAAGGATATCTTATCTCTTGGTTTTCAATCTTTGATTGACATTGTACTTAGTAATGAATCTATATAGAAGAAATTGCTAGGTTTTTCCCGAAAGAAAGTTTTCCCAGGATAAATATTTGTGTATCTTTTATGTTATGCTTCTATATCTTTAAGTGATATTGATGCATTAGATTAAAGATCTAACATAATTGAATTGAATTGCAAACTCTCACATGGTATCAGAGCCACCCTTAAAGAAGGCACTATGCAACTGCTGAAATTAGGGATTCCAAGTTCCACCAACTTTCTCCACAACTATCATCTAAAAAAGAAGGCCAATTCAACTCACCTCAAAGAGGCACATCTTTTGGTGGTAGTGGATTCCAGTTTGAAGAAGTTTCATTTTTTACCTAATCACTACTGCTATGAGAAACTAGGGCATCAAATTTTTGAAGCTTTCATCCATAGATTTTGGGAGACAACACCACTAGACAACTCACCTTGGGGAGGCATACTTTTCTATCAAAGCAAAATTTCAAGATTCCCAGTTTGAAAAATTAGGTTTCTTTGTCAAATCCTAGGTCACCAAATTCAAGAAGTTGTTTGGGAAACTCAAATTGGTAATCTATTTCTTTGTTATTTCCATTTGAGGTTCTCATATCAAATAGTAAAAATGATGGATCACAGCAAGCTTGAGGACAAGCTTCAAGGGGTTGACAACTTCCAAGCATGGAAGTATAGAATTTCTCTTATTCTAGAAGTGAATGACTTGGACAAGTATGTTAGTGAGGAGGTTTTGGAACCAAAGGGAGAAGAACCCAATGCAAATCACAAGAATAATATAATTAGATCCAAGAGTATTATTGTTGAATTTATCAAATATCATATCATTCCTCATGTCTAATCATTGAAGACTCCCAAGAAGATGTTCAATGCTTTGACCAAAGTATATGAAGGGAAGAACATCAGCTGGAAGATGAACTTGATGAATCAACTCAAGAATGTAAAGATCCAAGACTCTGACACCATCCAATCTTATTTCTCAAGAGTCTCTCAAATCAAGGAGAAACTTTAATCCATTGAAGAAAATGTTGAATAAGGAGAGACAGTGATGACTACTTTGAATGGTCTTCCAAAATCATGGGGCTCATTCATCTGAGGGATATGCACTAGGAAGAAGCTCATCAAGTTTAACAGATTATGGAAGGAATGCACCCAAGAAGAAGCTCGATTAGTGGCAAGAGAAGAGAAGATGAGGGAAGATGATGATCAATCCATAACAACCCATACAAATAAGGATAGAAGCAAGAGGGAGAATCACCATCACAAGAGGCCTAAAAGATTCCAAAAGAATCATAGAGCTCAAAGGGACTATTTTAGTCTTATATGTTACACATGTGATGAGAAAGGCCACTTTGCAAGATATTTCCCCATAAAAAAAGGATCCACTAGGACAAATAAGAAGAAGAGGCATCATGCTTAAACTACTAAAGATGATGGGCCAACAAGGAAAATAACAAGAGAATATTCTTCAACTAATGAAGAATATGTTTTGATTTCATCTCTCATATGTACTGTCACTCATGGAAGCAATGATTGGCTTATGTATAGTGGAGCTTCCAAGCACGTGATAGGGTACAAATATTCCCTCATCAACTTCTCAGAACATGAGCCACCCCATAAGTTAAAACTTGGGGATGACTACCATTATCCCATAAAAGGAATTGGGGGAGCTTCCTACAAGTTGGATCCAGGAAAATAAACCAAAATGAAGGATGTTCTCTATGTACTAGTTTTGAAGAGAAATCTCCTTTCCATATTCGATTCGCATTCTAAAGGATTCCGAGTTGCATTTGTTGATGGCCAAGTACTCATGTTCCCAAGAGGCAAGACAATAGATGATGCAACAACAATTGGGGAGTAAGAGAGAGGCTTGTACATGTTGAAGGGACAACCAAAACAAGCATTGGTTCATGACTCCATTGAACCAAGTGAACTATGGCATAGAAGGGTTGCTCATGTACACTACAAGGAACTTCCAATTGCAAGCAAAGAAATAACAGGTCTATCCGAGATTCAAGTGAAGCATGATGGAATCTGCAAAGGATGTGTGCAAGGGAAGAATGTGAAGAAATCATTTCCAAGCAATGAAAGCAAAGAAAAGGAAATATTGGAGATAATACACTCAAATTTATATGGCCCCATGTCATCTAACCCAATAAGTGGGTATGCATACTATGTTTATGTTATAGATGATTATTCTCGTAAAACATGTATTTACTTTTTGAAAAGAAAAGATGAAGTATTTAGTAAGTTTAAGGAATTCAAAGACTTAGTATAAAATCATACTAAAAAGAAGATCGTGACTTTAAGATGAGACAATGGTGTTGAGATCACTTCAGAAAGTCTCAAAGTCATAAGACCCCAAAAGAATCATTCTCAGGAGAGAAACCAAAATTCAACCATCTTAGAATATTTGGGTGTCTATTGTACATACATCTTCCAAAAGAAAAGAGAACAAAACTAGACCCCACATGAAAGAAGGGTATATTCATTGGATACAGTGACTCATCAAAGGAATATAGAATATACATTCCAAAATTCAAGAATATTGAGACTAGAAGAGATGTTACTTTTTATGAATACTCAAACTACAACAGATCAATACAAACCCACACCGATGAACCTGAAGAACTCAAAGTTCCCAGAGCCATAGATATTGTTATGGAAGAGATGATCCAAGAAGACCATGTTAGAATTTTATCATTTCATCAATATGATCTAGGATCTTATCTGAGAGAATAACATGCACAACAATAATCACAAGAGACAAGAGACACAAATAATTTTCCTTGGGGAAACCATAAAGGAGAAAACCCCGCAACTTCCTTAGAGATAGAATGAGCACCAATAGAAAAATTAAAACCCAAAGCCACAAAGATGATCTCCGACAGTTTTCTCTCTCTCACTTGTGTGCGCTACTTCTCTCTCACTCATGCGCTACTGTTGAGTGAGTGTGTTCCAAATAGGGAGTCTCACTCTCTATTTATACTTGTTTTCCACTTGACTTTTACTCTACATAGCCGACCTCACTAGGAGAGTCTAATAACCCTAATACAACTCAATTTTGGGGACTATTGGCCCGACTTACAATGGAGGGTTAACCTCAATGACTTTACATGACTTTATTATATTAATGACTCTCCCAATCGGAGGAACAAACATCTCCATCGGGGTATAATGAAATACAATAAGAAATATACAAGTGAATACATTCTGAAGTTGCAAATACATCAACACTCCCTCTTAACTAGGAATGTATTCTCTTGACACAGTTCATCAGCACAAGTCTTCATTACTAGATCATCATCAAAGCTAGATCATCATCAATATGGATCATCATCATCACGGCTCCCACTATCTCGATAAAATGGTGCTACCTCTCAATTCTATTCGTCATAGGAAGTTCTACATAGCCATCCCTTTTCATGTTGGATGTAGGTCATAGCACTTATATCCAACCATGGGAGTCCCAACCTGCCACCATGTCGGAAAGGCCGAGCACTTACATCTAACCATGGGAGGCCCAGCCTGCCACCATGTCAGAAAGGCCCAACAGTTACATCCACCGACATGGTAGGACACACCATATACCATCTGGGGAAAGGCTCTTCAATTACATCCACCGGCATGGTAGGACACACCATGTACCATCCGTGGAAAGGCTCTGCACTTACATCCATCGGCATGGTATGACACACCATCTACCATCCAGGGAAAGGCTCTACATTTACATCTGACCATGGTAGGACCCGCCTACCACCATGTTAGAAAGGCTCACGGACTCATCACTTCCCCTTGGAAGGAACCTCGATCTGGAGAACACCAAGATTCTCCCTGAAGTACTCAAACTTCACTCTGGATAATGGCTTGGTCAACACATCAGCTATCTACTTGTTTTTTGCAACATACCGAAGCTTCACTACTCCTCTCTACACCATATTAATGATATAGTGATATTTGATCTCGATATGCTTCGATTTGTCATGGAACACCGGGTTCTCTGACAGATTCACATAACTATGGTTGTCACAATATATACAAGTAGCATCCAACTGGAGATCAAACAAATCAGATAGTATCTTCCTCAACCACACTACCTCACAACTAGCCAAACAAGTTGCAACATACTCTGCTTCCGATGTACTCAGTGCCACGCAGGATTGTTTCCTGCTAAACCAAGAGATCACACATGATCCCATACTGAAGCAGCACCCTGAAGTGCTCTTCCTATCAATGGAATTGTCTTCCCAATCCGAATCCACATAACACTCCAGGTTAATCTTCTAATTCTCCTCATACTTGAGCCCATAATCAACTGTACCCTTCAAGTACCTTAGAATATGCTTTGCAGAAATCAAGTGAACATGTCTCGGATCCATTAGGAACTGGCTCAATGTGTTCACAGCAAAGCAAATATCTGGTCTCATATTCGTCAGGTACATCAATGACCCAATCTTCTGAGGATACATCATAACATCAACCGACTCTGATGAAGCATCACTCAATAGCTTCAGGTTTGATGCCATAGGTGTGGTCATGGCCTTGCATTCCATCATCCCAAACCTATTTAGTATCTCCATTGCATACTTCCCTTATCCCAATAAGATTCCATCTGCATTATGCCACACCTCCATGCCTAAAAAGTAGTGCATCATACCCAAGTATTTCATCTCGAACTCAATAGTAAGATTCCTCTTCGTCTTAGCAATCAACCCATCCTCACCTGTCACAAACAGGTCATCCACATACAGTAGGAGTATCATTGGGCTCCCTTCCTCAACCTTGTAGTAAAGGTTGGAATCTTTTTTACTCTTGGTAAATCCCAAGCTAGTCATGAAGTTGTCAATCCTGTCGTACCACTTCCTGGGTTCTTGTTTCAAACCATATAGGGCCTTCTTCAATTTGCACACATGAGTCTCCCTATCTTGTGTCTCGAATCTGGGTGGCTTCTCCACATACACTTTCTCTTCCACTACACCATTCAAGAACGTGGTCTTGACATCCATCTGGTGTATCTTCCATTTCATCACTGCAGTCAGAGAAAGTACTGATCTGATGGAAGTGTGTTTGGATACATGTGCAATATTTTCTTCATAATCTATCCCTTCCTTCGAGGAGAAGCCACATGCCACAAATCTTGCTTTATATTTCTCTATGCTTCCATCTACGACATGATTTATCTTGTAGATCCACTTGGAAGTCACAACACACTTCCCTTCTGGTATTGGGACCACATCTAAGACATCATTCTTCATGATAGACTGGTGCTCCTCAATCATAACATCCTTCCATTCTTTCTTTCCTGCCGCTTCTTCATAGTTGGAAGGTTCTTTATCAAAGATGTCACACAATAGAGCTACATAACTGGAGTAAGACCTAGTTCTCTTCCTTTCTCTGTGCACTTCTTCTAGAGCTCCATATCTCTCTGCTCCTTGGATAGCCTCTCGTACCCATGTCGGTTTCCTCTTGTAAGGATTCTTCTCTTGGGGTGGATCTATAGGTTCCTAAGGTTCTTCCATTTCTTGATCTTCTTCTAGAGTTGCTTTGTTCATAGTTGTATCTCATATCCTAGGTACTTATGTTTCTTCAAATTCTACAATAAATCTTTTTCTGGATTTGTTGTAAGTTGATTCTTCATCAAATTTCATGTCCCTACGATCTTCTTTAATCCTAGGAAATATATTCTGTAAACCTTCGAGCTTTCACTATATCCCACAAATATACCCTTCTTTCCCGGAGGATCTAACTTCGTCCTCTTTTCTTTTGGAATGTGTATGTACACTGGATAGACAAATATTCTAAGATGACTGACTTTTGGTTTCTTACCGGAGAATACTTCTTCTGGTGTCTTGTTCTCAAGTACTCTATGTGGATTACGTTTTTGTACATACACAGTTGTCCTAGCAGCTTCTTCCCATAGATTCATAGAGAGATCTTGATCATGAAGCATTTCCCTTGATGCTTCCATAATCGTTCTAATCTTCCTTTCTGCAACTCCATTCTGTTGTGGATTATATGGAATGGTCAACTCCCTCTTAATCCCTGCCTCTCTCCATATTTCCTTAAATCCATCTAATGTGAATTCTCTTCCATCGTCTGATCGAAAGGTCTTGATTTTCTTCTCTGTGTGGTTCTCGATCAAGGTTTTGAATTCCTTGAACTTACTGAATAATTCATCCTTTCTTTTCAAGAAAGATATCCATGTCTTCCTAGAAAATTCATCAATGAAAGAAACTTAATATACATACCCACTCAATGAATTGGATGACATCGGACTGCATACATCGGAGTGGATGATTTCCAAGATACCTTTTTCCTTGCTCTCACTACTTGGAAATGTATTCTTTTTGTTCTTTCCTTTCGCACATCCTTTGAAAACACCTTCATGATTTGCCTGTATTTTTGGAAGACCTTCAACAACTTTGCTTACAAGTGGCAGTGCCCTATAGTGCACATGTGTAATCCTTCTATGCCAAATTTCACTTGGCTCTACTGATTCATGGACCAAATCTTGTTCTAGTTGGCCCTTTAATTTGTATAAACCTCCCTCTTGCTCTTCAATCACTATTGCATCATCTATAGTCTTTCCCTTTGGCCACATAAAGACTTGGCCATCTACAAATGCAACCCTCATGCCTTTTGCATCCAATGCAGATATGGAGAAGAGATTCTTCTTTAGTCCTAGTACAAACAAGACATCCTTCATCTTCATAGACTTTCGGGATTCTAGCTTATAGGAGGATTCACCACTACCTTTTATGGGATACTGGTAGTCATCCCCAAGTTTCACTTTGTGGGGTGACTCATGTTTGGATAGTTTCACAAAGGATCCTTTGAATCCCATCATATGCTTGGAAGCCCCACAATCTATGAGCCAATCATTGCTTCCATGTGTAATAGTTATCGTGAGGGAAGAAATAAAAACATACTCTTCATCGCTTTAAGAATCTTCACTATCTTCTTTGACTCTCTTTCTAGGAGGTTCATCATCCTCTGCAGTGTGAGCATGACGTATTATTTTGTTGTCCTTGTTCTTGTGAGATCCACCTTTATTTCTAGGACAATCTATGGTAAAGTGTACTTTCTCATCACATGTATAGCATCTGAGTTTAGATATATCTCTGCTAGATCTTATAGGGTTATCTTACTAGTGAGAATGCTTACCTTTGGGATGATGATAGTCCCTTTTGGTTTTCTTGGTGTGTGTTGTGAGAGCTTGATCTTGATTTCCCATATTTTCTTCTCGAGATACTATTTGAGCTTCTTCTTGTGATCATTCATCCCACAGCCTACTGAAAGTGATTAGCTTTCTTCTAGCACAAATCCCTTGAATGAAGGAGTCCCATGACCCAGGGAGACCATTCAAGGTGGTCATCACAATTTCTCCATTATCTAATTATTATTCCACTGCTTCAAGTTGTTCTTTGATTTGAGAGACCTTTGTAAAGTATGATTGTATGGTCTCTACATTCTAGATCTTCACATTCTTCAACTAATTTCTCAAAGTCATCTTCTGATTTATATTCTTACCTTCAAATAGCTTGGTCAAGGAATCAAACATCTCTTTAGGTGTCTTTAGCGAAGACACTTGTGGTATAAGGTGATCCTTGATGGAATCAGTAATAATCCTTTTGTATTTGACCAAGTTCTTCTTGTGTAAGGCTTTAGCCTCATCTCCCTATGGAACTGGAACCTCTCCACTTATGTAGGTGTCCAATTCATTTTCTTCAAGAACCAATGAGATCCTATACTTCCATGCTCGGAAGCTTTCATCTCCTTCAATATTGTCATCAAGCTTGGTGTGATGAGACATCTTTAATGAGAACCTCAAATGGAAATACAAAATATTTATCTCTTAGCAATTTGAGATGATGTAACTGGATCTGCAGCTGATCTTTTGCAGTGCTAATTTTCTAGTCCAGGGTCAAATTAGGGTTTGAATTTCTCAGAGTTCTACCCAACCAAAAACTTCGATATTGGTCTCTAAATTTCTATTTTGAGGAGGAGAGAAATCCTATGTTGGGATCACTCAAAAATTCCTCTTTTGTGAAAAGCCTTAATTTCCCGCAGCAATGACAAGTCAAAAACTGAAAATGCTCGGAATCAGATTCTGCTTCGACCGAAAGATACACCCTTCGATGGACAGTTAACCTAGCCTCCTTTTGTTATGATCTGTGGAGAGAGACCCAAAAAGTAAGAAGCCCTAAATTTTGCAGCTGCACAGTGTCTTCTTCTCAGGTTAGCTCTGATACCATGTTAGAATTTTATCATTTAATCAATATGATCTAGAACTAATCTAAGAGAATAACATGCACAATAATAATCACAAGAGACAAGAGACACAAATAATTTTCCTTGAGGAAACCCTAAAGGATAAAACAACACCGCAACTTCCTCAGAGATAGAATGAGCACCAATAGAAAAAGTAAAACCCAAAGACACAAAGATGATCTCCGACTATTGTTCTCTCTCTCACTTGTGCAAGCTACTTCTCTCTCACTCATGCGCTACTGTTGAGTGAGTGTGTTCCAAATAGAGAGTCTTAGTCTCTATTTATACTTGTTTTCCAATTTAATTTTACTCTACAGGGCTGACCTCACTAGGAGAGTCTAATAACCCTAATACAACTCATTTGTGGGTACTATTTCCCCAACTTACAATGGAGGGTTAAGCTCAATGACTTTACATGAATTTATTATATCAATGACTCTCCCGATTGGAGGAACAAACATCTCCGTCAAGGTATAATGAAATACAATAAGAAATATACAAGTGAATACATTCTGAAGTTACAAATACATCAACAGACCATGAATATTATGACATGACAGAACCACATGAACCTGTAGATCCGCCTCGTTGGAAGAAATGTTACAAGAGAATTATATCATGGGAATTAGAAGCAATCAAAGATGTAGAGAAGTATGGTGCTCTATATGGGACTTTCAGAGAAAGAAAAAGACCTATACCATACTCTATCTATGTAGCACTATTTTGTGACATTATTGATAAAGAACCTTCCAACTATGAGGAAGTAACATAAAAGGAGAAGTGGAAGGATGTCTAGGAGGTGGTTCTGAGACCAGAATAAAAGTCTATAGTGTCTTCCAAATGGATTTTAAAAATCAATCACACAGTAGATGGAAACATTGAAAATTACAAGACAAGATTTGTAGCACAAGGCTTCACTCAGACAGAAGGAATAGACTATGAGGAGAAATTTGATCCTATATAAATATACATGTCCATCATATATGTACTTTCTTTAGCTGCAGTAGTGAAATAGAAGATACACTAGATGGACATCAAGATAGATTTCTTGAATGGTTTAGTTGAAGAGGAAGTGTATGTGGAGCATCCACTGGGATTTGAGACACATGACAGACAGGCTCCTATGTTTAAGTTAAAGAAGGCCTTGTACCGTTTGAAGCATGCACCCAGGATGTGGTATGGTAGGATGGGAAATTTTTTGATGAGATTAGTACACTCTTAGTATTTACCAATATTAAAGCATATTCCAACCTCTACTTTAAATTTGAAGGTGGAAGACCAGCGATATTGTTTCTATACATATATGAGTTATTCTTAACATGAAAGGATAATCTCATTGCAGAAACTAAGAGTAGGATTGCCGCAAAGTTCAATATGAAGGGACTAGGGATGATACACTACTTATGTATTAAGGTGTGGAAAAATCCAAATGGGATATTCCTTAGTTATAAAGTATGCAATGAAGGTCCTAAAGAGGTTTGGGATGATGGATTGCAAGGTTATCGCCACACCGATGGTATCAAACTTGAAGTTGTTGTGTAATGCTTCTTTAGAGACAATTGATGCTACATTTTATAGATGATTTATTGGTTCATTTATGTACTTGGTGAACACAAGGCTTGACATATAATTTTCTATGAAAACATTGAGCCAGCTTCTGATAGATCTGAGAAGTGTTCACCTAGTTACTACAAACCATGTATTAAGGTACCTGAAGGGTACAATTGAGTGTGGGATCAACTATGAAACAATTCATAATATCAACCTGCATGATTATGTTGATATGGATTGGCACTAAGTGCCACAGATAGGAAGATCACTTTAATATGTTGCTTCAGTTTCTTATCCTGTATGATCTCTTGGTTTAGCAACAAGCAATCGAGCATGGAACTGAGTACAACAGAAGTAGAGTACATTGCATCTTATTCAGATAGTTGTGAGGAAATATTTCTTTGTAATTTATTGTTATATTTGTTTGATATCGAGTTACAAGTGACTTGTATCTTCTATGACAACTAGAATTGTGTGAAGTTTCCCAAGAATCCAGTGTTCCATGACAAGTCAAAACATATTGATATTAAGTATCACTATATCTTGGATATGGTACAAAGAGAAGCAGTGAAGCTCCAGTATGTGGTGATAGATGAGTAGATAGACGATGTGTTGACCAAGCCACTAGAAAGAGAGAAGTTCAAGTACTTCAGGGAGAAGCTTTGGTAATCGCTTAATGATTGCACATTACCCCATATAGTGTAACACATTACCCCCTATATTGTGTTGCATTACATCTTATTTATGTCGGCTTGGGTCTATTAGTTGTTATTGTACACCTTTGTCTCCTATATATAGGAAGGATATAACATCATTTTAGGCATCAATGGATATTGTCTTATCTTGGGTACACAATTACTTTGTGTAAGGAGGTTCCTCCCTCGAAGAGGATTGTTGTTATTTATCTCTATTATTCATTATTAATGCGTGGACTACTCTCTTTTGGTCTATTTCTGCTATTTTTATGTTATTTATGGGACTTAGTTGCATAACATTTGGTATCAGAGCTCTTTCTTTGGGACTGGCTTCTACAAAACCAGTCATCCTATAATTTTTGCTACAATGTTTTTTCTACAAGGATTCAGAGATCGAGGTTAAAAACCCACTTCTCCAGTACGAAAACCATATCCTGATCCATCACAATTTTGTATATAATTGCAGAAGAATCTAGGGTTTTAGATTAGGTCTTTCCTCGAGACTAGCTTCTGTTAAACAAGTCATTTTGGCATGTTCACTACAACATTTTTTCTATGAGGATTCAAAGATATAGGTCAAAATCCCACTTCTCAAATAGGCCTAAATATCTCCATTCCGAGATTCAGAGCCTGATACATTAGTTCAGATCTAATTTTGTAAGAATCTAGGATTTTTTGCTAGTCTAAAATAGGTGTTCTAAGGAAAAAAGGTAATATATGAGGCATATGACATCCAAATTGAGCGATACCAGTTTCATCTGAAAGAATACAGAACAAGGTATTTGTGGTAGACATTTCATCTATAGAAAATAAATATTGGATAGGTGACATATAGTACAAGTTTTCTCTTCTGGATAGGCCAAAATAAGAAGATTTGGGATATTTGCAATAAATCTTTGTTGGCACATCCAAATTAGGTCATACCTACGAAATTTGAAAGAGGACACATGAGGGTACCAAAGGATGAAGTTTCATACCCATAGGATTCGAAGTTCAAATTTTAGCTCAGTTACAAGTTGCCCCTAATATAGTCTTCTAATCAGGGTTTGAAAAGGCTACATCATTTTGCATTTTAATATATTTGAGTAGAAGTATATATTTGTGGTAAACCCTAGGGTGATATATTTTTATTGTTCAAAATTCCACCAAAAGGAAGTGGAAAAAATCACACTCCACTCAAACCCTCGAGGATTCATCCCCGACATACGATGAAATGAATGACATATCTTTTAGAGTGTCCATGTTGGAAGATATGATTAAGGGAAATGTGAAAATTGATGACTTAGTTAAATTGGAAAAGAAGATGATTAGTAAAGAGGTTCTCAAAGGGATGGCTGGAAAATAAGATATTGAAGACTTGAAGGAATTGATGAAGGATATAAAAAATAGTTGTATTCCTCATGTATCTACTCAAGAAGTGTATAAGGTGGAAAAATAGGACTTATTCCAGTCACATCTGGATAAAATTGAAAAACAATTGGAGAGTAGGAAGTTGGAGTACTCAAAAGCTGATGATTCACTACAAAATCATGGGTTCAATTCAAGTTAAAGGAACTACTTTATCCCCAAGATTGACATGAGAAATTTTGACAGAAAGGATCCAATCATGTGGATTTTTCAAATGGAGCAATTCTTTGATCTACACGAGGTGCTCACTTTGAAAAAGGTAACTATTGCATCCTTATATTTAGAACCTGATCAATTTGTATGGTACCAATGGATTTCTGACCCTAAGAAGGACTATATTATCTATTGTTCTATATTCATAGAAGAATTGATTGCACATTATGGGGATATAAATAAAAACACCTTCTTTATCTAGTTGGTAAATCTCAAGCAAAAAGGTCTAGTTACCGAGCACATCAAGAAATTTCAGTAGCTAATTCTCAGTGTGAAGAATATTTCAGAAGATAATTTGTTATATCTATTTATTGGAACCTTGAAAGATAACATTCAACATGAGGTTCGTCTCTTTGAACCATCATCCCTAGAGAAGGCTTTCATGATGGAAAGAAAGGTTAAAAGTAAAAATATGGAAATGACTACTAGAAAGGCCTTCTCTAACACATCCAGAGAAAATAATGTTCCTTCTTCTAAACCACAACAAAGGTTGACACCCCAACAACTAGATGAAAGAATATCAAAATGATTATGCTTTAATTGTGACACTAAGTATAGTGAGGGACATAAGTGCGGTGAGAAGAAATTATTCTACATAGATTGTGAAGAGGAAGAACCAAAAGAAGAGGAAGCATCTCAAGAAGAGGCAACTTCAAAATAAATAGAAGAGGATACTTTAGAAGAAATTACTCCCACCATATCCTTTCATGCATTGGATGGAATTAACACTCCTCAAACTCTCAAAATCGAAGGATACATAAAAAAGAACAAGGTAACAATATTAATTGATTATGGTAGTACTCATAATTTCATTCACTGTAAATTAGCCAAAGTTCTTAATTGCTTTGTATATCTGGCCCTAGAGTTTCAAGTTATGATTGCAAATGGAGGAAATATAAATTGCTCAGGGACATGCCAAGATATCAATCTTTTTATGGTGGAATATGTATTGAATAGTCCAGTGATTTCTATCCCAATGGGTGGGGATGATGTTTTATTAGGTGTCTAATGGTTACAATCATTAGGAACAATGGCTTTTAATTTTTAAAAAAATTTCATGAAGTTTTCATGGAAAGGAAAATAATATGAGTTAAATGGTATCAAAGGAAAACTAAGCAATTTGATAAGCTCTATTGGTATGACAAAGTTGCTGAAAAGGGGACATCAAGGTGTAGTTTCACAATTATGCTCATTATATGTTCAAACCTCAAATTTCCCTATCTCCTCAGATCTCCAAAGGGTCATTAGTAAGCATTCCAATGTATTTGAAGATATTCCCAACATTATTCCACCTATTCAATACTTTGATCCTGTTATCCACTTAATTCTAGGTAGTGTTCCTCCTAACATCAAGCCTTACCGATATCCCTATAGCCAGAAGAGTGAAACTGAATGTATGGTTGTTGACACATTAAAGGTTGGCATAATTAGGTCTAGCCAAAGTTGTTACTCTGCACCAGTGGTAATGGTATCCAATCCAGATGGATCATGGGATATGTGTCCTGGTTATAGAGAGATCAACAAGACCACCATTAAAGATAAGTTTCCCATTACTTTCATTGATGAATTTTTAGATAAATTACATGGAGTAGTTGGATCTTCGTTTCAAGTATCATCAATTTCTAATTAAGGATGGATACATCCCCAAAACAACATTCAAAAATCATGAAGGTCACTATGAATTTTTGGCCATGTCATTTGGTCTCACAAATGTGCCTTCCACATTTCAAGGTTTGATGAATTCTATTTTCAATCCTTTCCTTAGAAAATTTGTGTTGTTATTCTTTGATGATATACTAATCTATATCAAGTCTTCGGAAGAACATCTTTAGCATGTTGACAGGGCACTACAACTGTTGAAATATTGTAACTTCAAAGAATATTCTCAATGTATCTTTTGTGGTCCCCGATGGTCCTACCGGCAGAACCACTTGTATTATCTTGTGCCCCGATGCTTCTAATCGGAAGAACTAATAAGATTCATGAGGTTGTCCCCTCTAATTATAAAGGTGGGTCATTAGCACCCCATTGTGGTCCCCGATGGTCCTACCGGGAGAACCACTTGTATTATCTTGTACCCCGATGCTTCTAATCGGAAGAACTAATAAGAGTCATGAGGTTGTCCCCTNTGTTACTCTGCACCAGTGGTAATGGTATCCAATCCAGATGGATCATGGGATATGTGTCCTGGTTATAGAGAGATCAACAAGACCACCATTAAAGATAAGTTTCCCATTCCTTTCATTGATGAATTTTTAGATAAATTACATGGAGTAGTTGGATCTTCATTTCAGGTATCATCAATTTCGAATTAAGGATGGATACATCCCCAAAACAACATTCAAAAATCATGAAGGTCACTATGAATTTTTGGCCATGTCATTTGGTCTCACAAATGCGCCTTCCACATTTCAAGGTTTGATGAATTCTATTTTCAATCCTTTCCTTAGAAAATTCGTGTTGGTATTCTTTGATGATATACTAATCTATATCAAGTCTTCGGAAGAACATCTTCAGCATGTTGACAGGGCACTACAACTGTTGAAATATTGTAACTTCGAAGAATATTCTCAATGTATCTTTTGTGGTCCCCGATGGTCCTACCGGGAGAACCACTTGTATTATCTTGTACCCCGATGCTTCTAATCAGAAGAACTAATAATATTCATGAGGTTGTCCCCTCTAATTGTAAAGTTGGGTCATTAGCACCCCAGTGTGGTTGCTTGAGCCTACATGTGTAACTCGAGCCTACATGATTAACTCGAGCCTACATGTCGGATGAGTTAATTGAAGTGAAAGAATGAATATAAATAGAGGTGTATCTCTCCTCATTTCAGCACACACTCTCACTTGTGTAGCACACTAGTGAAGGAGAGAAGTCATTAGAGAAGGAGGAGGATCAGACTTTGATCTCCTTGTTGGTTTTACCTTTTATCTTTTTGGGGAATCTATACTGAGGAATATTTTGCTGGGTTTTTTCCTTTAGGGTTTTCTCAGGATAAATCTGTGTGTTCCTTTTGTATGGTTGTGCTTGTCTATATTTCAGTGATCCTGTTTATATGCTTTTGTTATGAAAAATGAAGTGATATACTGATGTCTTAGCTAAGCATATGAAAATTTAACATGGTATCAGAGCCACCCTGAAAGAAGACATTGTGCAGCTATAGAATATAGGGCTTCTTAATTTTTGGGTCTCTATCAACAATCAATCAGCAAAATAAGGCTATACTGACTCTTCATTAAAGGGCGCACCTTGCTGTCGAAGCGGAATTCGATTCCGAGCATTTCTAGTTTTGATGCAGAAAATTAGGGCTTTCTACAGAAGAGGAATTTTTGAGTGAGCCCAAAATAGGATTTTTCCCCTCATCAAAACCTAAGTTTAGAGGCCTGGATCAAGAAATTTGGTTGGTTGAAACTCTGGGAAATTCAAACCCTAGTTTGACCCCGAGCTAGAAAAACCCTAAATACTAAAACTGCTAAGTTTTGGTACATTCGCTATATCCTGATATTGGAAACGTTTCAGGAGATAAAAATTTCAAAGACCAAATCTAAAATCCTGATGTACATTGTGTCCAAATATCAGCCTTAGATTCACTATATTATGGGAGATATGAGCCCTCCAAGTCAGGGTTCCAGCCTCTTCCAGAATTCATCCCTAAACAGGACACCTAGGGAAAATTGCTATAGATTGGGATATAGAGGTCCAAATTAAATTCCTGAAGATGTTATAGAAATATAACGGAATTTAATTTCTATGTCCTGAATTTCAGAACCAGAAGATGAAACAGTGACATGTGGCAGGCCGTACAACTTCTCTATTTCGAACAGTCCTGTAACAGGTCACCTTGGGAAAAGGATCATAAATCCAAACTAGTGAAACAAATTCTGATGAAATCTATGGTTTTGGATCAGGGAAGTGCTAGTTTACCTCAGTGAGAAATTTCAGATATAGAGAAGAAGTAATTTTGGAGATATCATAGAAACAGTGACAGGCATTTTTGCAGAAGAATTTGGAAAACTAGGGCTTCCTGTTCCGGGAGCTTCCCTCCACTGTTTTCAGAAAAGGAGTACATTGGACAGCTCCATTTTAAGAGATATATATTTATATAGAATTAGATATGAAATATTCCAAGTTTTTAAAATTAGGGTTTCTCTGACAAACCCTAAATCAGCCAGTTCCGGGAGCAGGACAGACACCTCAAATCGATAAGATCTAATCTTTTGCTATTTGCATTTGAGGTTCTCATTTCAAAGTGATATATCACATCAGCTTGATGATAAGCTTGGTAAAGTTGAAAACTTCCAAGCATGGAAGTATTTTATCTCTCTGAAGAACATGAATTGGACACCTACATGAGTGAGGTTCCAGTTCCATACGGAGATGAGGCTCAAAGCCTTACACAAGAAGAACTTGATCAAGGCCAAGAAGATTATTGTTGATTCAATCACGGATCAAGTGTCTTCCCTAAAGACACCGAAGATGTTTGATTCCTTGATCAAGCTATTTGAAGATAAGAACTTAAATCAGAACATGGCTTTGAGAAAACAGTTGAAGAATGTGAAGATCCAAAATGCAGAACAACTTGAAGTGGCAGAAGAAGAAGTGGTGATAGCCACCTTGAATGGCCTCCCAGGATCATGGGATTCATTCATGTGAAGAATGTATGGCAGAAGGAAGTAATTTCTTTCAGCTCGACTCATAAGAAGAGAATAAGAAGATGGGAGCAATTGAAGATCAAGCTCTCACCATTCAAAGAAGATCCCTCAAGCGATGAGGAATATGAAGAACTCAATTCTTGAAGAACCTCTTATTAATCTTATAATTTGGATAAGAAATGATGATTTCATGAATGAAGAATATGATAAAGCAAAATGATCAAGATGGAGTCTACCCACGAAACAAATAAAAGATAAGTATTCAATTTTCATATCATGATATTTTTTTGTTATACATTTGATTATATTCAGTTGATGTGTTATGCATGATAGATTGTTTGCATTAATGACTGTATACTACTAATATGCATGTGATGGGTAAGTAGCTCATGGTGCTATACAACTCTCCATTGCTACTTATCAAACCTCTTTGCTGACATATTGGATTAGTGCACAATCATAATGATGTCATGGCAGAGATGGAAGGCATCTAGAAAGTTTCTGTGAGATATGGATGAATGTTGTATTGGCTAAACAGTTGCATGATGCATAAGAATTTGTAGTTATGCATATGTTTTATGAAATAGTTCTAACCATGCAACTGGTGCATTTGAATTGTAGGAAAGGTCCTCTACAACCTCCTATAAGAAAAGAAGGATGAGACTTGTTCCGAAGAACAAGTGATGACAATTCAATAAACATGAATCTGAAGCTCCCAGGTTCAGAGACATCATGATGGAAGAAAGAGCTTCAGAGAGCAATAGATCCACCTCGAAGGATGAAGACCACTATGGGTATGAAAGATAAATCAAGATGAAGAAAATAATGCTATGAAAGAAGCTATGATCAAAGAATAACAGTTGATCATGGGGAATGATGTATACGATATGATTTCGAGGCATAAAGGGAAGTACATAGTATTTTCCATATGGATCTAAAAGAACAAGTGTACAAAGCAAGGTTCGTGTTTTGCCTCAGAAAGAATAGACTATGACATGACATACTCTATTGACTAGTATATATCAAGCATAGAACCACCTGTACAGAATGAAGAAGGAAGATAATACTCCACTTCAGGGAGAGTGACTACAAAAGATATCTGAGTTCGACACGGTACGACATGATGGACAGTTTCTTGATGGATCGAACCTTTACCAAGAGTAAAGTGGGTTCCAACCTTTAAAGTTGAATGCAGAAGACTAGGATATGTTGATGATCTGACAAGATGAACTCATGATGAAAGAATACTAGAATGATGTATGGGATATAGTTCCCAAACCAGAAGGAAGGAGTATTGTATCCTCCAAATGGATATACAAAATAGAGCATGCAGCTGATTGAATTATCGAGAAGTATAAAGCAAGATTTGTGGCCAAAGGTTTCTTTCAGAAAGAGGGAATTAATTCTGAAGAGACACTTACTCCAGGAAGTAAGGTACACTTCCTTCAGGACTATCATGGTAGTTTCTTCCATGGTGAAGTAAAGACAAGCCTTCCTTAATGGTATGATTGAGAAAGAGTTTTTTCATCGAATAGTCACAAGGATTTGAAGTTGAAGCCAGATGGAATCACGTATGCAAGTTGAAGAAGGCCCTATATGGCCTGAAGCAAGCTCCCAGAGCTTGGTATGGAAGAATAGATAGTTTCTTGTCAAGCATGGGATTTACCAAGAGTAAAGCTGATCCTAACCTTTATCT
>LPNX010029814.1:273084-415831 GCA_001517045.1 Pseudotsuga menziesii
ACATCTTGTTCAACCAAGACGAGTTCACCTAGTAACTACAAAACATGTGATGAGATATCTGAAAGGGACTATAGACTTTGGTTTATATTATGATGGTAGCCATGAGTATAGATTGTATGGCTACACAGATGCAGAATGGGCTGGAAGTATCTCAGACAGGAAAAGCACATTAGGTAGATGGTTTTGTTTGGGGTCTACTATGAGTTCATGGTTTAGCAGGAAACAGTCCAATGTTTCTCGTAGCATGGCTGAAGCAAGATACATAGCAGATTGCTCTGCTAAGTTGTGAATCCATATGGCTTCGGAAGCTGATATCAGGTCTCTTTGAACTAAAGATGGATACTACAATGATTCTATGTGATAACCAGAGTTGTGATGACAGAGAACCCTGTGTTCCGTCGTAACACATAGAAATCTGGTATTTCTACATATGAGATAAGATGCAAATGATGATGTTTAAGTATTCCCATACTGAAGATATAGATGATGTTTCAGTATTTACATACTGTAGATGCAGATGATGGTGATTCTGTATTTCTATATTGAATATAAAAATGATGATGTTTCAGTATTCCCATACTGAAGATATAGATGATGTTTCAATATTTACATACTGTAGATGCAGATGATGGTGATTCCGTATTTCTATACTAAATATACAGATGATGATGTTTCAGTATTCCCATACTGAAGATATAGATGATGTTTCAGTATTTACATACTATAGATGCAGATGATGGTGATTCCATATTTCTATACTGACTATAGAGATGATGATGCTTTCAGTATTTCTATACTGAAGATATAGATGATGATGCTTTCAGTATTCACATACTAGAGATACAGATGGTGATAGTTCAGTATTCACATACTAGAGATACAGATGGTGATAGTTCAGTATTCACATACTGAAGATGTAGATGATGATGGTTTGGTTTCTCATGTGCTAATGAAGCCTCTATCTCGAGTAAAGTTCGAACACTTTCGAGACAAGCTTGGTGAGGTTCGGAAGAACCTTCCTTGAAAGGGGGAGTAGTAATGTTGTAGTGGGATTGTATCATCCCTGGGCATCTGCCCTAAAGTGATCTGGTGACCTCAGTTCTCGAGAATGAAGAGGGATTGTATCATCCCGGGACATCTGTCCAAAAGTGATCTGGTGACCTCGGTCCTCGAGAATGAAGAGGGATTGTATCATCCCAGGGCATCTGTCCAAAAGTGATCCGGTGACCTCGGTCCTCGAGAATGAAGAGGGATTTTATCATCCTGGGACATCTGTCCAAAATAGATCCAGTGACTTCGGTCTTCGTGAATGTGGTGGGATTGCATCATCCTTGAACTTCGGTTCAAAATGTATCCGGATTTCTCAGCCCCCGTGAATGTGGTGGGATTGCATCATCCTTGAACTTCGGTTCAAAATGTATCCGGAGGTCTCAGTCCCCGTGAATGTGGTAGGATTGCATCATCCTTGAACTTCAGTTCAAAATGTATCCAGAGGTCTCGGCCCCCGTGAAAGTGGTGGATTTCATCATCCCTAAACCTCGGTTCAAAATGTATCTGGAGGTCTCGGCCCCCGTGAAAGTGGTGGATTGCATCATCCCTGAACCTCGGTTCAAAATGTATCTGGAGGTCTCGGCCCCCATGAAAGTGGTGGATTGCATCATCCCTGAACCTCGATTCAAAATTTATCCAGAGTTCTTGGCCCCCGTGAAAGTGGTAGGATTGCATCATCCCTGAACCTCAGTTCAAAATGTATCCGGAGATCTCGGTCCCCGTGAAAGTGGTAGGATTGTATCATCCTTGAACTTCGGTTCAGAACGGATACGGTGACTTCGGTACTCGAGAACGTGTGTTGATCCTGTAATTCCTAGAGGAAGGATTGTCTGAGTTCCACAGATGTGTTGATCCCATAATTTAGAAAGGAAGGATCGTTAGTAACTCCGTGAAGACCTAAATCCCGTAATTCTAAAAGGAAGGATCGTTGGTGGCTCTGTAAAGACTTGATCCCGTAATTCCAACAGGAAGGATTGTCTGAGTTCCACAGATGTGTTGATCCTGTAATTCCAATAGGAAGGATTGTCTGAGTTCCACAAATGTGTTGATCTCGTAATTCCAAAAGGAAGGATCGTTAGCAACTCCGTAAAGACCTAAATCCCGTAATTCCGAAAGGAAGGATCATTAGTAGCTCCGTAAAGACTTGATCCCGTAATTCCGAAAGGAAGGATCATCTGAGCTCCACAGATGTGTTGATCCCATAATTCCAAAAGGAAGGATCATTAGTAACTCCGTAAAGACCTAAATCCCATAATTCCGACAGGAAGGATCGTCTGAGTACCACAGACATGTTGATCCCGTAATTCCGAAAGGAAGGTCATGTTGATGTTTTGATGATGATGATGTTGATGTTTTGATGATAATGATGTTTTGGTGATGATGATATTTTCATGATGATGTTTCTGATCAAAAGATCAGAGTATGATGATGATGTTGTTGCTGATCGAAAGTGCTGAAGATGATGTTGCTAATCGAAAGGTCAAAGTGTTGAAGATGATGTTTCTGATTGAAAGGTCAAAGTGCTGAAGATGATGTTGCTGATCGAAAGGTCAAAGCGCTGAAGATGATGTTGCTGATCGAAAGGTCAAAATGCTGAAGATGATGTTGCTGATCGAAAGGTCAAAGTGTTGAAGATGATGTTGCTGATCAAAAGGTCAAAGTGCTGAAGATGTTGTTGATCGAAGCAGTCAAAGTATTAATGATGATGAAGACTGAAGATTGAAGATGAAGACTACATAATGTTGAAAAGCTTCCAATGATTTATAGATGTATTACCCTGATGATGTTGATGATGTCCTCTATCTCTCTCCTACTATTGTTGTTGTTGATGTTGTTGTAGAATACCCTTCTCGTTAAGGGGGAGTGTTGAAATATTGTAACTTCAAAGAATATTCTATATGTATCTTTTGTGGTCCCTGATGGTCCTACCAGGAGACCCACTTGTATTATCTTGTACCCCGATGCTTCTAATCGGAAGAACTAATAAGAGTCATGAGGTTGTCCCCTCTAATTGTAAAGGTGGGTCATTAGCACCCCAGTGTGGTTACTTGAGCCTACATGTGTAACTCGAGCCTACATGATTAACTCAAGCCTACATGTCAGATGAGTTAATTGAAGTGAACGGATGAATATAAATAGAGGTGTAGCTCTCCTCATTTGAGCACACACTCTCACTTGTGTAGCGCACTAGTGAAGGAGAGAAGTAGCTGGAGAAGGAGGAGGATCAGGCTTTGATCTCCTTGTTTGTTTTACCTTTTATATTTTTGGGGCATCTATATTGAGGAAGCTTTTGCTGGGTTTTTCCCTTTAGGGTTTTCCCAGGATAAATCTTTGTGTTCCTTTTGTATGGTTGTGCTTGTCTATCTTTCAGTGATCCTGTTTATATGCTTTTGTTATGAAAAATGAAATGATATACTGATGTCTTAGCTAAGCATATGAAAATTTAATAAAAACTACTAAAGGAGAAAGACTTGTATGCAAAATCTTCAAAAATTTTCTTTGGCATAAAGGAGGCAGAGTATTTGGGTCATATTGTATCTGAAGGTATACCCTAAAAAAATTAAAGCCATGATGGACTGGCCGATTCCAAAAACACTAAAGAATATTCGAGGATTCTTAGGTCTCAAAGGGTACTACCGCAAGTTTGTTCAGAACTATGGAAGAATAGAAGATCCTCTAACAACGTTACTAAAGAAATATGCATTTTCTTGGACTCCAAAGGGAACTCAAACTTTTTGACAACTCAAAGAGGCAATATGTAAAGCTCTTGTTTTGGCGACACTAGAATTCACAAAAACCTTTTATTATGGAATGTGATGCTTCAGGAAATGGAATCGGAGTTGTACTAATGCAGGAAGGACACCCTCTTTCCTTCCCAAGTCATCCAATCAAGAGAAAGAACTTTAAAAATCCCATTTATGAGAAGGAAACGATGGAAATACTACATGCCTTGAAGCAATGGCGCCCCTACCTTATGGGGAGACATTTCAAGGTTAAACTTGTCATGATAGCCTTACATACTTCTTGGAACAAAGGTTATCTTCAGAAGAGAAACAAAAATGGGTGACAAATATGTTGGGATGACTTTGAAATCATTTACAAAAAGGGGAAGAAAAATGTGGTCGCAGATGCACTCTCTAGGAAAGATGAGGATGTTGAAGCATTACTCTATGCTATCTCGATCATCCAACTAGTTTGGATAGCCAAATCAAGGGATCAATAGAAAAATGACAAATAAATATGGACATTCATTCAAAATATGCAGCAGGATCCCAGTGCCTCTAATACATTTACATGGAAATATGACTTTCTATGGTACTAGGATCGCCTATATATTGGTAAGAGTTCCCAGCTCAAGCAAAAGGTACTTTTTGAATTCCACTCCTCCCCAATATAATGGTACTCGGGTTTCTTAAAAACCTATCACAAGGTAAAGAAATAATTTTTTGGGATGGTCTTAAAACTTGATGTTCAAAAACTTGTGACATAATGTTTGGTTTTACAATGAAATAAAGTGGAAACAATTAACACCCCAGGTCTCCTCCAACCACTTTCCATTCGAAGATGAAGGTGTACATAGGTCTCGATGGATTTTATCATGGGTTTACCAAATTCAGAAGGAAAGAGTGTCATCATGGTGGTTGTTGATAGACTTACTAAATATGCACTTTTGTGCACTATCTCACCCCTTCAAAGCAAGCTTGGTTGCCAATTATTTTATGGAGACAGTCCAAAAACTACATGGTACTCCAAATATTATAGTAAGTGACAGGGATTCCATTTTCACTACAACCTTTTGGACTGAATTATTTTCTTGTTTGGGTACTCAACTGGCTCATAGCTCATCTTATAATCCTCAATATGATGGACAAACAAATATTGTATACAAAGGTTTGGAAGGGTATCTCCGATGTTTGCAGTTGATAAACAAACACAATGGGTCAATTGGTTACCCTTGGCAGAATAATGGTATAACACTTCCTTCCATACATCATAAAAAATGACCCCATTTATGGCACTTTATGGCTATCATCCACCATCCATCACATCTTCAGTAAGAGACTCCTCTAAGTTTCAATTAGCAGTGGAAGACCACATGAAGCATCAACCAAAATTTCTTTAACTCTTAAAGGACAAACTGAATCTAGCACAAAATCAAATGAAACAACAAGCATATCAACACCGCAGTGAACAAAGATTTAATGTGGGGGATTGGGTGTTTGTAACACTAAAACCATACAAACAGATGTCCCTGAAG
Source organism: Pseudotsuga menziesii (assembly GCA_001517045.1). Lineage (NCBI taxonomy): Eukaryota > Viridiplantae > Streptophyta > Pinopsida > Pinales > Pinaceae > Pseudotsuga > Pseudotsuga menziesii. The sequence goes on from LPNX010029814.1 coordinate 278,393, forward strand.
AACACCAAGAAGGATAATAAATTATCACCTAAATACTACGGTCCCTACAAGGTGCTACGAAATATTGGCAGTATGGACTACAAATTGGGACTACCTGCATCTTCATGAGTCCATCCCCTTTTCCATGTTTCTTGTTTGAAGAAGGTAATCGGTGACAAGCTAGAAGTTCAAACAATATTTCCAAAACTTGATGAGGAAGGAAAAATTATCTTGGAGTACGAAGAAATCACTGACATAAGAACTATATAGCTTCAAAAACGATCAATTCTAGAGTAGCTCATTAAATGGAAGAACTTACCCATGGAAGATTCAACATGGGAAGATGAGTCCTTTATACAACAACATCCAGAACTACTTGAAGGTTGAGGACAACACTTTTTGAATGGGAGGGGCATGTTAATCCCTAAATGATGGCACATTACCCCATATAGTGTAGCGCATTACCCCCTATATTATGGTGCATTACATATTATTTATGTCGACTTAGGTCTATTAGTTGTTATTGTACACATTTGTCTCTTATATATAGGAAGGAGATATTCTCATTTTATCCATCGTTGGATATTGTCTTATCTTGGGTACACAAGTACATTGTGTAAGTAGGTTCCTCCCTCGAAGAGGATTGTTTTTTTTGTAAATAAAGAGATTATATTACATCAATAAAGAACCCTTACATAGAAGTGATACAAAACAAGTCTATCAGACAACCGGTGTGTTGAAACACAGCATAGTGCTGGACCTAGGAAGCAAAAACCATTTTCCAGGGAAAGAACTGAGTCCTAAACTATCAACAGGCACGCAGGCCCTAACCTTCAAAACCAGTGATGGGGATAATCCCTAAGCAGGGCCAGAATTCTCAAAAAAATGAGGGAACGAGAATGCCCACATTACATACCAAGACAATACTAAAAGGAACATTAAACTTTACAAGACGAAATAAAGAGTTGCAATAGAACCAACAAACACAAGATGTCAAACCATTTTCTGGAAGGCCGAGGGCAGGCAGGACACCATCGGTTGAGCCGGGGCTGGGGCCGCACCAAGGGAGATCGCATCAAGTTGAGAGGGAGAAAGAATCTGTTTTTGCTTCTTACCACATTTTCCATAGTTATCCTGTGGGCGAGCTACCTCTTCAGGGCCTTTTCCAGCTGTGAATAAGGAGACCCCAAGCCTTGAGGCAATGATACCCACCTTCTGGTGGATTGAGTGGCATTCGCCATTATGATTATTCCACTCTCTGACTAGTTCCTCATCCCCAGCCATTTTCGCTTCCCATTCCATGTATGAGTGTCCCAGCAGCTTCATATTAACCCAGTATTACATAAGGAGACAGTCGTAGGCCGCTGCGCGACCCACAGTGGAACCGGGATCCAATACCCAGTCCGCCACCTCTTGATGGAGATCTTCCTTAAGCATGTTTTTTACTGTATACCAGAGATCCTCAACCTTGCCCTCCACTTCCTGATGGATGCTCAAAGGAATATGGTCTTTGAAAAAATATGCTTCTTCTTGGGCTTGAATTTGCACCCGCGTAGCCCTGCGAGGGTTCTTCGCAACACACTGCTCAGCCGAGGATTCACCGAGGGATTTTCCCTTAAACATCAAATTTTTTGGGGCCATTTCCAATAGGAGAGGAATCAGAGCTAACGCACAGGATATAGAGGAGACAGTGAGCCAGACACAAGAAAGAATGGAGGTCCATGGGGAGAACCAGTGGAGCCGAGAAACAAGGGGCAAGTCTAAGCGATGAAAATGGGTCAAACAGAGGGTCACGCAATAAAAAGGGAAAGGCAGCATCATTACCCAGCCTGGAATGTACTATGAGAATGCCATGTCTCTGATGCAGACAATTTCCCTCGTACCCTTTCCCATGGTGGATCCACTGCCAAAAATGAATGTCCAGTCATTTCAGTTGTCACTCCCAATCCTACCCATCTTTCCACCTATAGATCCAATGAAAAATATAATGGCCAAGGACAACCACCGGTGAATCTGATTACTTACCATATTAATATGGTTAGGCATATTGATGGTGGTCTGTCATGGCGTGCTCACGTCGTCTGTCACCTCCAACCACCGCATCATTCGGGCGTGCCACCTATGTCCCGCCCTCAATATCATGCGCAGCCATCTGTTAGCAATGATGAGCCCAGTCATCAACTTCAAATTTCTCGAGAGGACCCCATTGGTGTGCCATCTCACCCTCGACCCCCGCATTTGCAAGGAGGTTCGTTGCCTAGTTGGCGTCCCTTCTTACGTGACAAAATGAAACCGTTGATTGGGCGTGTAGCATGCCATGAAGATCATCCAAGCGACTAGCTAACCTCCAGCTAGTGGAAACTTTTCCACTGACTTGGCCATATGCTAACCGCCTTGCTATCTGTATCATGATACTGGAATCTCCCTCAATTTAAGCTGGGAAGCTGTTACTGTGCACCAGGAAATTTAGACCTTGAATCATACCTTCGAGCTCTGCGAAAATGTTAGCATCACGACCAATGGCCCCCCGAAAGACAAAAATTACCCTTCCTTGTGAATCTTTGCATAATCCCCCATAGCCTGCGTCGCCCGGGTTCCCCCTGGAGGCCCCGTTGAAATTGAGCTTGAACACCTGTGGAGGAGGAGAAGACCATGAGTTAGGACTGGAAGGTTGAAGGATCATGTCATGCTTGTAGAGCCCATCCAACTGAGATTTGTCCAGTCCCAAAAATTCCCCAATGTGCACTTCATCTAAAGGAATGAGCTTGTCCTCGTCATGCCATTGCATACTTCTGATGGAGGAGAGAAGGCTGTCCTTCACCGTCTGCCAGACCTTCTCAATGTAGTTTCTCTTGTCACAGAAGATTCTCCCATTCCTTTCCTTCCAAATGCACCACATGATCATTCCAGGTAAAGCATTCCATATGGTTCTAATCATTCTATTTTTAAAGGTTTTTTTATTCCATTCTGTCAGAGTTCTAGCCAGTTAAGCTCTCTTCCTGTTGATTTTTCAAAAACCCATTGCCCCTTTATCCCAAATAGTAGCGGCGAAAGGGCAGCTATCCAGAATATGGCTTGTGGTTTCTTCCTTCTGGGAGCATAAGCAGCAATGGGAAGGACCATGGACACCACGCTTCCGAATATTTTCACAGGTGAGGATACATCCTTTAACCACCAACCAAGCAAAGAGACCGACCTTGGGCCATAAATTCAAGGTCCATATCTTCTTCCATGTTTCCTCTTCCTCAGCGCGGTTCCCGATTCGAATGTTGTAAGCCTCCTTGATGTTAAACATTCCTCCGTCTGTATATCCCCATCTCAGCACATCTTGTCCCTCCGTGGGCCTTATGCATCAATTGCGCATTTCCTCCTAGAAAGCCTCCCAGTCCTCCGCCTCAAACTGGTTCAGCTTGTCAAGGAAGTTCCAGCACCTCCTCCCGTTAATAATCTGCCCCTACCAGAAGTGGTGAACATATATTATTCCTTCCACCCTAGCTAAATCCTGAATTGGAGTCCATCTTGGGTTATCACCTAAATGTGGAAGTTGATTCCATGAATCCTCCCAAAACTTAGCATTTCTCCCATCTCGAATTTCCCAAAAACTATGTTGTTGAACCAAGTATCGACCATCTTTGGCCTTCATCCATATAGGGGAACCCTGCTGCTCTTCATTGTAACTGATTAACTGAGATGGGGGCCTATCACGTCCATATTTAAAGAGCCATAATTGAGCCCATGGTTCGGATGTGTGGGTCACCCATATTCACTAGACTTTCACTCCTTGGACTTCAGCCATAATTTCTTGGTCTCTCAAACCCAGCCCCCCCTTCAACTTGGGACGACAGATACTGTCCCAGCTAACAATGGCGAATTTGTCCTTATCCTCACGACCACCCCACAGAAAATTACGCTGAATTCTTTGTATCTCTCGGAGAATGGACTTCAGAGTTGAAAGGACAGAGAACAGGTATATGGGAATTTCTTGTAAGACTGATTTTAACAACACCAGCCTGCTAGGCAGGTTTAGAGGTCTTAGAGCCCAGTTTGTAAGTTTCTGCTTCATTCTGTCAAGGAGTTCAAGCCAAGAGGTTCGTTTTAATTTTCGCAGACCCAAGGGAACACCTAAGTATTTTAAAGGAAAAGAGCCCTTCGAAAAACCCAGGATATAGAGGATGTTCCTTTGAGTGGCTGGAGCAGTGTTAAGGAAGAAGACTTGGGATTTGGCCTAGTTTACTGCAAGACCCGAGGCCTTGGCAAAGAGAGTTAGGAAATTTTTGAAGCTTCTCACTTCTTAGACTGAAGGGTGCCCATAAGCATGGTGTCATTGACGAATTGTTGATGAATCTAAGGATCCATGTTATCCATAAGACGTATGCCTCTCAGCTCTCCATTTTTCGCCTTGGTCTAAAGGAGATAGCTCAGGCCCTCCGCCATTAGAATGAAGATGAAGGGAGAGAGGGGGTCTCCCTGCCTGATACCCCTGGAAGGTTGAAAGGGACGATTCGGGTCTTCATTCAAAAGAATGCTAAAAAATGGAGAGGAAATAATACCATGACCCATTCAACCCAGTCGTGGCAGAAACCATAGGCCTCCAACATTCTGCATATGAATTGCCAACTTAATTTGTTGTAGACCTTTGTTATATTAAGTTTGATCAACATAACTGGTTGTCTTGAGCTTTGCAGGGAATGAAGAACTTCATGAACGAGGATGACCCCATCCAGGATTTGGCACCCTTCAACAAAGCCAGATTGTTCCGGGCAGATCATGGAAGGGAGAAGAGTCTTCAGATGATTGGTAATAACTTTGGATATAATATTGTAGATCACGTTGCAGAGGGATATAGGCCTGAACTTATCTGGTCTATCAGCACCCATCTCCTTGGGGATGAGAGATAGGAACATCGCATTGAAGGCTTTTAAAACCCCCTTCTTTAGTCTCGATTCTTCAACTATTTCCACTACCTCTCCTTTCACCATATCCCAGAAATAATGGAAAAAATTAGAAGTGAAACCATCCGGACCAGGGCCTTTTCCCAGAGCCATCTGGTTGACAGCTTCTTCAACTTCTTGCAGAGTTACCGGTTTCACGAGCATCTCATTATCTTCCCTCGTGATAGTAGAAGGGCTTAAGCGGGTGATTTGAGCGATATCTCTCTCCCTGTCGTGGACATCTTCATTAAGGATCTCAGAAAACTAGTGGGAGAGTTTCGCTTCGATCTCTCCTCGTGTTTCAATCCTACTGCCATCCATTTTTTTAAGTTTTTGAATTCTTGAATTGTTCCTGTTCTGAATTACCAAATTATGAAAGAACCTGGTGTTTTTTCCCCATCCTACAGCCCTTTGACCTTGGATTTTTGTTTCCAATAGATTCCTTCCTGTCTTTCCCTTGCCTCCAGCTACCCCCATAACTCTTTTTTATTTTTTCCACATGTCCTTGTCCCATCCATCTATCATTCCTTTCGGACTGAGTTGATTAAGTTCAGAAAACCGTCTTTTCTTGTCCTCAAAAATGTTGCCAAACTCTTCTTTGTTCCAAGTACGGATTTTGGATTTGAGCAGCTTGAGTTTCTGCTGGAAGTAGAACATGGCAGTACTTGTAGGGGGGACCAGCTCCTGCCACCACTGATGGACAAGATATTTAAAGTCCTTATGCTCCATCCAGAACTGTTCAAATCAGAATGGTTTCCTCAAAGTGGAACAAGTCCAATCCCAGCTAAGGTTGATGGGGCAGTGGTCAGAGCCTGTAGCTGGGAGCACGTCAGCCATGATTTCACCCATACCATGGACTAGATTCTCCAAAACCAAAAACCTGTCTAAGCAAGAGGCAACCAAGTGTTCACCCCCACGTTTGTTGTTCCATGTATACCAGCCATTTCCTATTTCCATATCCACGAATGAGCTTTGAGTCTGGAAAACACCAAAAGCCTCTTGGTATTTGTCTAGAGTTCGCTTGCCTCCCTTTTTTTCACCAAGGTTGGCAATGAGGTTGAAATCCCCACCCATCACCCACCAGTCCCCCTCCACTTGGCGGTTGGTCCAGTCCAGGAAATCGATGAAGGCCTGCTTCTCAGGGAAGCTGCTGGGTCCATAAATATTAACAAGGGTTCCCTTCACCCCGGAAACAAGGTGTTGGAAGTCATCCATGAGGGAAAACTTATTAGCGCACCAGTTTGTGAGATCTACCACCTGGGGGAGCCAGAAAATTGCAATGCCCCCTGATTGTCCAACAGCATCCAGGGCCATAACCTGGCTTCCTTTCCAGATTCTACTTCTGATTTTTTCCAAGCCTTCATAGCTACATTCAGTTTCCTGGAGAAAGAGGATATCTAGATTCTCCTGCTTAATTTTCCTGTTGAGAGTCCTCCACATCCTGGGGTTTCTACACCCCCTTATATTCCAAGAGATTAGCTTCATTGGTAAAATTTGGATACTTCAGAGAAGGCCGCCTTGATCATTGGATATTGGCCTGATTCTATGAGCTTAACACCTACTTATGCAATGCGTTGCTTGTTTGTTTTCCTTCCTCTGCGTTGTTCCTCCTTTGGAGACTTCCGCTTATTTCCTGTTTGGGGGTTTGGGTCTATCCCCAGGTTCGGATGAGCCCTAGCCTTAATGATTGCCTCCTGGAGGAGCTCAATTTTCCTTCTGGATACATAGCCTTTCCCCTTTTTCCCACATTCAACTTCTATCGCATCCAGATCTAGTTCACCTAGTTCCATTTCTTCATCCTCTTCTTCTTCCACTATGTCCATCTGTTGGGTTTCCATCCTTTCTAGGGCACTGATGTCCTTGGTGGGTTGTGCCTCTTCCACTTTTTCCTTAGGATTTCCATCCTTGTGTCACCAAGGACCGCGAAAGCATTTTTGGATCGATTATCCCTCATCTCCTTGCCCCGCTACCCCTACTTCTTTTACGATTCTTAACCTGGGTGAAGCCATCATTATTATTCCCAACTCCCTCCAACCGATGATCAGCAAGGTCAGTCTTTGCAGCCATCCTGGGGCAGTTCCTTCCCAAGTGGCCATATTCATGAAAGTGTCTACACTTGAAGGGAATCTGCTCATAGTCTATGGGTTGGATCCATTCTTCATCTTCCCAGTTTAGGTCATGGCCTTTGGGAGCTCTTTGGAGAGATCTAGGTAGACACAAATCCTAGCAAAAGAAGTATACCTCTGGGCCTTAGTTTTCTCAGAAACCTTAATAAATTCCCCCAAGGTATTTCCAATATCCTTCAAGGTTTCCAGATCCCAATATTCCCCTGGAAGAGAAAATAGGTGAATCCAGACAAGGGCCACAGTCATGTCTTCTGTTTGGGGGTTGAATCTTTCTTTCCATGGGAAAAGATATAGACCCGCTGAGAAAAATAAATAGGGGTCACCTTCCAAGATACGATCACGGTCCTCCTGGTTAAAGAAGATAATAGTGAAGAAACCTTTGGAACCGAGCTGTAGATCATAGTGGCCTTTAGGGTTCCATACGTTGCTGATCCATTTAACCAAATCCTTTTCCTTGGGCCAAATCCCCACAAAATTTCCAATCAATCCCTTCTCCTTCCAGAGCTCAATCGTGCCCCTTACCTTCTCTGATATAACATAGATTGTTGTAATGATGGGGGATTTCGGCAAGAAGCCCCCCACCCCAGGTTTTTGATCGATGGATGAACCCGCCTGCTTATCTGTCATGGCTGAAACAACCTCATTGTCCACAACGGGTCTCGAAGTGCCCGTCTCCGTCATGGGTTCACCCAGGGGGGCCAAACCGCCTAGTGAACCGACAAACCCTTGTTCCCTAATGACCTCAGCAGCCAGGCAATGTCGGCCGGACTCTAGTAGAAGACCAAACTTCTCCAAACCCTATCTCCCCCATCTTTGGTGTATACACTTATGTTTAGCACCGACCAGTTGTGCATAGTTATTTACCCCCTCGAAGAGGATTGTTATTTATCTCTGTTATTCATTATTAAGGCGTGGATTACTCTCTTTTGGTTTATTTCTGCTATTTTTATGTTATTTCTGGGACTTGGTTGCATAACAAGATTAGATTTATCCATATTGATGTTCCTCTAAATAGGGAGTGATGAGGCATGTTCGGAAGATGCAAGTGTACCTAGGATTCTCTCTACATGTCAGGAAGACGCGGGAGGTATGTGATTCTCTCCATTGGGTGGAAGACACAAATGATCTTAGGATGCTCTCCACATGTCAAGAAGATGCAAGTGGTCAAAGGGTCGTAATGCATCTCGTATGATCTTCGTTGGGTGGAAGACGCAAATGCTCCTAGGATGATCTCCACCATGTGGAAGGTGTAGGTTGATCGAGGGACATAATACATATGGATTCTTTCCACTGGCTGGAAGACGTAGATGTTCTTGGGCTGATCTCTACCGGGTGGAATATGCAAGTTGTCTGAACGATGTGATATAGGTACTCGGGTTGCTCTCCACATGGTGGAAGATGCGTATGCCCCTAGATTGATCTCCATTGGGTGGAAGACGCAGGTTACTTGAGGGATGTAATGTAGGCATACGGGATACTCTCCACATGAGATGATGAGATGATATGGATACAACAAGATGGAAATAGGAGAAGAAGGTGATTTCACTGGAAATGTATTGTGTGGTCCTGGGTTGTACCTACTTGATGGCTTGCTCATAGAGATGATGAAGTCCTATATGGCATATAGGCCTGCATCTATCATGAAAAAGGGTTGGCTTTGTAGAACTTCTTATGATGTATAGATTCAAGAGATGTCACTAGTCAATGGTCAACAATATGAGAGTTGTCGCATCATGTCCATCGATGATAATGATGTCCAAGTATTGTTGCATGTTGTGGTGATGACCATGCCATTAGAATACCTTCCTTGTTAAGAGGGAGTGTTGTTGAAAATCTAACTTCAGAATATATTCTTGTGTATATTTGTTGTATTATTATCGTGCCTCCTTTTGGAGATGTCATTGATGTACTTGGTCATGTAATAATATCGAGGTAAAATATTCGTTGTAACACGGGGACATAGTCCCCAAAAGAATAGGTGTAAAATGTATTTTTAAGTCTCCTAAGAGGAATTTGTCCCAGTTAGGTTATGAATTCAGCCATGTTGGGTAAATCGGTCACCCACTGAAGAGTATAAATAGAGAGCCTCCCTCTCTCATTTGAACACACAACAAGATCAAGCAATTTCACTCCAAGGAGAATAAAGACAAGTTAGCTCAGGTATGAGAGAAGAAGAAGAAGAAGAAGCGAAGGATATCTTATGTTTTGGTTCTCTATCTCTGTCTAACATTGTACTTACTATTTAGTGGAAAATCTATACAGAAGAAGTTATTGGGGTTTTCCCGGGATAAATATCTGTGTTTCTATTATGTTGTGCATGTCTATCTTTCCATGATATTTAATGCATGCAATCTCATGTGCAATCAAGTCAGAGAGTGCATATTTAATATTTATACAATACTTTGTTTTCGTATCATGCATGTCCTAGGTAAAACTTCATAGGACTTAAGGCACTAGAGTTAATAATAAGTACTAGAGGTTAGTTTAGGGTTCACATTGTGGTTTGGGCCAGTTATGGGGAATTAACTATAGATCATAAGGATAATTTTAGGACATAATCTCACTTTTTAAGTCATATAATAACATTAAAAAATCACATTAGTACATATTGACAATGCATAGAAGGACCAAACAATGGACTTATTGAACTCACTGTGATTGTCCAAGTGTGGTACTTCTATGTAGTCGTCAATTGACATCTATTGGGAATCTATCCCTTTTTCCATATTACATATGCAATTATTAAATTACCAATCCAATAAATAAAATAGCATTCACTACTCATAGTAAGGTCCATGGAGCCCTAGTGTTGTAACCTAGAGCTTTGATACCACTTGTATCATACCCAACCTAGGTCATTTGGTAAGGAAAGGTATAGGGGCTCTCTTTAGATATAAGAGGGATGGGATTAAGTTTATCACAATGGATAATTTTACATAATAATGTATGGTCGTATTATCATAAATTTTGGTTCTTCATTTAACTAGCCATGAGACTCTTAACTAGTAAATTAAGTAGTTAGTCTCTAACTAGATAAACCAACCCCGAATATCATTGAGATGCAAAAGCATGCATAATAAACTCATGGATGTCCAAAATATCAGATCAAATTAATTCTAAATTTCATAATATCAACCTACCATAACTTTCTCGTTGAGTGACTGGAAACAAACTCTACAATTTCTATAAAAATTGGAACTAGTTTCCCTACAAATATGGAACTCATAACCAAATGAGTTAAAATATGCATGACATGATATTGGGATGTCATGTTCAGCCACATGACACTCCATATCATCCTTGGATGGTTGATAAATACATAATTAGAGGCGCTTTGTACAGCTCAAATGGGTGAGATGTGTTTGTAACGTTGATGTGGCACATGTCGACTCAATAAAAATAATAATAATAAAAAGTAAAAAATAAAAAAACTTATAACATGTCGGCTTATAACTAAAAAAATAAAAGATAAAAAATATTATACTCATATAAATATACAACCATATTAGGGAAATACTCGGAATCTTACAAATATTAGTAGTAAAATTCAATTGACTTGAGTAGTAAACAGAAAAAATATAAAACCAACAACATTTAAAATTTAATTTAAAATTAGCTAAATTGTAAAACACATTTATGTAATTATATATCAAATTTCAAGTTAAAATTTGGTTGACTTAAAACCTAAGCACACATAACGTTAGGAATAAAATATGTGATAGAAAATAAATTACAAAATTATAGCTATTACAATGGAATATTACAACCATATTTATAAGGTTCTTTAAATGCAAATACAACTAGCAAGAAACAACGGGCCACTAAAACCATGTGCCTTAAACCACTTACATCCTTACTCATTCCCAAGTCACATGTAAATGTTCATTTTTAATTATAGAGAAAAACAAGTCATTTCTCAAAAACATTTGGATAAATGTTTAAAATCTTCATTTGATGGTAAAACGTTTTTCAAATTCCAATAAATCTAGATTTTAAAATTTTATATGGATTATTTTACTCATTAATTAATCTTAATATGCATCATTAGTTTTAAAGAAAGACAAGTAAAGAAAATTTTGGAAAACCATTTGATTATATGATTATTAATGTTACTCAGCTCAATCTTCTACTGGTATTTACCCTATTTTGAAGTTAAGAAAGTTGGTTATTTCCCTCCCAAATAGGAATACTTATTAGACATTTTTGTAAATTAAAAATGGTTTGCACCTCAAGAGAACTTGATCCCTCTCATCCCTTGGTAGAGCCATAGTTAAGATGGATCTATACCAATTTAAATTACATTGCAAATCATCATTAACAAAACCGGATAATTGTACTAATAGTAGGCATTCATAGCCTTACAAATTCTACTCAATTCCTTTCATTTCAAACATTATCATGCACACATACAACCTGCATAATAATCATAATATTCATGCAAATGACATATAGGATTAAGTACTTATCTTAATAATGGGTGACTGGGAGCAACAAGACAACGTTCCTCCTAGCCTTTGACCTTTCATGATGTGTGTTTTCCCGTCGAAAGTTCCCCCCGAGATGAACTCTTGGAATCCTGTGTGAGATGGTCTCTTCTAAAAGACACTACGGCTGATTTTCTCCCTTTCCTGGAATTATCCCCCTCTCCCAGAAATCCAAGCCGAGTAGTTCTTAAGATTATCTCCCTCTCTTAGAACACCCGCTAACCTTCAAGGTCACTTTCTTAATTTGAACCCCCGCTATAGCATTCAAATATTGAGAGCATTGGCCCCTACTCACATGATACTGTATTATCCCCTTCTCCCTAGCATACTAGTGCGAATAGGAAGAAACCCCACTCAAGATTATCCCCATCTCATGGTGGGTGAATTCTTCATACTACACTACCAACCCTTAAGCCAATTTTACCAATTCAAACCCCACTAGAGCATTCAAATTTACAAACAATATATCTCTATAGAGCAGACAATATGAAACCCTAATAGAGAATTCGGTTCACATAAAAAAAATAACCATGGACTATTTCGGAACCCTCCCAAGGAATCTAGAAAACACACAAATATTGATCCGGTAGATCAATCTGAAAGATTCGCCATAAAAAATCATGAAACGTTTTGCAAATACTTGCATGGCATTCACTATTGTCCTCGAAGCCCAACTTTAATGCGCTCCTCAACATGCACAACAATGAATGAATGCATGCCTCAAGCCATCTGAATAATTTTTTCTCAAGTCGAACTACCTCCAAGAGGAGTTTGGCTTCAATCAACTAAGGAAGGACTCCCAAACCTTACACTAACAGAGACCACTTCTTGTGTTGGCTAATTTGAAGTCCTCAAAATTAGCTTTCAACCCCACTTAAGTGACTCTCAAAATTAGCTTTCTAAATAGGTCTCCTACTAGAGACTGACTCAAATTTCTCCCATGGATTTGAATTTCTCCAAAACCACCACCATGCATTTAGTTAGATTTTAAATTAAACAAAATGCCTTCTTGACTAGAAATTGGCTCCAATTCCTAAGTGGAGTACTTAATTAATTAAAAGGTGACTTCTAATTAATTAACTCAGAGCTAGTTTCACTAGTTTAACTAGTGTAACTAAAACAAAGAGTAAATTTCACAAGGACTAACTCAAATTAACTTAATATAACTCAGTTAAACTCAAACTAACTCAAATTAAGTGATTGTAACTTTTTTAAACTCAACATTAACTAAAATTAATTGACAATAACTCAACTTAACTCAATTTAACTAAAATTAACTGAAAATGACTTATTTTAACTGATTTTAACTCAAATTAACTTAATTAACTCGAAATTAGGTGCATACCTTGACCAAACTTAGTCTTATAGGCGCATAGTTAGTGTGTGAAGTGGAAGCGTGTCCATGTTTTGCATGCAAGTGCATGCATGGCAATAATTATGGGTTTTGGACCCCCATAGTCCAGAATTAAAGAAATTAGGTAGGAAAGAGTAATGCTAGGGGGAGTGGCAACTCCTAAACCCAACCCCATCTCACAAGACATTCCAAAATCCCCCAACAATGTTTGTTGTCATGTTGTTCCATTATTAATTATAATAATATTAATAAATTATTATTATTATTGCAATTGAAATAAAAACCATCTCATTAGGTGTCCATGGTATTTCCATCTAGTACCAACCCATCAAATAAAAATACGAAATTAAACTAATGTATGAGGCTTACCTTCAAGATATTACAATAAGCCATATGGGTTCCCTATACCAAATAGGGAAGAGTCTAATCAAGATTTTTTCTTGGTTAGGACCCTTGTGTTGACTATAGGGTCATTTCGACCTGTTAACACAATGGCAAGGGGTGGAAGAGGATGTTCAATTTACACATTTTTTATCTTAAGTTTTAAGCAAGATGCTCAATTTTTCCAACCAATGGGGTCTAATGCAAGAGTACCCCTTATGCAACCAACGATCTTGCACATCTAATTTGGTTTATGGCTTAGTTATTACCTTCTATACCAATACCATGGAAGAATAGAGTACCTCTTATGATCCTAGATATGAAAGAGCCTATTACAGAAGTGTCTACAAAAGCATGGTTGAATGTAGAAGAGACAACAACAATCTCTTGGTCCATATTTGGGAATCATTCTTCCTATCAACATAACTCTAATAGTGTGATATATCTATAAATTACTTATTTCCCTTATGTAGCAAATGAAGACAAACATTATTTTATTACTTTTATTAAAGTACTGTATACACACCCATCAAAGTAAATGATGCAGACATAGATTAGCAATAAAAAACTATGGTTTAAAGTAAATAATTAATGTTATTGAGATCATTACAAGGAATATGAAACAATTCCACTATAATGGTTTTAATCATCTTGAAGACAAACCAATGATAGATGAATGATTGGAACTATTTGACTTCCAAATATTTTGTATAAAACTATATACCCATTAATGAGAAAGACAACTTTGGCCTATGAGGGAAATGGCCAATTTGTGCTTGTGGTGATGGATAAGGGAGATGAGTGAAAATATTTTTCATGACAAATTGTAGTCATGTGAAGACTGGTTGTACTGGTGTTGATCATGTAGAAGCGAAAGGCAATAGTAGTCTCTTAAAATTATTGTAATGAAGGCCCAAGCACTTGGCCAATTTCATTTATAAAATTCATCCAGTTATGTTGTGGCTCATTTACACATAATTAATTATGTATAATTATTGTTATGTGTGGTGTATTTGTTGGAGTCATTTACCCAACATGCACACTTAATTTGGTCAATTTGGCCTTGTTAATCCATTGATCCAATAATATTATCAAGGATCATCTCTTGATATGCAAATCTTTTGTATACTTTTTCACCTTAAAAGATTTGTTTTTTCTAGAAACTTAATAAATCCAAAGTTAAATGAATCTATACTAATTATAAAAACGCCTTCAAATTAACATTCATTTATAATAATATTGAGACTCAATTAAGATATCATGAATAGTCAGGAAGTTGTTGGTGTTTACTTTTCCTCCTTTTAAATGGGAGCTATTTAAAGAGAGGACCTTTTGACTTTCAGGCTGATTTTCTGTTTTTAATCAGGTGAATTTAATCCACAAAATCTGTAATACCTGTTGTGGGGAGATTTTAAGTTTATAAATGAAATCACGTGATAGAAAACGTTCAACACCCACTCTGTAAAATCTAGCAGTATTTTTAAAGTGTTTTGAAAATTCATGAAAAAAAACACTGATAAAAACCCGGAAGATCAAAAAGTCCGCTCTTTTAAAAACTCGTTTTAAATGTACTTCACATAACTGAATGATGGGTTTGTAAAGGAACCACTACTTGAAGCTGTCATTGGGTCGGCAAAGTACAATTCTAATTGATAAAAAAAAAGGAACCATTATTACTGACTGGCTGGCCATTATTATTGGCTGGCTGGGTAATTCTGGGTATCACTTTGATATTTCTTCACAGTAGTAGGTCGCGGGAGCTTCGCTCTCACGCACGAACAATGACCAAATTTAATGACCATTAACGATGCTGCACACTCTTCGAGTTCCCCGAAACTTCTTTCAAATTTTATCTGCGTGGGACAATTAATCTTTCTGCGATTGATTTTGATACGCCCAGAACTGTAGATGATGGTAACAGGGAAATCTTTTCAAAATACATTACATTGGGGCCCGGGGGGCTTGTGAGAAGCGCCAGCTTCTCACTAGGGATGCCCTGGCGCAAAACCCTAGTGCCATTCCTGGAAGACCCTGCAGTTTCAGTTTCTTTTCCTTTATTTGCACGAGCTGCTGGAGCATTTTCCTGTTCAATATTTCCAACCTGTATTCCACAACAAGGAATAATAGCTCTGGCAAACCATACAAAACGCACAGGGATCCAAATCCAGCTACTTGATCATCATTGACCTCTAAATCCGTTGTAGAGGATTCTCCTGAACCCATGACCAGCTTTAAATGTTGATCCGTTTATCTCGCAAACGTTGAATACGTTATGCTTTATGCACACAATTAATATCATCATTGGTTTCTACTAGTTGACGAGCTTCGTAGGATAAAAGATAACTAAAACGTCCGGCTTTTTTGGTTCGTTTTTATAAAAACTGGTCAAAATCTTTTCTGCTGAAATTGCGAAATTGCGAGTTGCCGCTCTTAAATTAAATATTTGATTTGAAAACTAACCAAATTATAGAAATGGTAATCTAAGCACTCTAAATTGCAATTTCAACAATAAATGTGTCTTAGCGGATTCCTCACTTAGGTGAGGGGCGTTTTGGTTAACATTATATTGGCAGATTTGATGTGACCATTGAATGGTTAATCACTTTTTCCTTAATTTGAAGTTATAATGCTTTTTGATATACAGATTTTTTATAATTTTATTTAAATTTTAGATTTATCAAAAGTTGAGAGGGATCAATATCTTTTGAGGTATAAAAAAATTCTTCATTGCAATATAAAAAAGGTTTGCAACTCAAGGTATATGATCTCTTAAGCTTTTTTGTAGATCTTGACTTAGATGAACCTATATTGGCTTAATATCTTAATCCTTGGTATGTAAATAGATGTTTTAATGATCTCCCACATCACAAATATCTAAGTTTAGATATTTTTTTTAGTTTTAATTATTAGAATATAACTCATTAATCTTTAATTATTCAACATTGAAAAACTTTTATTTACTTAATATTTACGTCGAAGGCTTTAAACAATGGAGAGGAAGTCTCAAAAGATTCCTTGTCGATCTAGTGAATAGAACATGACACGTGTCTTCATACTATTTTGGTGATAATTAACGCGTTCTCCTTCTATTTGACGACCGGTCTGTCATTTTCCTCTTATTTGGCTATCGACGTAATTAACATGTTTTCCTCCAATTCGGCAGCTTACTTCATCGCGTGAGTTCAACGTTCTAATTCAGCTCTCATGGGGGGCGGTTGCATTGATAACAAATGGGTCAGACGTTTTCATGCTTTAAGCTTTCATCCCATTCGTCTATACGCACACAACCATAGCTAGGTAGACAATATTCATTCTTCCGCACAAAAAATTTGGTAGAGGATAAAGCCAATGTTTCTACTATTGGCATCCAAAGCAGAGAAAATCCATGGACAGAGAACCAGATGATCTACAGTTCCCCGAAATCGAGGGAATCATTGAGAAGGCTTTCAAGATCATTATCTCCTTCTCTAAACTGCTAGGGGCTCTCACCCTAACCCTTGTTCTCCCCCTTTGTTTCGCAATTTCGGGGCACCATTTGGTCTCCAAATATATGCTCTATAAAATTCATTGGAACAAAATATTTTATCATGTGGAGGTTGACAATCCAGTCGATGAGAGGATCATGAGGGGATTGACCTGGAAACAGACAGAGCTCTTTGCCTTTCTTGTGGCCTATGCAGTTTTCGTGTTTGCCTTCTCATTGTTGTCGATGGCAGTTGTGGTGTAAACTGTGGCCTCCATCTACACTGGAAAGGAAATTTCCTACAAGAGGTTTATGAACATCATTCGTAGGGTTTGGAAATGCCTCATGGTAACTTTCCTCTGGTTTTTCCTAATCGTCTTTGCCTACTCCATGACCTTCAAATTTGTCTACTTTATGTTCATATTCACGGCAATGGTGAGCAAATTGGATTCGACAATCTTTCATTTTGGATTCGCAACGACCCTTCACTCATGCCTAGTGGTACCCTCGAGGCTTACATGTATATTCTCCTTTCACTTGGTTATCCTCTCCACTGTGCACTCTGATATATTTATTTTATTGTGAAGTAACCATTAATAAACACTAATATGTCGTTTGTATCAGAGCTCTCAGCAAGGACGAGCAAATTTTTGCTGCTAAATTGGAGTAGCAAAAGATTGAGGTAAGTAAAATGTTCCCATTGTCCTCTGTTTGTTTTTCGTGACCAAAACCTAGATTTTAATTCCGAATAAGCAAACCGTGGGATTTAGATTGCTATTTTTTCTAATATTTTTGAAGACCAAAAGGAAAATAAATACACCGCCAAACCAATTTTTGGATGCCTATGTTTGAATAAACTCTATAGGGAGGATTTGTGAATCCCATCAATTGTTTGCCTATTCTTTTCACTTTGCTTTTACGGGATCTGTGATTTGGGGTAAACTTGCAAAGAATAAAAATTAAAGAAAAGATGAAAAATATAATGAGTAGTTGTTTTGTCGATTTTTCTCAAGGGTTTAAGGTTTAGCAACGCCAAAGGAAATGCTCTCTTTTTAATAACCGGGGTTAAATTTTATGGAACTTTGTATGATTTCATTTGTTACTTTTATAGATCCACAAAGGTGGCTTGTTGGGTGGCAAAATGGATGTTTTTTAATCCTTCCCCATATGTTCTTGTATTATGTTGGTGTTTTGTACTAAGTCTGTCAAATTAATTACTTTCAGTCAATGGGGTTTGGCTAATCTAAGAAATGTGTGCATTATCTTTTTGATCTTTTAAGAACTTTTGTGGAACAACTTTGGATTGGCAATGTATTATGTGTCAGTGTTGAAATGATAAACAAGCAGTCATTAACGCTTTGGCTTGCTTTTGAAAAATCAGAAGTTTTGGTAGCTATAATTTGGCAAGGGTCCAAAAAATTAAAAACCTAGGAGAAAATTGAAAAATAGGGAAAATGGGCAAAAATTGTCGAACAATAAGTGGTAAATAGATACCATGAGCCCCTAAACGGTGTATAAATACAAAGGTTACACTTCTCATTTGTATCATCTCAATCAAGTGGCGCGTTGGTGGAGTTGTTGGCATAGGAGGGAGGAGGTAAAATTATTATATATATACTTGTGTCTATGATTCCTTTCCCTTACAACTCCAAAATATTATACTATTTCCCATTCTCCCTCCAACACCCAAATATTATGCTTCTACTTTCCTATGTCTTCCTTCCAAACCAAGGAATAACCCTCATCATGCAAAACAACAATGAATTCAAATTTTAAATCTGTTTACTCATTTACTAATTTTGTTATGCTCTCTCAGCTTCATTTTCCATGTTACCCTCTTATTGTTGTCTTAACCAAGTTTTGTCACTATGTAGGCGTCCGTGTCCAACTCCACTTGCCCACCCAGAAACTTGGCGGTCGGTTCATGCTCGATGGCAAAGAACAACCTAGATACTTCCAACACAAGCACCTGACCTCTCACTATGTGTTCCGTAGATTGAGCCCGCATATTTTAGTGCCTTTGGATTCATAAAATTTCCACAATGGGAAATATATTCCTTGGAATTTTTAGTTTTAGTCATTAATTTCTCATCCATAGATGTAATTTATACAATTCCTTTAATGATCTCAAAACAAAAATAGATTATCTTGTATATATTTGACAGTGGATTTATTGTTGGTTTGAATTGCTATATGTTTAGTGTCAATTGTAGGGTTTCATTGTGCAAGTTGTTCATACTTGTTGTTCTCAATTGGCTTAACAGAGTCTCATGAAATAATAGACATGGGACATGGAAGCCTACCTATCCACCTCATATTTTACTACGGATTTATTGCTGGTTTGAATTGCTATATGTTTAGTATCAATTTGAGGGTTTCATTGTTCAAGTTGTTCATAATTTGAGTCTCATGGAATAACATACATTAGACATGGTTAAGCCATCTTAAAGCCTACCTATCCACGTTGTAATTTCTAACATTTAAGCTTATTCATAAATCGCTCCAGTACCAGTCACACCTGACCCTTTAAAAGACTGATGGAGAGATTTTAAAATGACCCCTTTTGACTCTTTGAAAAGTGAGACCTATCGGCTGATATATATTTTGTTACATCAAATTACAACTATCGTGGTCAACCATGCACTTTTAGTTAGTTTGAACATCGACAAATTCAGGTATTTGTCTACAAAATTAATTTTCCTAGCCACCTATAGGGAATCTCCTCCCATTAGAAGGTGTCATATACAAGCCAAATTTCATTCTCAATGAATTCAAATGCAAACATGAACTAGAACCATGTGACTAAGGTCATCACAAAGTGATACTCCAACAATGTTGCATTTATTGTGACAATAGTAGAATTGTTTTTTGTGGATTGATTGTTTTTCCACTTACTTAAATGATTCTAAGCATAGAAAACTATGAGAAAGAAATCCTCATTTTTGCATTGCATTTTTACATATAGCTTAGGTAAAACAATCCCCATTCTTTTACAGAGTTTGTTATTGTGGCCTACCCTATAAAATAATTGGTTTACTTGCTATAGGATGAAGCACTCCCCATTATTTTACAGATTTGGTTATTGTGGCTTACTCTATAAAAGAATCAATTTACTTACTATAGGATGAAGCACTCAAAATAATTATTAGATGCCCACAACATAGGGATTGTATCCACAAATTGTCGGATTAGATATGGATCTGCCACAAAATTTTAGACATGGATAGAAGGTTCCGTAGATTCCATAAGTTTTGGCACATTACCTCTATTGTGAAGATGAAAAAGGTCCTAAACCTTCCATAAGTCATGACACACATTCCCTCTGTCGTGAAAAAGAAACTTAACTAAGGTCATAGATTTTGAAACTTGTCACTATTGCAAAGAATGCATAGTTGAAAGCCTTAGAAGAGAACGTGTGAGCTGAAATCCTTTGCAAGGGACGTGTTAGATGAAATACATAGGCCTTAATGCTTGTCAGTATTTCTAAAGATGCATAGATCAAAGCCATAGACTTTGATGCTTGAAAAAGAGCCTCGTTCTTCTTGTAGGAGAGGCAATAAAACCAAAGTACGTAAGCTAAATCTCATTAGAGAGAAGTGGAGCTTAGGTAAGTTATTTGCTTACTAATTTACTTTGTTAAAGAGTTAGTTTACTTACTATAGGATGAAGCACTCAAAACACTTATTAGATGATAACCGTTTATTTGCCTCAACTACATTAAGAGGAATACCAACTATCCGCTTAGAGTAGAACAGTGTTGCAACCATACTACTTACCATCAATGTAATTGGAATTCTTGTAGTGGGCAGTGATTCCTTGAATGGAACTTTGTACCTCCATCAACATCATGCTCATTTTACTACTCACATAATTGTAGTAGTAAGGAAGCTTCTACTACATAGAAGTACTGAATTCAACATAAGGAGACTGTAAATACATGCCAAGTTTATTGGATTTTCTAAATCCAAGCAAAGAACTTCAACTTGGTACAACTTTTGATCAACTTACGGTATCAATTGGCCTTGGTAAAAAAAAATCCATTGCAATACGATGTCCTGCAACATCATTTAGGGATCTTCGCAAGGGACTAGGCAACATGATGCAAGAATATGTGAGGAGGTTCACACGGCACATAATACCCTCAAACGTCTCAAAAAAAATTATAGCATTTATAAGGTCTAACAATCAAGACACTTCCATTATCAATGCAGTCTACCCAATAAAATGTCATGTTAAAATGTGTCTCTAGTGTGCTTGTTAAACATTTCACCCATATTACTTGCAACTTAGTTTGACATACATGCTTATTTTATACAACCATTTCATGGAAACTATAGTATCGACAAGGCTATAACTAATTTACCTAAGTTAGATATGGATGGGTGTAATCATATTTTCTTACATTGAGAGCTAACTAAAGAGAGAGTAATACAAACCTTAGAGAATCCACATGTATGTTGACTTAAGACTTCATGCAAACTCTCTTAGGACAATTCCTAGGATAGTAGATTTATCCATAATATTGCAATTTAGTTTGACATACATGCTTATTTTATACAACCATTTCATGGCAATTCTGGTATCAACAAGGCTATAGCTAATTTACCTAAAGTAGATATCGATGGGTATAATCCTCTTTCTTAAAGAGAGAGTAACACGAACCTTAGAACATCCACATGGATATTGTCTTAAGATTTCATGTGAACTCTCTTAGGACAATTCCTATGACAATGGATTTATTGTTGGTTTGAATTGCTATGTATTTAGTGACAATTTGAGAGTTTCATTGTGCAAGTTGTTCATAATTGTTGCTTCAAACAAAGTTTTCTCCAACAATTAAAACTGGAATAGCTCATTAACATAGCAAACAGATACACACGTCCCTCTACATGGATTCATGCAGAACAATTCTCATTTTTTTATTTTTCTTCTTTGGATCTATTACAAATTGTTCCACATGAATGCTACTTAATATTTCATGCGAACTCTCTTAGAACAATTCCTGTGACGGTGGATTTATTGATGGTTTGAATTGCTATGTGTTTAGAGTCAATTTGAGAGTTTCATTGTGCAAGTTGTTCATAATTGGTGTTTCCAAGAGAGTTTTCACCAACAATTAAAACTAGAACAACCCATTCACATAGAAAACATATACACGCATCCCTCTACATGGATTCATGTGGAACAATTCTCATTTTTTATTTTTCCTCTTTGGATTTATTACAAGGTGTTCCACATCAATGCTTTAACTCATTTTCAGGGGATTATAAAGGCATTTCAATTTTAGTGAATTTCCATGCTCTCCATTTGAAGTTTTACACTAAGAGGACATCAAAGGAAACTATGAATCACTTGGAGAAAACCCTAAATGTTGACTTAAGACTTCATGCAAGCTCTCTTAGGACAATTCCTAGGACAATGGATTTATCCACAATACTTGCAATTTAGTTTGACATACATTGTTATTTTATACAGCCATTTCATGGTAGCTATGGTATGAACAAGGCTATAGCTAATTTACCTAAATTAGATATGGATGGGTATAATCCTATTTCGTACATTGATATCTAAATAAAGAGAGAATAATACAAACCTTAGAACATCCACATGGATGTTAACTTAATATTTCATGCAAACTCTCTTAGGACAATTCCCATGACAATGGATTTATAGCTGGTTTGAATTGTTGTGTGTTTAGTGACAATTTGAGAGTTTCATTGTGCAAGATGTTCATAATTGTTGTTTCCAACAAAATTTTCTCCAACAATTAAAACTGGAACAACAGATTAACATAGCAAACAGATACACACATCCCTCTACATGGATTCATGTGGAACAATTCTCATATTTTATTTTTCCTCTTTGTATTTATTACAAACTGTTCCATATGAATGCTACTAAAGATTTCATGCGAACTCCCTTAGAAAAATTTCTATGACAATGATTTACTGTTGGTTTGAATTGCTATGTGTTTAGTGTCAATTTGAGAGTTTCATTGTGCAAGTTGTTCATAATTGTTGTTGCCATCATAGTTTTCTCCACCAATTAAAAATGGAATAACTCATTAACATAGAAAACATATACACACATCCCTCTGCATGGATTCATGTGGATTGATTCTCATTTTTTATTTTTCCTCTTTGGATTTATTACAAATTGTTCCACATCAATGTTTTAACTCATGTTCAAGGGTTTCTAAAGGCGTTTCAATTTGAGTGAAGCTCCTTTCTCTCCAATTGAAGTTTACACTAAGAGGACATCAAATGAAACTGAGAATCGCTTGGACAAAAACCTAAATGTTGACTTAAGACTTCATGCAATCTCTCTTAGGACAATTCCTAAGACAGTGGATTTATTGCTAGTTTGAATTGTTATGTGGTCAGTGTCAATTTGAGAATTTCATTTTTTGGCCACCTGATGAAAATGACATGTATTCTTTCATCATGTTGTATTGTTTCAGACAATAGTTGTGCTAGCAAAAGATTCAATTATGCTTTAAGTGTATTTGAATTCATAAAATTCCCACAATGGGAAATTTATTCCTTGGAACTTTTAATTTTAGTCGTTGATTTGTGGTCCACAAATGTAATTTAAACAATACGGATGTGATTCTTTTTTAACATATAAAAATCATTGAACCTTCTGTAAAAAACTAAACATCGTTAACTTCTTGCATATAGAAGCTATATAAACTTTGAAACCGAGCCTTATCTTTCCTAACCATAACTTTGATGCAATGGGTTAGTATGGTTGTATATTAAAGATATCAAAATATAAATTAATTATTGGGTTTCAATGCCGCAATGAAAAAAAATATTATGGAAGAAAGTCTTCATTTTCTTCACCATAACATTAATGCAAGGGTCAGCTTGCAAAAAAATAACTTCAAGGCATAATAAGTTACATCTTTTGTTGAACTACATTGTACATCACAATGCAAGAAGATATTTGCATATATGATTTGTAGCTATTTCCTACTATGTATAAACTTTCCTTTGTACTTGTGGAGTTGAAATCCAACAACCATTGTCTATCTTCATATCTATAATATATATAGACATGTCTCTCTTTGTGTTGCCCTTCTTTCCATTGATGTACTTTACTAGGATGATTCCATATAAAATAATGCAATTTTTTTTAATATACTATAATTTATTGTCAATGTATGGCCATTCAAAGACATGTTGAACATTCTACATTTATATTATAGATATAAATATATACAATGGTCACTTGATTTCAATACCATGACCAAAAAGCAAGTTTCTAAAAGAAAGCCTTAACTTTCTTGATCATGACTTGAAGATGTTTCAAATGTTCCTGCAGATTGCGGGAACAAATAAGAATATCATCTATGTATACTAATGCCCATTTCTTTTCTCTGAAGATATCTTCCATTCTTTTATGGAACTCTGATGGTGCATTGTTAATGCCAAATGGAAGGACCTTCCACTGACACTACCCATGAGGAACGACAAAGGCAATTTTGTACTTGTCTTTTGCTTCAATTCCAATCTGGTAAAAACCAGACTTCAGGTCAAACTTGCTAAAAATGGTGCATCTTGCTATTCTTTGCAACAAACTAGATTTATCAGGAAGAGGGTAACAGACTGGTTCAAGGATCTTGTTCTAGGGTTTAAAATTCACAACTAGTATGGGTTTTCCTTTTTTTTATTATCTCAAAGTGTTTATTGACAACAAATGCTCGACATGCCCAAGGGCTCTTAGAAGGTTCTATAAGGCCTTTGTCCAAGAGTTCTTTGATTTCATTTGCTCAAAATTCCCTTTCCGAGGGAGACATAAGGGCAGCAGAGGCTTTTGAGCTTTTGGTTTTTCTAGGGGGTTAAAAGGTAAGGAAACAAAATATTTTTCCTTGGTCCAAAATGCATTAGGTGACTCTGAGGTGTAATCCTTCTCTAGTTTAGAGGAAATTTCGGAGAGGGCAGATTCTTTGTGCATTTCTACATAGGCGATGCATCTTTCCATTTTGAACAGTTCTGCAAGACTGAGAGTGGGGTTGGATTGGGGAACAAGATTCTTACATTTGTAAGAAGCAGAATAGTATAGAGGGGTGGAAACTCTTCTGCCATTTATTGTACAAGAAAAATTCATATTGGGCTCATCAACTATAATGGGGCTAACTTTATGCAAGAAGGGTGATCCTATGATGCAATCTTCTTTCAGGTCATCCAGTCTGTTGAGACGCAGAACTTCTTTTATTCCATTGATGCTTATTGGAAAATTTGGAACTTGTTCTTTGAGCTGTATAGGAGTTCCTTCAATGGCTACACCATGTTCGTTTGTTTTTTCCCAGTAAAAAGATGGTATAGCATTTCTTTTTGCCAAATTCATTTGGCAACTTGAATCTATCAAAAAATCAAGCTCATAAGATTTGAATTCAGATGGACAAAACTTTATTTTAATGAAATATTTAGGACCAGTGAATAGTCCTAGAGATCTCAGTGATGGTTCATCATTCTGACAGTCTTCTGTCCTGAATCACTAGTGTGCTGAGAATGTTTTGGACTTTCAGCAGCTTTTGGTGACTGTAATGCTTCGACATAGGCTCTGCACATTTCTTCATCAGAGGATTGGCCTCTTTCTCTTGTTGTTATTTCAAGCATTCTTTTCAATTCCTCTATTTCTTTTACCAGCTTCTTTAGGGAATACTGCTTATCTTTGATCTGTAGTCTTATCAGTTTTTCTTATCTTTTCTAAACTTTTGTCTATCCTCATGAT
The DNA here is from genome assembly GCA_001517045.1 of Pseudotsuga menziesii. NCBI lineage: Eukaryota > Viridiplantae > Streptophyta > Pinopsida > Pinales > Pinaceae > Pseudotsuga > Pseudotsuga menziesii. Next base: position 303,850 of record LPNX010029814.1, read on the forward strand.
GATCAGGATAGCCTTTGTATAAATCAGCAAGCTGGTAGAATGCTGGATTCTTGCTAATTTCCGGAGAGACAGATTTCTCTTTTTCTTCTGAGACTTTTTTTTTTGCTTTTCTTCTTGTTAAAAGCTTTCTTCTTTCATCTTTCAGATCTTGCATTTTCATATATTGATAGACTAGGGTCTCAGACAATTCCTTATCTATTTCAGCGATCCTAAATTCTGAGGAGACCTTAGGCGAGTTGAAAGAGAACATATAAAAACTGAAATCAGGAGGACCATAGCAACCTCCTAAATCTGCTTCTTCATCAGAATCAGAAGAAGAAGAGTCAAATGAGTTTGGAGCAAATTTATCTAAGGTAGGGTTGAAATCAGAGGAATCTCCTTCTTCTGGTAAGAAGACGATTTCACCTTTAGGGTAGTCTCCTACTGCACACCAAGCTAGATCCCACCAGGCTGGATCCGGGTCTTCTGAAAACATGGTAGCAAGTCTAGGCTTTTTATTTTTATTTGGGCATTTGTTAGCCCAGTGACCCTTTTTACCATAGATGAAACATTTTTCTTTATCAGCAGGTTTAGATCTTTTCTTAAAGTAGGCTTTCTTTTGAAATCTTTTTCCTTTTTTATGCTTATAGCCTTTGTCCAGATGAAATCTAGGTACACTAGTATATTTGGGCTGTTGTTTCTTCTTACAACTACCTGATTCACGCCCAAAGTGTCCTCGGTTGTGGGCGCCACACGTCCAATCTGACATTTTTGCAACATCTTTACAAAAACCCGTGGAAAACATTGAAGAGTGTCGCTTGAAATCTTTAGCCACTCTTTTCTCCAGACAATGTTCTTGCCAAGTTTCCATGATGAATCCATGCAATTGGGCAAGGGAAAGACCTGACAGAGGGATGTTTTTATCTTTAAGGTGTTGTTCAACAGCATCAGGAACATGGCCAGGAAAGCTTCTCAAGTAATGTTTCAGATATGCGGGCTTATCAGCATTGCCAGAAGAAATCAACAATTTTTACATATAACAAAAATATTCTTCACTCTTATTTAGGTCATAGATTCTGGCAGACATAATTAAAGATGCAAGATGTTCATAATCTTCATTTTCATCGGGACCATAGAATTCTTTACCAAGGGCAGTAAGAATTTGTTGGTCCGCATCTTCTGCATTCAACATTTCTTCTCTAGATTCTTGGGGAATCCAGCACCACCATTCTGAGGCTAGCCCTGAAAATCCGGCAACCAACTGGAGTGCTAGCTGTTGGCTAATTATTGTATTGTCCTGTGTTCTCTTGTACAAGACCCAATTTGATAGACGCTGGATGGAAGATCTAATCTGGGCGCGGGATTGACATTGTATGTTCAACACAGGTTGATCAGGCATTTGGGAGATTAAATTATTCATTCCATTTATCCCGAAACTAAGGGAACGAGGCACTGACGAAGGAAAAGTGTCAGGGAGATCTGACATTTCAGTATCAAAAAGAGGGGGAGGACCTGTTATCTGAGGATTAGTATGACCTTGGTCAACCTGTTATCTGAGAATTAGTATGATCTTGGGCTACTTCTCTGAAAAATCACGGTCTTTATTATAGCATAGACGAAACGACCCTACTTGATAACTAGAAGGCGGCCACCCTCAAACCTGGAGAAAACCCCTTCCATTACCATTCGATACAGCGAGTTCTCCTTTCAATAAGCATCACCCTTTCCGAGTTGAGTCCTTCCTTCCAAGTTCCCATATCTTTGCCAAGGCGACGAGTTCAGTTCCTTTCTCTCAAGGAAACCCTAACCGAAAAAAGAAACTTCTTCCCATTTATTTTAATACAAGCTTTCTTATGATACTAATGTATATTTGTTACAAGTGAGACTTTATAATGTAAATGTTATAATACTAATGTATATTGATTACATGTGAGACTGTATAATGTAAACGTGTTAATAACGAATGTGTAAGGCCCTCGGATTATAACTACATCCATATTTTAGACTGAAGAATTAAACACATATATTGGCTAGTGATGATATGATACCATAACCATATCATAAAATATTATATTTTATATTAACTTCATAAATAATTGATTTGATATATAATTATCAACTTTAACGAAAAAATATTCATATAAATAAATTTGGCATTGTATGTATATTTTATGGTTATTTAATATTGTTAAAGAGAAGCTTCTTGTATCCCATTAAAATCTAAGATTATATTAATAATCACTCTTTTTAATCAATATAATATTATAAAGTTACATAATAATTATGTGTTTATTTAATAATAATTAACATTATAATATATATAGTCATTAAATCTCATTTAAGTTAAATTTAGTGATTCACTTAACGTTTTAGACATGTATTTAATCATATAGACTTAGATAACTTCATTAAGAGTCCATCCATCTTCTTGTGCTCAAGACACAAAGATGGTGTCCCGTCATCAACCCTAAACTCTCAGGCTTCTGAGTCCTTTACCCTCTCCTTAGTGGATTCATGCCCCAAACATTTAGTCGAGTCCAATCCTTCAGTCTCCTAAGTCTACAAAGTAAAATTACAACTTAGAAATTTCACAACAATACTTACAGTGTGGTTACCAACCTTAAGTCTCTCGCTGAAGAGTTGCACATTTACATTTACCTTGTATGTTCCATTACTGAAAAATCGGAGTAGCAGTGAGGATGTTACAACTACATCTAGCTCGGATGGGAGATCTTGGGTCCAACAACACAGAGATAGAAGTTGCACTAAAATACTTGTGCAAAGTAGGTTTGTAGGATGTTGAAGGTGGTGGACGATGGAACCACCAACCACTTTGCATCAGTTGAGCTAACAACATGTTGGCTCACTTCTTGTGCTGATGGTAGTGAGACCATACGTGCCTTTACAAGGTGGTCGTAAAATGAAAAATCACTAGGGAAAAATGAGGCAAGAGGAGAATTTGTCTAAGGGAAGTTGGCTTGAGGATGCTGAAACGAACTAAGGAAAGATGGTTTCAGAATGAAGAAGTTCATCTCATGAGTTAGGCACTATGGATGGACTAGCTACCCAACTAGTCTTCTCATGGGGTGTACAACGAGCAAAAGTAGAAAGAAGCGCAAGGAGTATTGGTTGTTGAGCAGATGAGAAAAAGCACAAACTACAAGAGCTTCATTGAAAGCTCAACAATTGCAGAGCCTCCAAGAGGGACGGAGCAGTGATGATCATGAGCAGTTGTTGCATCATGTTTTCGAGGACAGAGGTCATTTTGAGACATTGTCGGGACAAGAACAAACTTGGGTGGACGAGGATGTAGCGGCCTTTGGCCTAAGCACACTTAGCCACATCGCATTCACACCATAGGAGTAAAGCGCTCCTGCCCAAGAGGCTGGCTTGGGCGCCCGACAAGGAAAAGATGCTCGATTAATGGACATGGTGGCTTGAAGAAGGGGACGCCTTGCCCAAACGATGAAACGACCGACACAGAAGATGTGGGGCATGCAGACCATGCATGGGCGTGCTCTGTACTCACTCCCACACTTAGCCAAGATTCAAGAAATTGAAAACCCAAATAAGTGGGAGTGTGGCACACTAGAAAGCAACATGGGACGAGGCTTCAAGAGCTCTATCTACCCAAGTGGACCATCGGGTGTGCTAAACTTTAGGATATGGGGTAATCTTGGACCAAGTTCCCACACACTTCATGGAAGCGACACCAAAGAGCCACGACAGATGGTTGGATGACACATCATGTGGAAACGATGGACCTTTGACAGGGATGAGTGCACTTGTGGGAGCTGGATGGAAAGAACTTGGTTAGAGGCTACACATTAGTGAAGGGTGCTTTAGCCTGACCGCTAAGCAAGAGCATGACCACTCTTGGGTCACACCTACCCACATGAAGGCTATAAAAGAATGAAGGTCAAATGAAGATGAGATATGGAAGCCTTGTGGAAGTTGTGACGATCTTTGGTGGGGCAACCAAGATCTGAATAACTCATATGCATTTCACTCAAGGAAGTTTGCTAAAACGCGGAATGGGTTTGTGTGAGACATTGGCTTGATAAGATGGCAATCATAAATATCTTATCTTGGGGAACACTTTGACAAAAGGAAAAACGATGGTTTTGGTAGTAGTCAGCAATAAATTTCAGCAAGGATGGTTGGGTGAATGACAGTTCAAGAGATCTTGCAAGGATATTTGTTAAAGTATTATAGACTCCTTGACTAAGCGTGGTTTGTGCACACCGAGTGGGAAGATTCCTGTGGGGGCTCTCTTCTTTATCTGTTGTAACTCATATTCTACTATCTTATATAAAACTTGTGGCATCTTGGTTGGGGCTATCACCCACATACTTGTGTTTTTCTTTGGATGTTACATGTGATTTTACTGTTTACATGAATTGATAAGACAGTTGTAAAATTGACTAAGTGTAAATAGTAGAAGAGAACAAATTAAACATGCTTTCGTTGGCTAAGGTGCAGTCTATCAAGAAAAGTAGCTTAGTTGGCCTTGCCCTTGTTGAAACCTTGTGGCAATGTCGCACGCTCTTATATCAAGAAAAGTAGCTTAGTTGGCCTTGCCCTTGTTGAAACCTTGTGGCAATGTCGCACGCTCTTATCCAAACTCAGCGAAAAGAGGGAGTTGTGCTAAGTGGCTATGACATACATGGCTAAAAATGGAGGTGGGAGGGTTAGGACCCCATTTGCATCAGGGAATCAAGTTCTAGCGTTCAGTTTTGATATTTCACCACTGGCGATGTCACGTCCCCTCCCCTCATCTCGACGATGGAGAGGACGCAACCTACATTGCTGGTGCTGTCAGATTAGGCAATCTATCCCCAAGAACATGATAGTAAAAAAATGCATTGAATTAAAACATACACAGATGGATAGCAAATGTAACTATACAACGGAAGCAAAACATCTATTCAAGCATTCAACATGTTCATAGTTCATAAATCAAGTAAATATAGTTGCAGAGGTAAATACACAAGAGAAATACACGTGAATACTTATCTTGAAAAGAACTTGGCCCGCAACTAGCTATGTTGCTGCAACGTTCCACCAACCATAGGCCAGTGTGCTCATCAATATCTCATCATCACTGCCACCCGTGAGCTGGGCATGATTTCCACAAGGAACTAGGGAACAACATGCTTACACACAACAATACCATACATCCACAGTCAAGCCAACTAATAGATGGGTTCCTTGGACTTACCCAACCAAGCCAACCTTCTAATCAAAACACATCCATCCATTTAACAGATGGGTTTTCTCAGACTGCTAAGGCAACAAGCCAACACAAAGCATTCATATCCAAACACAGTTAGACCATCCAAGAAAGGGGTTTCTTGGACTTACTCAGCCAAGCCAACACAAGGATGCACTTCACAGCCAAACACAACTGGTGGGTATGAACAAAATGTTCCTGGGAAGCCAAAAACGAAAATGGAACAAGGGGAAAAAAGACCCTGGGAACCAAAATCAATTTCACAAAACATTCAGGGAAATTCAGGAGCAAAAACAACCATCATTCACACCCAAATCTTGAATCCCAAAATCAGAAAATGCCTATGGGAATTTCGGGAGTAATCCGGCCTCAACAAACACCCAAAACATAAATCCCTGCTGCACATGCACTCAGCAACACAAAACAACTTCCCATCCATGGATAAAAATGGAACAACAATAGAAAACATGAAGGAGAACTCCCGTCTTGCTCACATGGGCAAAAACTATGAGATTTCCAGCAAGAGACTCTTTAAAACACGAGGTAGATCACAATCCTTGTTTTTATTCCATTGATTTCATCAAACCAATTAGATATTTATTCACGTTTCTTCAATATGTTAAGATAGAAACCCTTAAGTAAAGGCCTTATGATAAACATCAGAAGGTAATATAATTACACTTAAGTCTCTAATATATAAGTGTATTATTATGATAAAACATTTTCATAAAGCTTAATACTTTTAAAAAGTATGAACTAATAATTCACTAATACTTTACAACAACTCTTCCCACAAAATTATTGAAGAATACTTCTTTAAACCAAAAAAGATAAGCTTTAACTAATAATTCACTAATACTTTACACTAACTCTAACAAATTACAAATTATTAAAAGATACTTCTTTAAACAAAAGTGTTTATTTTCCCATGATTAAAAGACATTTTATATATCTCACTCAAAAATATCAAAACTTTGACTCTTAAACAATTTTGATTCGCCTTATCCCTTTTAAATATTAACTTAGCTCTTAATACCAAATCTAATTCTCCATTAATGGGTTTTACGCTCACTCATCCAGACTAAGATTAAAACTTGACTTTTACCCATTTGACAAACTTGACTTTTACAGGTTTGACAGTCTTTTTGAATAAAAGATTTGGTATTTAAAATATATATAAATATATTCAGATTCACAACGTTTCCAAATAAGACAAATGCAGGTACCAAACAATCCAAGAGTGAGATCTATAAATTATACTCATAAACTAATATGTCCATAAATTGCAGCAATTATTATCTACCCATCATGGCAGCAAATATGACCTAGCCATCAACATTAGAGCTCCAAAATCTATAAACATAAATTCATAAAACTCAGGCAATGATTTATTTAAAAGCATAGGCATCAATGGATTCTTTACAGGTCAAATCAACGTAGGCCAATACAAATTTCAAGATCTTAAATAAAGAGCAACACTGGCAAATGGAGGGATCCACTTCCAGATCCACACAAAGATCAAATCGCAGGCATAATGGAGTAGAATGATTTACAGATCTATACAAAGATCAAATCGCTGGCGAAGTATTGGTAAGGAATTAATATGTAAACAAACCAAAACGCAGGTTATTCCATATCTCAATAAAAATAACAACGTTGGCAGTGGAGTAATAAACTTCAGTTTCAATATCTTACAAAACCAAAACACAGGCTACGGGGCTCTAGATCTGAAATAAAATAACAATGTTGGAAATGAAGAACTAAATTTCAATTCCTAGATCTTACAATACCAAAACGCATACTACGGGGCTCTAGATCTCAAATATAATAGCAATGTTGGAAATGAAGGAATAAATTTCAATTTCAAGATCTTACAAAACCAAAACGCAGATCCAGATCTATACCGAAATCACTGGCAATGTATTGGCAAGGAATTAACAGGTAAACAAAACCAAAACGCAGACTACTGGGCTCTAGATATCAATAGCAATGTTGGAAATGAAGGAATAAATTTCAATTTCCAGATCTTACAAAACCGAAACGCAGATCCAGATCTATGCCAAAATCACTGGCAATGTATTGGCAGGGAATTAACATGTAAACAAAACCAAAACGCAGGTTATTCCAGACCTTACAAAACCAAAATACAATTAATAATCAGATCTATATTAAAACCAAAATCGCTGGCGGCAATGGAATCAGTTCTATATTAAAACCAAAAACGCTGGCAATGAAATCAGATCTATATTAAAACCAAAATCGCTGGCAATGGAATCAGTTCTATATTAAAACAAAAAACGCTAGCAATGAAATCAGATCTATATTAAAACCAAAATCGCTAGCAATGTATTGGTAAGGGGTTTACATGTAAACGAAAATTTTCTTCTCAGATCTAAATCACATCCTAGGGATTAACTACATCAGAGGTTAATTTTAGACGTATGTAATGAATTACATGTAACAATCTAATAACCATGTCCCCTATGGGTCATTCGACCATCTTAGGGTTATTTTTTTCTTACAAAGTTTTATATGTATTTACTAAGATGTGTGTGAATTGCCATCTAAAGAATATATTTATTCAAATAGTTAATGTTTTCTCCTACGATTGAGGAGACCTTCTTCTCCAAAGTGTGAGATTAATAAAGACATGGTGATTTATAAAAAATACCACGAGGTCACAATCCTTTGTTTTCAAGGTGATAGTGAAATCTATATGCTTAGGTTTCTTAGCTTAATTTGAGTTTATATATGATAATCATAATTCATATATATATATATATATCTTTATCTCATAGATATTTGTGTTCATATATATGCTTATAAAAATACTAGGCATGCTTCCTTAATAAAGTAACCAATCTAAGTTTTAAGAATAATGGTAGCTTCACAAGGGTAAGGTGATTAACCATTTTTACTAAAATGTTTGAAGGTTTCAGCCATCATAGCCAGTTAGTTCAATCGTAGAACCCTTAACTATTTTTCTCATTTTTCCATGATTCCAGTAAGAAGATAATGTCTTTTAGACATTATTAGTTATATATAAATTTTAATGCCTCTCTCACCCATAATTTGATGAATGTGTAAACTTCCATTACTTACGGTAGCTAGTTTCTTTTCGCTACCTCATCGAAGATGTAAAGAAATCAGGTTAAACTTTACTAGATCCCCAATGCCTTGTTAACCATTAGCCTCTTCCTCCTAGTGGATTCGTCCACAATCATCTTTTTTAGTCGTGCATGTTTTTAGTCTCCAAGCATCTTTAGTTTCATCTATAGCTTGATGAGTCTAGGATTAATACTTACAGTGTTTTTCACTTACACTTTTCCATTTCTAGTCGCATGGTGAGGGGATGTTACATATGTCAGTTTCAAACTTCATCGGGTGATTTATTTTAGAGAAGGAGAATATTATGCAGGTTGCTAAATGGATATGACAAAGTGTTGCTGGCTGAAGTGGAGGTGATATGGAATGATGGGGGTTTTACACAAAAGCTTGATTTTTGGTGTGTTATTTTCATATGCTTCAATTGCCATGAAGTTGGTCATTTAAAACAAGTTATACAACTTGACGAGAACTTGACATTGTTCTAGTTTTTTTGGTGGTCAATTTTAATATATATTTTTACATTCATTTCAAAAAGTGTGTATATTGGTAGCACCCTTTTTCATTTTAAGCCATTTTTTATGATTTTCAAATTTCTTGGTCATAAAAAAACTATTTTTAATTTACAAATGCATTTTTCAAATTTTACTAATACCTTTAGTATTAGTTATAATGGAAAAAATATATATTTTCAAATTTTTTTAACATTTAGAAGCTGCTTAGAATGAAAAATATATACATTTTGGAAGTTTTTCTTCAACTTTTCTCTTAAATAAGTCATTTTTGGAGGCAAATTTGTTAAAATTTGAGAAAATAAAGATATTGCAAACCATTTTTAACGTATTTTCATTAGTTTATGTAAAAAAATGATACTAATTAACATTCTTTCCATAAAATAATGATTCACATAAATTCAACAAAATATATACCACATATTTGTAAAATAACATAATATGTATTCTCAAAATAAAATCTTAAGTGAAAAAATTACCAAAATATCTTATCAAAAATTTGTGAAGTTTGATATTTTCCTCACCATTATAAAAGTAATAAAAAATATTAAAAATGTCCTTTAATAAAATACAAATAATAAATTTACAGTAAACTATAAATAGGTATCAAGAAAACCATAAAAAACAAATACAAAACCTATATTATAAAATTAAATTTAAACATAAATGAAACAAATATAATACATATAACATAAAATTAAATTTCAAATCAAGATAATATAAAAAATGTAATATATAATAAAATTTCAAAACAATATATGAAAAACAATAAAATAAGAAAATGTTTAAGTTATATGAAAATGTTTAAGTTATATGAAATGTTAAGGGTATGTTTTATAGTATTTTTGTGTATAAGGGGGAGTCTCTTAAAAATGGCATGATTCAAGCACTACTTTAAGAAGTGGTGAAGTGGTGCTTAAGGGGTGGCACCATTTTCGAAATAGTCTCACCTTAAGACCTTTCTCTTTAACCCATTAAACTTACCATTTACTGAGTGGGATTTTATGTTTTGAATTTTTTTCTTTTCAACAATATTGTATTATAATATTTACATTTTTAAACTGTTAAGGTTTGTTTTTTAATATTTTGTCATAATTTTGAAATTTATTTGGTTAGTTTCTTTATATTGTCTTTTAATACCATGTTATAATATAAACATTTACTTATTTTTATTATTTGTTTTATTTTATTTTAAATTGTTTTGGTATTTTATTTGTCTATTATTTGTATTTTTAAATGTTTTGTTAAAGTTTTAAATTATAGTGTAATTAAAAAAAAACTATTTTTGTAATTTAGTTGTGTCTTAATGTTTTTGTATCTTTAGTTTCTTTGTTATTTAATAGTTTTTAATGTGTTTTATCTTATAACAAGTTATACAACTTGATGTGAACCCAAACATTGTTCTAGTTTTTTAGGGGGTCAATTTTAGTAGTTGTTTTTTACCTTCGTTTCAAAAATTGTGTATAAGGGTAACACTATTTTTCATTGGAACCATCTAAACAGACAACTTTTAAACTTTTTTCGGCAGTTTGAGGCCGGGAATTCGGTTATTTTTTTTCTTGAATTCAAATGTTTATGTAATTCATTTTTTTAAAGTGCTGAAACGGATTCACCACAATCACAAACCTTTGGGGTAACCAAATCATACTAATTTAATAATCCTTATGTGGAACTCTTGAAAATAGTTACCCGATTCATCTCGAAACATTACTGGAAAAACAAAAAAAACAGTGAAAAAAAGTCACCTCTTTAGACTATTGAGCCATTTTTTTGCAATTTTGAAACTTCTTGGTCATATTATAACTCTATAATTTTTATTTACTAATATGTTTTTTCAAATTTCACAAAAAAATATACATTTAGTAGCTAGTAATAATGAAAAAAATATACATTTTTCAGATTTTTTTAACATTTAAAAGCTAGTTATAATGAAAAATAGTTATATTTTAGAAGATTTTTTCTTTAAACTTTTCTTTTAAGTAAGTCATTTTTGGGGAAGTTTTGTAATCAAAAACTTCTTTTAATAATGAATATACTTTTACGAGAAAATAAAAGTTTAAAATAAATTGTAAAAAACAACTAAGACATTAAAAAATATCATATATAAAGCTTATAATATAAAATTAAGTTTATAACATTAAAAAAAATCAAATACAAAACACAAAATATAAAATTAAATTTCAAAATAATATGAAAAAAAAAATTAAGTTTTTATGAAAAGCTTTTAATTTTTAGTCTAAAAAAATAACATAATTGCAAAATAAAATATTTTAAAGAAAGAAAAATAAAATTAAAAAACAAAAATACATGATATAACATATATTAAATAATGATAAGTTTTATGTGGCTAAAGTGTAAGGCCTTTAAAGGGGCAGGATTCTCTCAATGGTGTCACCCCTTTAGGGCCACTCCACCACCACTTAAGTGGTGTTTAAGGGGTAGAGTGATTCCCAGAATGGTGCCACCTTAAGAACTTACTACATTCTCTCTTTACCAATATCCAATATGTGCATATGTTATACTAAATTTTGTTTTCAACTTTTTTTTTCAATATTTTATTTTACATTAACTTTTTTTTCATTGTTTTTTAATATTTTGTTATAATAAATTTTGTTCTTTAATTTTTTTTAATATTTTGTTATTACATTGATTTTTTTTAATTTTTAATTTTTATTGTTTTTTAATATTTTGTTATTAAAGTAATTTTTTATTTTATTTTATGTGGAAAGAGTTGTCTAATAATTTCTTGAATATTTTTTGTTTAATATAGTGCAAGCTTTATAATAAGCTAGAAAAGTGTTTAGAAGAAATAGGTTGCGTTGGTACAATCTTAGCTAGTATAATTACCATCCTCCTACTTTATGCTGATGATATTGTTCTTATGGCAAGGTGTCTTTCTCATCTCGACAAGCAATTAAGAATTCTTATAATATTTTTTCTCTACCATGGATATGATTGTTAACACCGACAAGACAAAAATCATGATTATAAAATCTAAGAAAGACACCTATGCAAATTAATTTATGATAATAGAAATCTAGAGGAAGTGACTTCTTACAAGTATCTCAGAATTGATATTCATCACAAGCTCAATTGGAACTATAGCATTGAGAAAAGGATTAATGGAGGGTGGAAATCTTATTTTGGTCTTGAAAATAACTGTAAATCAACCAATCTAGTCATGAGAGATAAAAATAAGTTCCTCTTTGAAACTCTTGTCATCCCTGTTATCTTGTATGGTTGTGAAGTATGGAGGTGCAACATTTCTAGCGAATCTTGGAGGAAGCATGAGCAAATCCTGAAGCGGTTTATAACTTATAACTTGAAAATTAAAATCAATATGTCTTATCCTATTCTCCTCATAGAAGTGGGTCTTTCCCCCATTGAGAGCATTGCTATGACTAGGTACCTGATGTACAAGCATAAGACAAATAACATGGAAAACAAGAGACTTCCTAAAATTGATTTGAACTCAAGTCAAAACCAACTATGCCTCAAGCAGTGTTGGTGTAAAGATACCATGGCTTGGTTAAACCATTGGGGCATTAATGAAAATGACATTTTGCAGAACCGTTGATAATGTCAAAAGTATTATTACTTCTAAGTTTAAAGAGAAATTATGGTGCAAGAAAAATTTAGAGGGTAAGAGAAAATTAAGATACTATACGAAGGTCATTAATCCTAACTTGGAAGATCAAAAGTATCTCTCCCTAGTAACTAGCTCATAGAAGAAAATTAATATAGCCAAGGTTAGAACAAGTTCTCATGAACGCCATAGCGAAACCATGGTGTTGGTCTATTCCTAAAACTCCATGGGTGGAAAGGGTTTTCCATTTATGAGATTCTATGAGTGTTGAGGATGAAAATCATTTTCTCTTAGAGTGCCTTACTTACACCCACATTAGATCTGTGTTTCATAGTATTTGCTACAATGTAGACCTTTATAACTTCCTAAATTGCCAAAACTATAGTGAGTTTGGAAAGCTTCTTGTCAAGTTTTTTGAGCACAGGAAAAAGATTTTAAAGTAAACCAAGTATTATCCTTCTTAAGGTTCGATAGACCAAAGTTGGTCTTAGTGGACATTAATCATCATCACCATCATCATAATGTTACTAAGAGGTTTAATACATACAATTTTAAATTATGATAAAATTATATAATTATACCATTTTTTGAAATAGTGTGCCACCGGTAGCATCACTTTTCAATTTGGGGCTTGATTTTAAGGACTATGAATAAAAATAAGGATTGTTTTCTTCATGTTAGTGCCAGAAATTGTTCTCAGACTATGAAAGAAAAAGCCAACACAATCTCAATAAACACAATAAAGTAAAATAGGGTTTTTCTAGGGTTTTGGTTGAACAGTTTGAAGACAAGAGGGAAAACATTCATAATACTAAAGCAAACACTAAATCATGAGCATTCGAATGAATAATATGTATAACATATAAACCATAATCCAACAGAATAAACACAATACTGAGTTTCACCCACAGTTAGCAAGCATTTCAAGCATAAAAACATTAAATAGGAAATGAATATACCAACTGAGTAATTAACACAAATTAGAAATGAAACTAGTCAATAATCAAAGGGCATACAGTGCATATATTTCATAATTCAGTCATAAAAAACACACAAGAGTCTTTACACTTAGCTCATAAACAAAGCTTGATAGCCTCCCCTTGTCAGCAAAAATCGAACCCTTTATCCTCTTTTAGACTTACATTTATCCTGTTCTTTCACAAGCAGTTGCATAACTGAACCCTAACTACTTTTAGGTCATCTATCGAATTGTTCAATATAAACTAACATTATACAAAAATAAAATAAATTAACTTTTCAAACTAACTAATAACTTCTCTCCTAGTCTTTTGCTGCTTCAGCTAATAGAGCAATTCCCTCCAAAGCCTGAGCTTTCCTTATAGCTTTCAAGTGGTCTGCTTCTAAGTCTGTAACTTTCTTTGTTAACTCTTCATTTTGCTGAGTCAGCTCCTGGATAGTCTGCTTTAATTCTATAAATTGATTCTCTCTCTATCTTTTTCTTTTAAGAGCCTCTTTAGATACTGCAATCAATTCCTGGTAGTAACTGTTTACTTCCTCCAAGTCTTCTTTAAGTCTCCTATTTGCAGCTACTAATCCATCATTGGTTTCATGCATATATTTAATTTGATGCTTGTATTGCTTAATGCTCCTTTGTAGATTTTCCTTTTCACAATCAATACATTTATCTCCTGATATTGTTTGCATCCCTTCAGGTATCCATGGTATTTTCAGCTTCTTGTATATTTCTTCATCCTCATTCATAAGCTCTGTGAAGGTTACAAGAACCTCTAGTTGTTCTTCGGCTTCAATACTGCACTGATCTTCTTCTTCAATTAGCTCTCTTTTCTCCATATAAGAATTCTTTATATCATCTGTTGCTGTTCTTGAATCATCTGTTTTTGAACCTCCGTGAAAATTTCTGAAATATTAGTATCAGTAAAGACTAATTTTTATTTTGATACTATTGGTTTTTTACCTTTTATAACTTCTTTGTTATCATCTTCACTATCTCCCAATTCCTCCTGAGATGATGAATCTTCTATTATTGTAACCTTTTTCTCAGCCAATTTGGGACTTAATAGTTTCTTCATGTTTAACTTAAGCTTGTTCTTCAGCCTTGTCTTAGGTCTCTAGACTGCTCCAACTTCTCCTGACATTTTCAGAACTTTTCCTTGATGAGTTATTGAAGCAAATTCAACAACCTTCACTCTTTTCTTTCGTGACACTGTCTCCTCTTCACCTTGATTTGATTATGTGGTTAAAACATCTTCCACTAGCTCAACTTCTTTCATCTCTGACTGTAAAAATTTGCTTTCCTCAACATTAACTCGCTGTCCGAACTCAATGTTTTCATTTTCCTGATTCGAAGCTTCTCCTGGTTTATCAGTTTCTTCATCTTTGACTATGACGTTCTTTCTAAGTTTCTTAATCAAAGTCTAACCCTTATCTACCTGTCTCTTCTGAGACTGATCCTCCTTCTCAGTTTTGAAACCTGACCAAAATAAGAAGTGTTCCCATGTCTTCTCTCTTTTCTGCAATACAGTACTTATGATCAGTTTTATGAGCCCATGGTGAAAAACTGATTGTTTTGTATGATCTTGGTGTTCTTTCACCCTACATGACATCTTCTGTAAGCTTTTCAAAAATAAGAAAGGAAGATTCATTTTAGATTCATGACTGAGATGTTGAAGGAATCTAAAATGATACTTAAACACAAAGGCAAATCTCCCCTCACATGTGACATAAATTTGTAAGATTTTGATAGGCTCAATCCACTCAGGTTTAAAGTTTTGAATAGGAACCCCTTTTCGCAGCCTACCTGTTAAAACAACTAATCCAGGTGTTGGAATCCTATTCTCCTGTCTGTCAGGTGTCGAACTGCATGCCCCAATATTCTCTGACCGTTTTGACACTCCAAATGACCGCTCCCCAAAGACCTAATTTTACTCTGTTTCAAAATTCTGATTTTCAAGTACCGAGTTTTCGCCACAATCTCCACCTGCTCTACGTGCATTTTAGGAAAAAAACGTGATTTGAAACACCTTTGTCTCATTATGGTCTACTATCATTATTGCCTCACTTGTGCAAGAAACTGCCACGATTCACCTTCATGATGATATTGACACTTGTCATAGTGATTAATATTCAAATGTTTCTGTGGTGTCGGTGTCTTCCATCACTAACAAATAATATTTCTTAGCATAGGCTATCGGAGCCCCAAGACTGAACGAATCAGCACTTCCCATTACTAACTTGTCGGCTACCGGAAGCAGTAATCTCTAATGCATTGAAACCTCAAGACACTATGTTGCCACAGTGTCGGCGCTTTAGACCACTAGCTTCGTGATCGATGATTGGAAGCTTTAGCAACTATCTTTAAACCATTAGCTTCGCAATCGACAATCGACAATCGAAAGCTTTATCAACTATTTCATCGGAGCTTTAAATTACTATGCTGCCGCAGTGTCGACGACATAAACCACTAGCCCGCGATCGGCGATTGGAAGCTCTATCAACTATCTTGTTGGTGCTTTAAACAACTATGCTACCGCAATGTCGGTGCTTTAGACCACTAGCTTCGTGATCGACGATCGGAAGCTCTAGCAACTACCTCGTCGGAGCTTTATACCAGATTGCTACCGCAGTGTTGGCGACAAAGAGAACTAAATCTCCGCAACGTTGAATGATGATTTTTAACTTTGCATGACTTTGTTGTAGCGCCTGTGTGCATTTGTTTTTTTGCTTGCGCTACAAGAAAATTCAAGTTAATGATTTTCAAAAATTAAACTCATGATATAGGGTTAGACTTTATTTAGGGACCCTAAGCAAAATTTAATGTTATTTTTTAGACTTTTTAATCCATATAAGCCTTATATAAGCCCTTTGATCATGAAATCAAACCAAAACTTGTAAAAATAAACTAAAAAGAATCAAATAATCATGAAAGCTAAAGGGAAAAAACTCAAACTATCCCAATCAAAAAAAAATTCTAGGAATAAAAAGTAAAACCAAGCTTCAAAACATAAATAAAAGTATTAAAAGATGGAAAACAAAAACATGACCTAACATCTGGCTCCTGCTGCGGGATGAAGTCCTCCTTGTGAGGCTTCAAGAACCTGTAGACCAGTGCCTTCTGTGCTGCTACCTGGTAGTCTGCAAAATTTCCATTGGGTTATGGATCTCTTATTATGTTATTCACACCGGTATTTACAATGAAAGTCCAGTATCCATCTCAAAAACTGTAAAAATTCTTGAGGAATTGTCCGTTAACTGGATTAGACAACTCCTCACCTTCCAAGGTCTGTAGAACAAGAGTATTGTTTTCCAAAAACTTCGATACTATGAAAGGACCAAACCAAAGGTTATCAAACTTGCCATGCTTTCCTTTCTGCTCCTTCCTAGCATCCCATCTCAAAACCATGTCTCCCACTGAAAAAGTATTATCTTTGATCTTCCTATCAAATCTTTCTTTGATCTTCAACCTGTACAACTGAGCCTTTTCTTCCACTTTTTCTCATTTTTGCTGTAACTCTATCATTGCATAAATTCTTCTTTGCATATCAGTAGGTTCTTCCTGACAATATTGAAAAAAATTCATCATTGGGATGCCCAATTGAACAAGAAAAACTGCATCTGTACCATATACTAATTGGAAAGGAGAAGTTCCAAGTGCTTGCTTAACTGTTATTCTATCTGGCCATAATGCATACTTTAGCATAGAATCCCATGATCTTTTATTATGCTTCAGTAACTTCCTAATACTCTGAATGATATTTTTATTAGATGACTCAGCTAACCCATTCCCATGAGGATAATAAGGAGTTGAGTGTTTCAACAGGATACCATTCTTTTCACAAAATGCTACCATAGCCTTTGATTTAAAATCCTTAGCATTGTTAGTCAATATTTTATGTGGACCTCCAAATCTACTAAGAATATTATCTTCAATAAAATCTATGATCATCTTATCTGTTGCATTTCTTGTGGGAATGGCCTCTACCCACTTAGTAAATAAATCTGTAGCAGTCAAAATCCACTTATGCTGCCTTGAGGAAGATGGATTTATCTCTCCTATGAAGTCCAAACCCCACTGCTGAAAGGGGGCATTAACTGCAATTGGTTTTAATGGTAATGCCAACAAATTTTGTTTACCAACAAACTTTTGACAAGGGATACATGCTCTTACCTGCTGATATACATCTGAAAATAAAGAAGGCTAATAGTATCCTGCTCTTAGAATTTTATATGTTGTTTCCTTCCAATATTTATGTCCTCACAAGCACCTTCATGAGATTCAGAAATTACTCCTTCAATTTTAGGTTTATCTAAACATTTGAGTAGGATACCCCCTGGATCTTTCCAAAACAACTGTTGTTCTACCAAACAATATTTAGTGGTTTTCAACTTCAAAGACCTAGCAGCTTTCTTGTTTAAGTGTTCTAGACATTGCAAGCACAAAAGACAGTATACAATGTCTGCATACCATGTAGATGCTGAATAGTCATCCATAATCTTCTCTTTCTCCAGCTCTGCTTGACTTTCTTCCTGTTCTGGCTATTCTGCTATGAGATGTAGCCCTAAAGCTTGGCAATTTGAATCAACTAGTAGTTTACCAAAGAGTAAGCCTGCTTCTCTAAAATGTTGTATTTTAACTCCGAATATCTAAGAGTTTTGCTGAAAAATGCAATAGGTTGTTCAATACCATCCTTATTCTTCTGTAATAAAACAACAGCCAATGTATCTTCAGATGCAAAAGAAAAAGTTAGAAATTCTCTTGTAAAATCTAGACTTACTAATACTGGAGCTTCAGTAAGAGCCATCTTAATTTTTTCAAATGAGTTCTTTTCTTCTGCAGTCCATTTGACCTCTCAATATTTCTTCAACATGGCTGTAATCTATTTGATAGTCTCAGCAAAATTTGGTATAAACCAACGTAGAAAATTGATTTTACCAATGAAAGATTGTACATCCTTCTTGCTCCTTGGCAAACTTATTTTCAGTATTGCTTTCACCCTCTCCGGATCAATCATTATGCCATCAGCTGAAACTAAATGACCCAATAATTTACCTTCTTGTACAGCAAAATGTGATTTATTTGGATTAAGAGATAAACAATATTTTCTGCATTTTAGAAAAGTTTGTTTTAAGTGTTTTGGATGCTCATCATCTGATTGAGAAAATACTGTAATTTCATCTAAGTAAATCACTAAAAACTTATCTCTTTCCCCTATGAAGGCTATGTCCATAGATCTTTGAAAAGTTGCTCCAACATTCATTAATCCAAAAGGCATTTTATCATACATGAAAGTTCCCCAGGGAGTAGTAAAAATGGTTTTTTCTTTATCATCGGGATGCATGGCAATTTGATTATATTTTGAAAAACCATCAACCATAGAAATTCTTTGTGCACCAACCACCTTTTGCAATATTTGTTCTATTTTTGGCAAAGGGTAATTATCCTTCAATGAAGACCTATTCAGATTTCTAAAATCAACACACAGTCTGATTTCTCCATTCTTTTTCCTGACAAGAACTAAATTGGAAACCCATGAAGAATACCTGAGGGGAACAATGATCTTAGCATCTAATAACTTTTTCACCTCTTTTTCAATAACAGGAAACAAAGCTAGATTTATCCTCCTTAATTTATGTCTGAAAGGTTTAACATTCGATTTTAACGGCACTTTATGCTGTATAATTCCAGTATCATATGTTTTCAAATCTTGATATGACCAAGAAAAAACATCAACATACTCTTTTAACAACTTAATGCATATTTTCCTCTATTCTGTTGTGAGTGCTTTTGAAATCTTCACCATTCTAGGATGTTCAAGAGTGCCAATATTACAGTCCACCACATTTTCTTCTGAAGACTATACAACAGGTTTTAAAGGTGTATCATCTTTTGAAAATATTCTCTCTAATGGCACCAAAACCTTTAGGAATGAAATTACTTTTAAGTTCAATAATCTTGTGACCAACAATCTCATTTTCTGCAATATCTTCAAAATATTCAACCTCGTCATCTTCTTCCCGATCAATTAGGGAATTGGAAAACTCACCTGTTAGCTCTAAAAACCTTTTTATTTCAATGTCATCTTCAAAAAATTTCCACTACTTTACATTATCAAGCACAGAAGGTCTGTACCTAACCTTAATAGGATACTTTAGCTGTGTTGTTTTAGGAATCCTAAAATGTGTGGTTGCTAGGGCCAAAGAATCAGCAGTTTGGTGATGATCCCTAGGAATATAAGTAATGTTAAAAGCCACAAAATAATTATCTATCATATCCCATACTTCATTATGGTACACTTTCAACAAATCTTGTTTCACTTGATAGTTGTTCCTCACCTGCTGAACAACCAACTCAGAGTCGCCATATACAGAAATCTGTTGAATGCCTAAAACTTTTGTAGCTTTCAAACCTAACAACAAAGCTTCATATTCTACAGTATTATTGGTGGTAATAAATTCCAATTTATACATTAACTTTACTATTTCACCACCAGGAGATATTAAAAGAACCCCTGCTCCAACACCTTCCTTACAAGATGATCCATCAAAGTATAATTGCCAAAGTTCATCTTCTTGTTCCTTAGTGAATTGAACTGGTTTTTTTTTTCAACCTGTAACAAACCAGCAATATTATCATCATCGCTAAAATGCAACATACAAGTTCCCAAATCCTTGTCAACAGCATACAAGGGATGATTTGTAGGGTTCTTGTCATCTGTCACAATATAGGCAAATTGTAATTCTTTGTATAACCTTCTATTTTCTCCTCCAGATATAGTAATGGTGGCATATGTTAAATCCATTTGTAGAGTCCCACTAACCTTCTTTGCCCAATATCTAGAGAGGAGCAGTCCAAATTTAGGTGTAATGTCTGCTACTACCACATACATAATCACACTCTTCATTGGTAACTGAGCCAAACTGAAAACCATATCTTTAATCACTCCTAAACATTTTACAGCTCGTGAATCAAAAGCATACAAATCATGATAGGGTTTTGTTATACTCAAACCTAGAGCTTGCATGACAGCCTTTGGCATTAGGTTGTGTGATGCTCCTGAATCCAAAAGACAGTTATGTATCATTTGTTCATGAATAGTTAGTGTGATGTAAAATGGAGGTGATGCACCTGCTTCATTTTCAGTTTTTTCTTCTAGAGCTGATCCAATAAAGATTTTAGGGCTTTCTTTGTGTAGATTCACTATATCAGGGAGAATCTGACTATTTGCTGAACCAATCATTTTCAGAACTGAATTTTTGTAAGAAGGATTCTTCATTAACTCAGTAAAAGGCATAGGAATCTTAATTTTTCCTAATTCATTTTCCAGGTTAAAATTCCGCACACTTTTGTTTACCTCTTCAACTTCCACATTCTTCTTTTGTTTATCCTGAGTTTGTTTTTTCTCTAACACAAGATCAGACTGCTGTTTAGGAGGTACAACTACCTTTTTCTTTAGATTTTGAACTACTTGCTTTGGAACTGACCTCAAATTCAAAGTTTTCTTTGGCCGAGTCTAGTATGTATCAGTAGTTACAGCAGTCAATTCAAGATTTAAATCATTTTCTGTTTCAAACATATCAACATCATAACATTCTGAGTTTAAAAACTCTTCTTCAATGACAAAACCCTTAGTTAACTGCTCTCCAAAATAATTCATATCTTGGTATGTATCCTCAAAGAACACTTCCTCTTCAATTTCTTCATCATCAACTACATTATTTTGAAGTGGGGGTGGTACTTTTTGTCAATTTCCCTCCTTTCTCACTGAATATCATTATTCCTTCTCTCTTTGGGAATGAAACGAGGCACAAACTGTCTTTTGAATTAGTTTGGATTATTAGGGTTTCTATCACCCTCTTGAACAGGTTTGTTTGAATTCTTTTCTAATTCCAACTTTTTAAATTTTGCTTTCAATATCTTAACTAGCTTGGCCATTTCATCAATTTTGTCTTCTGCAGAGTGGGATGTTGAAACCCCTAGAGTTTCCTCTTTCTTTCCCTTCCTGTCATATATTTGTTGAGCTGTATTTCCCTTCAATCTATTAGAATCTAATATATTGGACTCCATTTCTAATGCTGCATCCTGCATGTTTAGTAAAGTAACAGGTCTTCTTTCTCTTAAAAGTAGGGAAAATTCATGATCAAAAGCATTGGCATATGTGACTTTTGTAGATGTTTCTGAAGGTTTTATCTCTGCAGGAATTCTGCCATACATTTTATTGAATCTCTTCAAAAAATCAACTATGGTTTCATCCTTCTTTCTCCTAAGGGCTCCAAACTTAGTGATGTAATATGTGTGATCCTTGGTATCACCCCATTGTCTCATGAACAAGTCCTGAAGCTCTTCTATGATAGTGATAGAATTTGCAGGTAACTCCCTGAACCATTTTCTGACCTCTCCACCAAGACTCTATACAAACATCCTCATCCATACATCCTTGGCCTCAATATACTGATTATCAGCATAGCTGAGAAAAGCATCCCAATGCTCCTCAGCTATAGTTTCACCTTGTCCATTAAACCTAGGTAGGTATTTTTGGTATCACCCCCAGGAAGTACATTCAAAGGCTGAGGAAAAACTAAAGGTGCGTACCTCTCTGCCACCATTCGGTCCATCATGTCTAATGGCTGATTTTGGGTTGCCATCTTTAAGTTAACTGATTTAGATGATGGAAAAACTTGACTAGAACAGTTTTACCAACTTTGAGGTGAAATAAAGGGATTTTACCAGGAGATATAGTCTTTTCTTTCTTGAAAGATTGAGGAACAGTGAAAACTTGAAAATTACTAACAGGAATTGTAGGCTTCAACCAAGATGACTTTGGTTCTTCTCCCTTCAGAACAGAAAAAGGTGATGAAATATCTAACTGATTAGGGTTACATAGGGCTAGTTATGACTGATACCTTCTGATTTTCCTAGCTATTTTCAATATCTGTTCTGGGTCTGAAACACCCAATTGTAAAGGCGAACTAGGTCTATTTCTTGTTCCAACTCCCTTAGTAGCCACTGTGAAATATTGGTGAAAAGTAGTCTTTAAGATTTGCTGGTTTAATTTCACCTCTCAAAACCAATGAAAATATAAGTATCCCAAGGAAAATAGGTTTTCAACTTCATCCCCGGCAACGACACCAAAGATGTTAGTGCTAGAAATTGTTCTCAGACTACGAAAGAACAAGACAACACTATCTCAATAAACACAATAAAGTAAAATAGGGTTTTTCTAGGGTTTTGGTTGAACAGTTTGAAGACAAGAGGGAAAACATTCATAAGACTAAAGCAAACACTAAATCATGAGCATTCAAATGACTGAGATGTATAACATATCAACCATAATCCAACAGAATAAACACAATACTGAGTTTCACCCATAGTTAGCAAGCATTTCAAGCATAAAAACATTAAACATGAAATGAATATACCAACTGAGTAATTAACACAAATTAGAAATGAAACCAGTCAATAATCAAAGGGCATATAGTGCATATCTTTCATAATTCAGTCATAAAAAACACACAAGAGTCTTTACACTTAGATCATAAACAAATCCTGATAGCCTCCCCTTGTCAGCAAAAATAAAACCCTTTGTCCTCTTTCAGACTTACATTTATCCTGTTCTTTCAAAAACAGTTGCATAGCTGAACCCTAACTACTTTTAGGTCATCTATCGAATTGTTCAATATAAACTAACATTATACAAAAATAAAATAAAATAACTTTTCAAACTAACTAATAACTGCTTTCCTAGTATTTTTCTACTTCAACTAATAGAGCAATTCCCTCCAAAGCCTGAGATTTCCTTCTAGCTTTCAAGTGGTCTGCTTCCAAGTCTACAACTTTCTTTGTTAACTCTTCATTCTGCTGAGTCAGCTCCTGGATAGTCTGCTTTAATTCTGTAAACTGATTCTTTGTCTGTCTTTTTCTTTTAAGAGCCTCTTTAAATACTGCAATCAATTCCTGGTAATTCCTGGTAATTCTTTGTCTGTCTTTTTCTTTTAAGAGCCTCTTTAAGTATCTCTCCCAAGTAACTAGCTCACAGAAGAAAATTAATATAGCCAAGGTTAGAACAAGTTCTCATGAACGCCATAGCGAAATCATTGTGTTGGTCTATTCCTAAAACTCCATGGGTGGAAAGGGTTTTCCATTTGTGAGATTCTATGAGCGTTGAGGATGAAAATCATTTTCTCTTAGAGCTCCTTGCTTACACCCGCATTAGATCTGTGTTTCATAGTATTTGCTACAATGTAGACCTTTATAACCTCCTAAATTGCCAAAACTATAGTGATTTTGGAAAGCTTCTTGTCAAGCTTTTTGAGCACATGAACAAGATTTTAAAGTAAACCAAGTATTATCCTTCTTAAGGTTCGATAGACCAAAGTTGGTCTCAGTGGACATTAATCATCATCACCATCATCATAATGTTACTAAGAGGTTTAATAAATACAATTTTAAATTATGATAAAATGATATAATTATACCATTTTTTGAAATAGTGTGCTACCGGTAGCATCACTTTTCAATTTGGGGCTTGATTTTAAGGACTATAAATAAAAATAAGGACTGCTTTCTTCCTGTTAGTGCCAGAAATTGTTCTCAAACTACGAAAGAACAAGCCAACACAATCTCAATAAACACAATAAAGTAAAATAGGGTTTTTCGAGGGTTTTGGTTGAACAGTTTGAAGACAAGAGGGAAAACATTCATAATACTAAAGCAAACACTAAATCATGAGCATTTGAATGACTAAGATGTATAACATATAAACCATAATCCAACAGAATAAACATGATACTGAGTTTCACCCACAGTTAGCAAGCATTGCAAGCATAAAAAAATTAAACAGGAAATGAATATACCAACTGAGTAATTAACACAAATTAGAAATGAAACCAGTCAATAATCAAAGGGCATATAGTGCATATATTTCATAATTCAGTCATAAAAAAAACACAAGAGTCTTTACACTTAGCTCATAAACAAAGCCTGATAGCCTCCCCTTGTCAACAAAAACCGAACCCTTTGTCCTCTTTCAGACTTACATTTATCCTGTTCTTTCACAAACAGTTGGATAACTGAACCCTAACTACTTTTAGGTCATCTATGGAATTGTTCAATATAAACTAACATTATACAAAAATAAAATAAAATAACTTTTCAAACTAACTAATAATTGCTCTCCTAGTCTTTTGCTGCTTCAGCTAATAAATCAATTCCCTCCAAAGCCTGAGCTTTAATTCTAGATTTCAAGTGGTCTACTTCCAAGTCTGTAACTTTCTTTGTTAACTCTTCATTCTGCTGAGTCAGCTCCTGGATAGTCTGCTTTAATTCTATAAACTGATTCTCTCTCTGTCGTTTTCTTTTAAGAGCCTCTTTAGATACTGCAATCAATTCCTGGTAGTGATTGTTTACTTCCTCCAAGTCTTGTCTAAGTCTCCTATTTGCAGCTACTAATCCATCATTGGTTTCATGCATATATTCAATTTGATGCTTGTATTGCTTAATGCTCCTTTGTAGATTTTCCTTTTCAGAATCAATACATTTATCTCCTGATATTGTTTGCATCCCTTCAGGTATCCATGGTATTTTTAGCTTCTTGTATATTTCTTCATCCTCATTCATAAGCTCTGTGAAGGTTACAGGAACCTCTGGCTGTTCTTCAGCTTCAATAATGCACCGAACTTCTTCTTCAATTAGCTCTCTTTTCTCCATATAAGAATTCTTTATATCATCTGCTGCTGTTCCTAAATCATCTGTTTTCGAACCTCCATGAAAATGTCTGAAATATTAGTATCAGTAAAGACTGATTTTTCTTTTGATACTATTGGTTTTTTACCTTTTATAACTTCTTTGTTATCATCTTCACTATCTGCCAATTCCTCCCGAGATGATCAATCTTCTATTTTTGTAACCTTTTTATTAGCCAATTTGGGATTTAATAGTTTCTTCATGTTTAACTTAAGCTTGTTCTTCAGCCTTGTCTTAGGTCTCCAGGCTACTCCAACTTCTCCTGACATTTTCAGAACTTTTCCTTGATGAGTTATTGAAGCAAATTCAACAACCTTCACTCTTTTCTTTCGTGACAATGTCTCCTCTTCACCTTGATTTGATTCTGTAGGTAAAACATCTTCCACTGACTCAACTTCTTTCAACTTTGACTGTAAAAATTTGCTTTCATCAACATTAACTCACTGTCCAAACTCAATGTTTTCATTTTCATGATTTGAAGCTTCTCCTGGTTTATCAGCTTCTTCATCTTTGACTATGACGTTCTTTCTAAGTTTCTTAATCAAATTCTGACCCTTATCTACCTGTCTCTTCTAAGACTGAACCTCCTTCTCAGTTTTGAAACCTGACCAAAATAAGAAGTGTTCCCATGTCTTCTCTCTTTTCTGCAATACAGTACTTATGATCAGTTTTATGAGCCTATGGTGAAAAATTGATTGTTTTGTATGATCTTGGTGTTCTTTCACCATACATGACATCTTCTGTAAGCTTTTCAAAAAAAATAAAGGAAGATTCATTTTAGATTCATGATTGAGATGTTGAAGGAATATAAAATGATACTTAAACACAAAGGCAAATCTCCCCTCACAGGTAACATAACTTTGTAAGATTTTGACAGGCTCAATCCACTCAGGTTTAAAGTTTTGAATAGGAACCCCTTTTCCCTAGTATGCTACTACACCTGGAAGCAGATATCTTTGAGTATCAAAGGTGAAGGACACCTTTTTGAACCAGAATTCTCCCTTATCCAGAATTCCTGTTGCTTCTGCTAGTAACTCCCTGGTTAGTTTGAACTTCAAAGTGTCAAAAGACACTACATCCTTGTCTAAACATTGAGCAAACTTGTAAGAAACATTTGAATGATAACCTTCAATCTTTTCTAAGAACACTAACCATCCTGCTTCTGCAAACAATTGTGCACAATCTGGAAAGTTTTTGACCCAATTTAAGTCTGAGGGTTCTACCCTATTGGTCTTTCCACTCTTTTTCATTTTAAGATATTGTCAAACAGCTTCTATAAATACAACACACTTTGACTGTCTTTTAAGCTGGACAATACTTTTAACTTCATTACTGAGAATCCATCATTTAGTATCAATTAGGCTTAACAACTAATAATCTTCCCTCAATTCAGTCATTAGTCTTCTGTTTAGAAAAACCCCAAATTAATAAACCTTGGAAATCAGTTCGTAGCCTACCTATTAAAACAAATAATCCAACTGTTGGAATCCTATTCTCCTGTCTGTTAGGTGTCGAACTGCATGCCCCAATCTTCTCTGACCATTTTGACACTCCAAATGACCGCTCCCCAAAGCCCTAATTTTACTTTGTTTCAAAATTCCGATTTTCAAGTACTGATTTTTCGCCACGATCTCGACCTGCTCTACGTGCATTTCAGGGAAAAACATGATTTGAAACACCTTTGTCTCATTATGGTATGCTATCATTATTGCCTCACTTCTGCAAGAAACCACCATGATTCACCTTCATGACGATACTGACACTTGTCACAGTGATTAATATTTGAATGTTGCTGCGGTATCAACGTCTTCCATCACTAATAACTAATATTTCTTATCATCGGCGATCGGAGCCCCAAGATTGAACGAATCAGCACTTCCCATTACTAACTTGTAGGTAATCGGAAGCAGTAATCTCTAATGCATCGGAACCTCAAGACACTATGCTGCCACAGTGTCGATGCTTTAGACCACTAGCTTCGTGATCAGTGATTGGAAGCTTTAGCAACTATATTTAAACCATTACCTTCGCAATCGACGATCGGAAGCTTTATCAACTATTTCATCGGAGCTTTAAACCACTATGCTGCTGCAGTGTCGACGACATAAACCACTAGCTTCGCGATCGACGATCGAAAGTTCTATCAACTATCTTGTCAGCGCTTTAAACAACTATGCTGCCGCAGTGTCGACGCTTTAGAACACTAGCTTCGCGATCGACGATTGGAAGCTCTAGCAACTATCTCGTCGGAGCTTTATACCAGATTGCTGCTGCAGTGTTGGCGACAAAGAGAATTGAATCTCCGCAACGTTGAATGATGATTTTTAACTTTGCACGACTTTGTTGTAGCACCTGTGTGCATTTGTTTTTTGGCTTGCGCTACAAGAAAATTCAAGTTAATGATTTTCAAAAATTAAACTCATGATATAGGGTTAGACTTGATTTAGGGACCCTAAGCAAACTTTAATGTTATTTTTTAGACTTTTTAATCCATATAAGCCCTTTGATCATGAAATCAAACCAAAACTTGTAAAAATAAACTAAAAAGAATCAAATAATCATGAAAGCTAAAGGGAAAAAACTCAAACTATCCCAATCAAAAAAAAAATCTAGGAATAAAAAGTAAAACCAAGCTTCAAAACATAAATAAAAGTATTAAAAGATGGAAAACAAAAACATGACCTAACATCTGGCTCCTGCTGCGGGATGAAGTCCTCCCTGCAAGGCTT
Source organism: Pseudotsuga menziesii (assembly GCA_001517045.1). Lineage (NCBI taxonomy): Eukaryota > Viridiplantae > Streptophyta > Pinopsida > Pinales > Pinaceae > Pseudotsuga > Pseudotsuga menziesii. The sequence goes on from LPNX010029814.1 coordinate 331,712, forward strand.
CAAGAACCTGTAGACCAGTGCCTTCTGTGTTGCTACCTGCTAGTTTGCAAAATTTCCATTGGGTTATGGAGTCCTTATTATGTTATTCACACCGGTATTTACAATGAAAGTCCAATATCCATCTTAAAAACTGTGAAAATGCTTGAGAAATTGTCCATTAACTGGATTAGACAACTCCTCACCTTCCAAGGTCTATAGAACAAAAGTATTGTTTTCCAAAAACTTCGATACTATGAAAGGACCAAACCAAAGGTTATCAAACTTGCCATGCTTTCCTTTCTGCTCCTTCCTAGCTTCCCATCTCAAAACCATGTCTCCCACTGAAAAAGTGTTATCTTTGATCTTCTTATCAAATATTTCTTTGATCTTCAACCTGTACAACTGAGACTTTTCTTCCACTTTTTCTCATTTCTGCTGTAACTCTATCATTGCATAAATTCTTCTTTGCATATCAGTAGGTTCTTCCTGACAATCTTGAAAAAAATTCATCACTGGGATGTCCAACTGAACAGGAAAAACTGCATCTGTACCATATACTAATTGGAAAGGAGAAGTTCCAATTGCTTGCTTAACTATTATTCTGTCTGCCCATAATGCATACTTTAGCATAGAATCCCATGATCTTTTATTATGCTTCAGTAACTTCCTAATACTCTGAATGATATTTTTATTAGATGACTCAGCTAACCCATTCCCCTGAGGATAATAAGGAGTTGAGTGTTTCAACAGGATACCATTCTTTTCACAAAATGCTACCATAGCCTTTGATTTAAAAGCCTTAGCATTGTCCATCAATATTTTCTGTGGACATCCAAATCTACTAATAATATTATCTTCAATAAAATCTATGATCATCTTATCTATTGCATTTCTTGTGGGAATGGCCTCTACCCACTTAGTAAAGAAAACTGTAGCAGTCAAAATCCACTTATGCTGCCCTGAGGAAGATAGATTTATCTCTCCTATGAAGTCCAAACCCCACTACTGAAAGGGGGCATTAACTGCAATTGGTTTTAATGGTAATGACAACAAATTTTGTTTACCAGCAAACTTCTGACAAGGGATACATGCTCTTACCTGCTGATATACATTTGGAAATAAAGAAGGCCAATAGTATCCTACTCTTAGAATTTTATATGCTGTTGCCTTGCAATATTTATGTCCTCCACAAGCACCTTCATGAGATTCAGAAATTACTCCTTCAATTTTAGGTTTATCTAAACATTTGAGTAGGATACCCCCTGGATCTTTCCAAAACAGCTGTTGTTCTACCAAACAATATTTAGTGGTTTTCAACTTCAAAGACCTAGTAGCTTTCTTGTCTAAGTGTTCCGGACATTGCAAGCACAAAAGAAAGTATACAGTGTCTGCATACCATGTAGATGCTGAATAGTGATCCATAATCTTCTCTTTCTCCAGCTCTTCTTGACTTTCTTCCTGTGCTGGCTATTCTGCTATGAGATGTAGCCCTAAAGCTTGGCAATTTGAATCAGCTAGCATTTTATCTAGACCTTGTCCCTTTACTAGCTTTGTAGGTCTAATTTCCACATCATATTCCCTGATTTTGGCAATCCACTTTCCTCTTTTTCTCGCACTGTCAAGATGAGTCAAAACATCTTTTATGGCAGCATTAGACACATAAGCTATAACTTTGGAATGCAAAATAGTAAATTCTGAAAAATTTCAAAGCTTTTACCAAATAGTAAGCCTGCTTCTCTAAAATGCTGTATTTTAACTCCGAATCTCTAAGAGTTTTGCTGAAAAATGCAATAGGTTGTTCAAGACCATCCTTATTCTTCTGTAATAAAACAATAGCCAATGTATCTTTAGATGCAAAAGAAAAAGTTAGAAATTCTCTTGTAATATATGGACTTACTAATACTAGAGATTTAGTAAGAACCATCTTAATTTTTTCAAATGAGTTCTTTGCTTCTACAGTCCATTTGACCTCCCGATCTTTCTTCAACATGGCTGTAATCTGTTTGATAGTCTCAGCAAAATTTGGTATAAACCAACGTAGAAAATTGATTTTACCAATGAAAGATAGTACATCCTTCTTTCTCCTTGGCAAACTTATTTTCAGTATTGCTTTTTCCCTCTCCGAATCAATCCTTATGCCATCAGTTGAAACTAAACGACCCAATAATTTACCTTCTTGTACAGCAAAATGTGATTTATTTGGATTAAGAGATAAACCATATTTTCTGCATTTCAGAAAATTTTGTTTTAAGTGTTTTAGATGCTCATCATCTGATTGAGAAAATACTGTAATATCATCTAAGTAAATCACTACAAACTTATCTCTTTCCCCTACAAAGGCTATGTCCATAGCTCTTTGAAAAGTTGCTCCAGCATTCATTAATCCAAAAGGCATTTTATCATACATGAAAGTTCCCCAGGGAGTAGTAAAAGCTGTTTTTTCTTTATCATCAGGAGGCATGGCAATTTGATTATATCCTGAAAAACCATCAACCATAGAAATTCTTTGTGCACCAACCACCTTTTGCAATATTTGTTCTATTTTTGGCAAAGGGTGATTATCCTTCAATGAAGACCTATTCAGATTTCTAAAATCAACACACAGTCTGATTTCTCCATTCTTTTTCTTGACAGGAACTAGATTGGCAACCCATGAAAAATACCTGAGGGGAACAATGATCTTAGCATCTAATAACTTTTTCACCTCTTTTTCAATAACAGGAAACAAAGCTGGATTTATCCTCCTCAATTTCTGTCTGAAAGGTTTAACATTTGGTTTTAAAGGCACTTTATCCTGTATAATTCCAGTATCATATGTTTTCAAATCTTCATATTACCAAGCAAAAACATCAACATACTCTTTTAACAACTTAATGTACATGTTCCTCTATTCTACTGTGAGTGCTTTTGAAATCTTCATCATTCTAGGATGTTCAGGAGTGCCAATATTACAGTCCACCACATTTTCTTCTGAAGACTTTACAACAGGTTTTAAAGGTGTATCATCTTTTGAAAATATTCTCTCTAATGGCACCAAACCTTTAGGAATGAAATTACTTTTAAGTTCAATAATCTTGTGACCAGCAATCTCATTTTCTGCAATATCTTCAAAATCTTCAACCTCATCATCTTCTTCCTGATCAATTAGGGAATTGGAAAACTCACCTGTTAGCTCTAAAAACTTTTTTATTTAAATGTCATCTTCAAAAACTTTCCACTTCTTTACATTATCAGGCACAGAAGGTTTGTACCTAACCTCAATAGGATACTTTAGCTGTGTTGTTTTAGGAATCCTAAAATGTGTGGCTGCTAGGGCCAAAGAATCAGCAGTTTGGTTATGATCCCTAGGAATATAAGTAATGTTAAAAGCCACAAAATAATTATCTATCATATCCCATACTTCATTACAGTACACTTTCAGCAAATCTTGTTTCACTTGATAGTTGTTCCTCACCTGCTGAACAACCAACTCGGAGTCACCATATACAAAAATCTGTTGAATTCCTAAATCTTTCGCAGCTTTCAAACCTAACAACAAAGCTTCATATTCTGCAGTATTATTGGTGGTAATAAATTCCAATTTATACATTAACTTTACGGTTTCACCACCAGGAGATATTAAAAGAACCCTTGCTCCGGCATCTTCCTTACAAGATGATCCATCAAAGTATAATTGCCAAAGTTCATCTTCTTGTTCCCTAGTGAATTGAACTGGATTTTATTTTTCAACCTGTAACAAACCAACAGTATTATCATCATCACTAAAATGCAACATACAAGTTTCCAAATCTTTGTCAACATCATACAAGGGATGATTTGTAGGGTTCTTGTCATCTGTCACAATATAGGCAAATTGTAATTCTCTGTATAACCTTCTGTTTTCTCCTCCAAATACAGGAATGGTGGCATATGTTAAATCCATTTGTAGAGTCCCACCAACCTTCTTTGCCCAATATCTAGAGAGGAGCAGTCCAAATTTAGGTGTAATGTCTGCTACTACCACATCCATAATCACACTCTTCATTGGTAGCTGAGCCAAACTGACAACCATATCTTTAATCACTCCTAAACATTTTACAGCTCGTGAATCAAAAGCATACAAATCATGATAGGGTTTTGTTATACTCAAACCTAGAGCGTCCATGACAACCTTTGGCATTAGGTTGTGTGATGCTCCTAAATCCAAAAGACAGTTATGTATCATTTGTTCATGAATAGTTAGTGTGATGTAAAAAGGAGGTGATGCACCTGCTTCATTTTCAGTTTTTTCTGCCAGAGTTGATCCAATAAATATTTTAGGGCTTTCTTCTTGTAGATTCACTATATCAGAGAGAGGCTGACTATTTTATGAACCAATCATTTTATGAACCAATCTTGATTTTGCCTAATTCATTTTCCAAGTTAAAATTCTGCACACTTTTGTTTACCTCTTCAACTTCCACATTCTTCTTTTGTTTATCCTGATTTTGTTTTTTCTCTAACACAGGATCAGACTGTTGTTTAGGAGGTACAACTACCTTTTTTCTTTAGATTTTGAACTACTTGCTTTGGACCTGACCTCAAATTTAAAGTTTTCTTTGGCTCAATTTGGTATGTATCAGTAGTTACAGCAGTCACTTCAAGATTTAAATCATTTTCTGTTTCAAACATATCAACATCATAATATTCTAAGTTTAAAAACTCTTCCTCAGTGACAAAACCCTCAGTTAACTGCTCTCCAAAATAATTCATATCCTGGTCTGTATCCTCAAAGAACACTTCCTCTTCAATTTCTTCTTCATCAACTACATTATTCTGAAGTGGGGGTGGTACTTTTTTATCCTCAGTTTCCCTCCTTTCTCGCTGAATATCATTATTCCTTCTCTCTCTGGGAATGAAACAAGGCACAAATTGTCTTCTGAATTGGTTTGGATTATTAGGGTTTCTATCACCCTCTTGAACAGGTTTGTTTGAATTCTTTTCTAATTCCAACTTGTTTAATTTTGCTATCAAGATATTAACTAGCTTGGCCATTTCATCAATTTTGCCTTCTGCAGAGTGGGATGTTGAAATCCCTGGAGTTGCCTCTTTCTTTCCCTTCCTGTCATATATCTGTTGAGCTGTATTTCCCTTCAATCTATAAGAAGCTAATATATTGGACTCCACTTCTAATGCTGCATCCTACATGTTCAGTAAAGTAACAGGTCTTGTTTCTCTTAAAAGTAGGGAAAATTCATGATCAAAAGCATTGGCATATGTGAGTTTTGCAAATGTTTCTAAAGGTTTTATCTCTGCAGGAATTCTGCCATACATTTTATTGAATCTCTTCAAAAAATCAGCTATGGTTTCACCCTTCTTTCTCCTAAGGGCTCCAAACTCAGTGATGTAATATGTGTGATCCTTGGTATCACCCCATTGTCTCATGAACAGGTCCTAAAGCTCTTCTATGATAGTGAAAGAATTTGCAGGCAACTCCCTGAGCCATTTTCTGACCTCTCCATCAAGACTTTGTACAAACATCCTCATCCATACATCCTTGGCCTCAATATTCTAATTATCAGCATTGCTGAGAAAAGAATCCCAATGCTCCTCAGCTGTAGTTTCACCTTGTCCATTAAACCTAGGTAGGTATTTTTGGTAATCACCCCCAGGAAGTGCATTCAAAGGCTGAGGAAAAACTAAAGGTGCACACCTAGCTGCCACCATTCAGTCCATCATGTCTAATGGCTGATTTTGGGCTGCCATCTTTAAGTTAACTGATTTAGATGATGGAAAAACTTGACTAGAACTTGGCTAAAATGGAGTTTTACCAACTTCGAGGTGAAATAAATGGATTTTACCAAGAGATATAGTCTTTGATTTCTTGAAAGATTGAGGATAAGTGAAAACTTCAAAATTACTAACAGGAATTGTAGGATTCAACCAAGATGACTCTGGTTCTTCTCCCTTCAGAACAGAAAAAGGTGATGAAATATCTAACTGATCAGGGTTACATAGGGCTGGTTATGACTGAGACCTTCTGATTTTCCCAGCTATTTTCAATATATGTTCTGGGTCTAAAACACCCAACTGTAAAGGTGAACTAGGTATGTTTCTTGTTCCAACTCCCTTAGTAGCCACTATGAAATATTGGGGAAAAGTAGTCTTTAAGATTTGTTGGTTTAAGTTCACCTTTCAAAACCAGTGAAAAGATAAGTATCCCAAGAAAAATAGGTTTTCAACTTCATCCCCGGCAACGGCACCAAATATGTTAGTGCCAGAAATTGTTCTCATACTACGAAAGAACAAGCCAACAATATCTCAATAAACACAATAAAGTAAAATAGAGTTTTTCTAGGGTTTTGGTTGAATAGTTTAAAGACAAGAGGGAAAAGATTCATAAGACTAAAGCAAACACTAAATCATGAGCATTTGAATGACTGAGATGTATAACATATAAACCATAATCCAACAGAATAAACACAATACTGAGGTTCACCCACAGTTAGCAAGCATTTCAAGCATAAAAACATTAAACAGGAAATGAATATACCAACCAAGTAATTAACACAAATTAGAAATGAAACCAGACAATAATCAAAGGGCATATAGTGCATATATTTCATAATTCAGTCATAAAAAACACACAAGAGTCTTTACACTTAGATCATAAACAAATCCTGATAGCCTCCCCTTGTTAGCAAAAATCGAACCCTTTGTCCTCTTTCAGACTTACATTTATCCTGTTCTTTCACAAACAGTTGGATAACTGAACCCTAACTACTTTTAGGTCATCTATCAAATTGTTCAATATAAACTAACATTATACAAAAATAAAATAAAATAACTTTTCAAACTAACTAATAACTGCTCTCCTAGTCTTTTGCTACTTCAAGTAATAGAGCAATTCCCTCCAAAGCCTGAGCTTTCCTTCTAGCTTTCAAGTGGTATGCTTCCAATTCTACAGATTTCTTTGTTAACCCTTCATTCTGCTGAGTCAGCTCCTGGATATTCTGCTTTAATTCTGTAAACTGATTCTCTGTCTGTCTTTTTTCTTTTAAGAGCCTCTTTAGATACTGCAATCAATTCCTGGTAATGTTTGTTTACTTCCTCCAAGTCTTCTCTAGCTCTCCTATTTGCAGCTACTAATCCATCATTGGTTTCATGCATATATTCAATTTGATGCTTGTATTGCTTAATTCTCCTTTGTAGATTTTCCTTTTCAGAATCAATACATTTATCTCCTAATATTGTTTGCATCCCTTCAGGTATCCATGGTATTTTCAGCTTCTTGTATATTTCTTCATCCTCATTCATAAGCTCTGTGAAGGTTACAGGAACCTCTGGCTGTTCTTCAGCTTCAATACTGCACCGAACTTCTTCTTCAGTTAGCTCTCTTTTCTCCATATAAGAATTCTTTATATCATCTGTTGCTGTTCCTAAATCATCTGTTTTCGAACCTCCATGAAAATGTCTGAAATCTTAGCATCAGTAAAGACTGATTTTTCTTTTGATACTATTGGTTTTTTACCTTTTATAACTTCTTTGTTATCATCTTCACTATTTGCCAATTCCTCCTGAGATGATGAATTTTCTATTATTGTAACCTTTTTCTCAGCCAATTTGGGATTTAATAGTTTCTTCATGTTTAACTTAAGCTTGTTCTTCAGCCTTGTCTTAGGTCTCCAGACTACTCCAACTTCTCCTGACATTTTAAGAACTTTTCCTTAATGAGTTATTGAAGCAAATTCAACAACCTTCACTCTTTTCTTTCGTGACACTATCTCCTCTTCACCTTGATTTGATTCTGTAGGTAAAACATCTTCCACTGGCTCAACTTCTTTCATCTCTGACTATAAAACTTTGCTTTCCTCAACATTAACTCGTTGTCCAAACTCAATGTTTTCATTTTCCTGATTCAAAGCTTCTCCTGGTTTATCAACTTCTTCATCTTTGACTATGACGTGATTTCTAAGTTTCTTAATGAAAGTCTGACCCTTATCTAGCTGTCTCTTCTGAGACTAATCCCCCTTCTCAGTTTTGAAACCTGACCAAAATAAAAAGTGTTCCCATGTCTTCTCTATTTTCTGCAATACCGTACTTATGATCAGTTTTATGAGCCCATGGTGAAAAACTGATTGTTTTGTATTATCTTGGTGTTCTTTTACCCTACATGACATCTTCTGTAATCTTTTCAAAAAGAAGAAAGGAAGATTCATTTTAGATTCATGAATGAGATGTTGAAGGAATCTAAAATGATACTTAAACACGAAGGCAAATCTCCCCTCACAGATGACATAACTTTGTAAGATTTTGATAGGATCAATCCACTCAAGTTTAAAATTTTGAATAGGAACCCCTTTTCCCCAGTCTGCTACTACACCTGGAAGCAAATATCTCCGAGTATCAAAGGTGAAGGGCACCTTTTTGAACCAGAATTCTCCCTTATCCAGAATTCCTGTTGCTTTTGCTAGCAACTCCCTGGTTAGTCTAAACTTCAAAGTGTCAAAAGACACTACATCCTTGTCTAAACATTGAGCAAACTTGTAAGAAACCTTTGAATGATAACCTTCAATATTTTCAAAGAACACTAACCATCCTGCTTCTGTAAACAATTGTGCACAATCTAGAAAGTTTTTGACCCAACTTAAGTCTAAGGGTTCTGCCCTATTGTTCTTTCCACTCTTTTTCATTTTAAGATATTGTCAAACAACTTCTATAAATACAACACACTCTGGCTGTCTTTTAAGCTGGACAATACTTTTAAATTCATTACTGAGCATCCATAATTTAGTATCAATTAGGCTTAACAACTAATAATCTACCCTCAATTCAGTCATTTGTCTTTTGTTTAGAAAAACCCCAAATTAATAAACCTTGGAAATCAGTTCGCAACCTACTTGTTAAAACAACTAATCTAGCTGTTGGAATCCTATTCTCCTGTCTATCAGGTGTCAAACTACATGCCCCAATCTTCTCTGACCATTTTGACACTCCAAATGACCGCTCCCCAAAGCCCTAATTTTACTCTGTTTCAAAATTTCAATTTTCAAGTACTGATTTTTCGCCACGATCTCCACCTGTTCTATGTGCATTTCAGAAAAAAATGTGATTTGAAACGCCTTTGTCTCATTATGATCTGCTATCATTATTGCCTCACTTATGAAAGAAACCACCATGATTCACCTTCATGATGACACTGACACTTGTCATAGTGATTAATATTTGAATGTTGTCGCGGTATCGGCGTCTTCCATCACTAACAACTAATCTTTCTTAGCATCGACGATCGAAGCCCCAAGACTGAACGAATCAGCACTTCCCATTACTAACTTGTTGACGATCAAAAGCAGTAATCTCTAATGCATCGGAACCTCAAGACATTATGCTCCCGCAGTGTCAGTGCTTTAGACCACTAGCTTCACGATTGGCGATCGGAAGCTTTAGCAACTATCTTTAAACCATTAGCTTCGTGATCGACGATTGGAAGCTTTATAAACTATTTCATCGGAACTTTAAACCACTATGCTACCGTAGTGTCAGTGACATAAACCACTAGCTTCGCGATCGTCAATTGAAATCTCTATCAGCTATCTTGTCGGTGCTTTAAACAACTATGCTGCCGTAGTGTCGGCACTTTAGACCACTAGCTTCGCGATCGGTGATCGAAAGCTCTTGCAACTACCTCGTTAGATCTTTATACCAGATTGCTACCACAGTGTCGATGACATAGAGAACTAAATCTCCACAACATTGAATGATGATTTTTAACTTTGCACGATTTTGTTGTAGCACCTGTGTGCATTTGTTTTTTGGCTTGCGCTACAAGAAAATTCAAGTTAATGATTTTCAAAAATTAAACTCATGATATAGGGTTAGACTTGATTTAGGGACCCTAAGCAAAATTTAATGTTATTTTTAGACTTTTTAATCCATATAATCCCTTTGATCATGAAATCAAACCAAAACTTGTAAACATAAACTAAAATGAATCAAATAATCATGAAAGCTAAAGGGAAAAAACTCAAACTATCCCAATCAACAAAATTTTCTAGGAATAAAAAGTAAAACCAAGCTTCAAAACATAAATAAAAGTATTAAAAGATGGAAAACAAAAACATGACCTAACACTTCCATGTCCACATTTTTAGCTCAAAAAAAAGTGGTGGTACCGTTAGCACCATTTTTTTATTTAGAGGCGTTTTTGGTGTTTTTTTCACAAAAATATGACTTTTTATGGATAGAGTTCTCGTTTTGAGTATAAAGTTCTCGTCAAGTTGTAGTGACATGTTTTAAGGGATAAGTTTCCTCGCTAGTTCTGGTTTTAGTGTGAATATATCTTGGATTCATCCTCTGAAATGGGTGATATGAAAGACTCGGAAACCTTGTTGGCTCGGTCTATCCCCTTGTAACAATATTTATCATTTTCTTATTTGGGCAAGTTAAAATTATCTTTACCTATTATCCTTAAATTCATGCCTAAAGAGGATTTAGTTAATTTTTTGCTTGGAGAGGTTAATGGTAATAAGAAAAAAACGTTTTCCTCGCCCGAGATTTATCCCTTGGCATTGGAACCTTTCCCTACCAGAGAACATATATATTTGGTTAATATGATCGAAAACGTTTTTGATTTAAAGAAGGATAAAGATTCTAGTTTGGGTTTGGGTTTCATTATTGCCACTGAGCTAGACTCGAATCAGGTATCCCTTCTTCATGTTGGGAGAACACATGATATTCTCTCCCTAGTTCTCTTAATGAGGATTCAAGGGTTAGGATTTCTACCCCTGACTATTCGAGGAAACCTCAAAATGGTGCAGGCAATTTTAAGGATCCAAGGGTTAGGGTTTCTATTCCAACCTATTATGGGAAACCCTAAGACAATGATATTTTACCCATTTATTCTATTTGTATGCAGAATGTAACCACTCGAAAAAAGAAGGGGAAGAAAAGTGGTTTAAAATATATAATACAGTCGTTCCTCATAATAATCCCTCTTTTGTAAATCCTAAACTCTCTGAAATTATCTCAATTGGGAAAGTGCTTTCCTCTAACTAATTTTTTGTGGCCCTTAGAGAATAATTACCTTGGGAAGGGGTTCCTCAATGATATTATTGACCCTCAATATTAGAGGGTTTGGAACAGGGTAATTTTTAGTGGCGAAATTTCGCCAATTGGCTATTTTTTGGGTTTTTTTCAAAAAATAAATTCGCTTTTTAGCCTCTAATATGGCCTATATTTACATAAAATATGTTCTTTTTATAATAATATTCACCAAAATTTACACATTTCAATTTTAATTGTATGTTTCATATTTAATATTCACCTACCTATATATAAACATGTTTTTTTCAATCCAAAACAATCGCCTAGAATACTATACTTAAGTATAATATTACAATCCTTAAAAAATACCCTGGTTTGTAAGTGTTCCCAAATGAACTTCCTGTAAACAGTTGATTGAAGTAATCAACCCTATATTGTTCTTAAATTGTTTCCTTCGTGGAATTGTTGTAAACAATATTGTATTGGTATGTTTGGGGTTTTATTAGTGGCGTGGAACCCTTTAAAGGCACACCTCTCCCATTATAAGAATGATGTTGGTATTATTTTGGAAGGAAGATGTAGGGTTAGGATACGATTATCTAAATCCTAGATGTATACAATCCTTACAACTATAGATAAGAGTTATGATATAAAATGATCCAAATTGGTTGTCTTAATTATCCTTCTCTTTTACTTGCAGGTGACTTGAACGTAACATTATCTTCGTTGGAAGTTTGGGGCTAGGGTTGTAATGAAGATCCCATGGAAGATTGAAGCAGGGGCATTTTCTCTCAACCAAAACTCTAAAGTTTGAGTCAAGTCTCAAGTCATGATACTAACCCAAAGTGGGTTGAACACAAATCTTTTGTAAAATATCAGAGTTTTCGCATAGTTATAAAGCTTAGTTGTAGAAGATTCCAATCAAATAGGTGTCAATGCAAATGTGATTCAAGAAACCGATTCCTTAGGTTAAGGAATGACTCAAGAGGGTAATGAAGACATCTAAGTATGCGTTGTATAGATATAGGGATCTGTTTGATGAATTGTTAGTGTTGATAAGCTCAATGTTCTACATTTAGAATTTGTTGCTTAAATCTAGGAAATAATCCAGAAAATGTAGGAATCAGTTAGCTAATGAATTGGATAGGATCAATTTTGTAAATATTTGTAAGCCTAAAGGCATTCAATAAGGGGGAGGATGGACAAATAGAAAAAATTAGGCCATTTGAAGAGTAGATTATGATTATTTAATGCATGTACAATATCATTATGATAATCAAAAACATATTTTCCATTCTCTGTGTTTATTTGTGCATGAATACATTGGATTCAGTGAATATTAAATTAGCTCCGTGTTTAAGCTAATTTTGTGCATGAATTCTTATAATAAATAGAGGTTTGAGCTGGGTAGAATTAGGATAGAAGGTTCTAGTTCATATTGATATTGGGCAGAACCATAGAGGTACAGTTTTTGCAGAAGTATGTGAAAGAACTAGTTGACTATGTGTGGCTGGGTTATAAAGGAAGTCGATAGTTTATGTGCAAGTTTACCTTGCAAATTGGGTGAAGTGAGATCAAGATGGTAAAGTTATGATGATTTTCATGTAATAAGAATGAAATTTTGTACTATTGTAGCAAGTTGTGAACCTAGAGGTATTATAGAAGAATCAACTTTGGGATCTCTGTGTAGTATCTTAAAGAGATTGGAGTTTGCTTTGACTAGATATTGGGATTCATGCCCAACACCAACACTTGGAAGAAGTGTCACTGAAATTGTTGAAGGAAATATTGACTAGCCTATTTTGTGATATCACTGGAGAGAGAGAGATTGAGCAGCGTTGGCAAAAGTATTAAATATGTGGGAATTTTGCAATGTAAAGAAAGTGTGACTTGTGATCCTAGGTTGAAGAACGACGCCTTAGTTCAAGGAATTTGTGGAAACATGGGATGTTAATAAAGTTATGATCTTGTGAAATTGCCTTTGTTCCAAGAGGAACCATCCTCTGTTTTAAAAGGGAACTAAATCATTCTCTTTTTAAACAGAATCGTGACCTAGGGCATGGACAAATTCTGAGGTGAAATTACTGTAGGAAAATGCATTGAAAGGTATAGAAAGCTCATGAGAATTGTTGATTTCTTGTTTAAGAATTCAATCTGGGATGACACTGCTTGTATTGAAAGCATAGAATAGATAGTGAACACACTCAGCCTAGAACTGTCGTGGTAGTTCCAATTGTCAAGTATTGGGATTAAAATTTGTAGTAAGGTTTGATGGTAATACACCCAGTTGTAATGACAATTTCATATCCAAATTCAAGTCAAGAAATAGGTTGAATGATCTTTGAAAATGTGAGGTAATGGTAAAATCTGTGGGAGTTTCCTACAATTTGTTAGGAGTTGGGTTCTTGTATTTAAGAACCTGGGACTTATAGAAGGCCTTTAAGGAGGCCTACATCATTTTTGGTATCAAAGCGGGAAGAGAGTAAGTTTACTCCAGTGAAGGAAAGAAGACAAACAAGGAATTTGTAAGACAGTTTATGAGTTGAAGAACTTTGCATGCAGGAGAGGAAGAGGCTTGTATCTTGAACAGTAAAGTTATTGATAAGATAACTACTTTGGGAGGAGCAATGCAAGGATAGAGGAAGAGGTAACATCAGTAGTGAAGCATCTTAGAAAAAGAAGATCATAGCCTTAAGAGAAGTGATGAAGGAAGCCAGTAAGTGTTTATGAGAGAAGGAAGAGTGTGGCCAGAACCTAGTATTCAAGTTGTGATTGAAATATAAGAGGACAATTGTTTTCTCAAAGTGCAGATGAGTTGTGGATGTGGGCCTAGAAGAGCAGGGAGGAGTGCTCAAGGACATTCTTGATAGTGAACCAGTGCTTTCCAAAAGACCAAGTACAAAGGAGGCTTGGTGAGGTAAGTTATAGCAGGGAGATATTGTTATTGCAGAGGCTTAAAGAAGCTCATAGTGAGTGTGAGAAACTCACAAATATGGGGAAGAATATGAATATTGAAAGTCATAGCCGAGGTTCAGAGAGTAGCCACAGAGTGAAGAAAGAAGATGCCAAAGTCAATGGCACATGGAGGCCAATGAGTGATGAAGAATTGGAGAGGGAGAAGGTGGAGATAGTAGTCCATCTTGAAGTACTGATGGAGTTGTTACATAGGAATGAGTAATACCTAGATATGGTTTTCTTATGAGAAGAAAGATGAGGTGGCATAGGCTACAGAAGAAGAAAGAGAAAATGATGAATGCTCAATCGGAGGATGAGGTACTCAAGGCAAATGAGTATCAGGATGAAGACTTGATGACTAAAACATTAAGTGAGGCCAAGAGGTCTCAATATTTGAAATCTAATATTTTGTGTATGCTTGCAGGTGAAACATATGAGGAAGGACAATTTGCTAACATTGTCATAAAGAAGGAAGGAAATAGGTAGAATCTGAATTATGTTCTGGAATAGGATGGAACAATTGAGTCTCATGTAAATGTATATGTACAGTTGAGTGAAGGTGATGCGTTTCAGCATATTGTATAGGTTGAGAGAAAAGAGAGTTTGTCTTATGATGATGGCCAAAAACAAGAAGGAGCAAAGGAAGATATCAAGCATTCAAATGCAATGCTTGAGGAAGCTGAGAAAAAAACCATTGAATATTTTCTGAGTTATGTAGAAGACTTGGAACATGAAGAGGATTTGATGATTGAATCATCAAATGAGACCATCAGGTCTTGTGTTTTTAAAACTAACAATGTATGTGTGGTTGCAGGTTTTGCAGGAGGCAAGCCATCTTTTGGAAATGTCTTGAATGAGGATGAAAGTTGCACAATTAAGCATGATGATGAACGGTTTTCAAATGAAGACAAGGTCAACTTATTGCAGCAAAAACAAAGACTACAATCAGTAGCTTTGAGGAAAGATAGAGAGATCAAGATAGTTGAGTTTGAGCAGGAATTGATGAAGCAGAAAGAAGTATGTTCATGTGCATATGAAACCGAAATATTTCTAGGAAAAGCTGATGAAGTGGATATAAAATTCAAGAAGATTTGGATGGGGTATTTTGACAGTGAAATACAACTAGAAGAATTGATGGTGGTACCATCCAAAGAGATCTTAGAATCTCATGGTTTTAAAAGTAATGTCTTCTGTATCAATGCAGGAAATACCGAAGCAGGACAATTATCTTATGTTGTCACAGAAGAGGAGAAAAGCAAATCTCAGGATTTTCAAGAGATGAAAGAAGGTTCATATAACCTTATTATGAAAGAGGGAGAGTAGTTATGGAATGTTTTTGTGAAATATTTTGCTAGCAATGGACAATGTTTGAATATTGATACTAAGGAATAGTACCTTGTGGAAGATATACAATCATTGTGGACTATTAATATTGAAGACAACCAAGATAAGGAAGGTTGGTTGATAATTGATGCAAAGGAAAAATATAGTGAAACTTGTGCAAAGTTTTTGGAAGAAATTCCAAGTGAGGTGGCACATTTGTGGCATGAGCTAAGCCTTTTGGAGAATAGACTAGCGAATCAAAGAATGAGTATTCAGACTGTACAATTGAAATTGAGTGGATATGAGGAAGTGTTCATCAATGACAAATCTGAAGAGGAAACAGTCGAGAAACTTGAAATCTTGAGCAAACAAAGTGAAGTATTTGTGGTTGAAGCTTTGTATAATTCTGATATAAACCTGTATGTAGATACATGGAAGTATAAAGCAAGTTCAAAGCAAGTGATTGATTTTGGAAATCAAGCTGAAGTAGAGAGAATTGAGGATCTGATGTTTTATAATGAAGTTGAAGTTATGTTGTTGTAGTATGGTGAATACGAACAGAGAATTGTCTTGTGGTACAATGAAGAAAATGGTGCTGTGAAGTATTCTTTTAAACTTGAATTTGTAAATGAAGATGAAGGTGGGGTAGATATGCCTCATACTAAAGAAGAATCAATCCTAGAACTGAAGGAGGCTGAATTGATTATCAATATCAATCAAGAAGGTGACTGATAGTTGTGGAATGTTGTCAAGAAAGAGGAAGAGAGTTATGCCGAAATTAATGAGCAACATAATGATGATGTGCTTGAGAGGAATCAAGTCATAAGGAAATGGTTGAAATGTTTGTTGGAATCATTTGAGCATCAGAAAGATATGTAGTCAATGATATGGAGATGTCTCAATTTTTGGATGAGACAAAAGCAAGTACTAGTTTACGTTCTTATGTTATGGCAGTTAGTATACAGATAAGTGTGAGTGAGTATGTTTCTGCAGTTAAGGAGTTGGAGGACAATTTACTCTTTGAAAGTAAATTTGCAGACAAGGAGCAACAATTAGATATTGCAGAGGGAGATATCTGCAAATATATTCAGGAAGTTTGGGTGGTAGCAATATCTTGGACAGTATTTGGATAAATCTCAAGAGCAAAAGCAGAAGTTGAGTAAAGGAAAGATGAGAAAGATAATCAGAAGTTTAAATATGAATGGACAAAGTGCAGTAAGATGTAGTGGTAGAGTAATAAAATCAAGATTTGTTTGCAGCAGAGGATTGAGTTGCAAGAGCCCATAGATGAACTATGGGATTTAATGCAAATACTTAAGAAAAGCTATGATATAATGAAGCAAACAATCCGATATAAAGTAGGATTGAAAGTGAAGAATTGTGAAGGCCCAAGACAGTGGAGCATTGCACCATAAAGTATGGAAGCCTGGAAGGTTACAACCGGCCATAAAAAATGATGTCTGTAAAGCTCAAGGGAAAATGCAAAGCAAGGTTTGGGATCTGGGAAGACAAAGACTGAAGGTACAAGACCAGGAGTTCAATATTTCTTTTTACTTTGGGAGTCTGATGCAGGGGCATTTTATCTCAACCAAAACTCTAAAGTTTGAGTCAAGTCTCAAGTCATGAGACTAACCTAATGTGGGTTGAATGTAAATATTTTGTAAAATATCAGAGTTTTCTCATAGTTATAAATCTTAGCTATAGAAGATTCCAATCTGATAGGTTTCAATGCAAGTTTGTGTCAAGAAACTAATTCCTTAAATTAAGGAATGACTCAAGGAGGTAATGAAGACATATAAGTATGTGTTGTATAGAGATAGGGATCTGTTTGATGAATTGTTAGTGTTGATAATCTCGATGTTCTACAATTAGAAACTGTTGCTTAAATCTAGGAAATCATCTAGAAATTGTAGGAATCAGTTAGCTAACGAACTGGATAGGCTTAGTTTTGTAAATATTAGTAAGCATACATGCATTCAGTAAGGGGGAGGATGGCCAAATAGAAAAAAACAGTCCATTTGAAGAGTATATTAGGATTCTTTTATGCATGTACAATATCATTCTGATAATGAAAAATATATTTTCCATTCTCTATGTTTATTTGTGCATGAATACATTGGATTCATTGAATATTAAATTAGCTCCGTGTTTAAGCTAATTCTGTGCATGAATTCTGATAATAAATAGAGGATTGAGCTGGGTAGAATCATGATAGAAGGTTCCAATTCATATTGAGATTGGGTAGAAACCATAGAGGTACATTTTTTGTAGAAGTCTGTGAAAGACTTAAGGAAGTTCTGAAAAGAACCTTTGACTGTGTGTGGCTGGGTTATAAAGGAATTTGAGAGTTTCTATGCAAGTTTACCTTTCAAATTGGGAGAAGTGAGATCAAGATGGTAAAGTTGTGATGATTTCGTGACCTAGGGCATGGACAAATTCTGAGGTGAAATTATTGTAGGAAAATGCATTGAATGGTATGGATAGCTCATGAGAATTGTTGATTTCTTGTTTAAGAATTCAATCTGTGATGAAATTGCTTGTATTGAAAGCATAGAACTGATAGTGAACATGCTCAACTTGGAATTGTCATGGTAGTGCCAATTGTCAAGTTTGGGATTAAAATTTGTAGTAAGGTTTTATGGTAATACGCCTAGCTGTAATGATAGTTTCATATCCACATTCAAGTCAAGAAATAGTTTGAATTATCTTTGAAAATGTGTGGTAAAGGTAAAATATGTGGGAGTTTCCTACAATTTGTTAGGAGTTGGATTCTTGTATTCAAGAACCTGGGACTTATAACATGTCTTTAATGAGGCCTGCGTCATAGATTTCTTTAGAAATTATTTTGAAGTTGAAAATCTTATTGATGTTACTCCTTCTGTTTTGGTTCCTACTTGGAGTAATGGTCATGTGGGTAAAGGTGGGATAGCAAAAATAATTGATTGTTTCTTGATTGCTAAAGATATTAGTAAGTATTTTGGAAAGTTTATAAGTTGTGATGTTTCTTCAGGATTATCTGAAAATAAACCTATTATCTTAAAGCTTGATATTGAATCATCTAAGGTGATTTATCCCTTCAAATTTAACCATTATTGGCTTGATGATAAGGATTTTTGTAGCTTGATCCGTTCTAAGTAGAAATAATAATTTGATATAGATTTTGGTTCGACCACTCAAGCTCTTTTATTTAAACTCAAGAAGTTGAAGTTTGATGTGATTTAATGGTAGAAGTAAAAGAAAAATAGGAATCAAGGAGAACTTTGTTAGATCGAGTTAGAGTTGAACTCTATATCAGATAATATTGATGATTTATTTTATGTTGTTAGAAAATATAAAGTGTTATCCTTAGATGCCTCGAAGCAAAAGCTTCTTCTATGAGATGAAGAAGCCCGACGATTGAAGAGTTGTGCCATTTTAATACAGAGTGGAGATAAAAATACAAAATTCTTTTAGAAATTTTCTAATCATAGGCGCTTATTGGATGAATTTTCTGAATGAGTCCAAGGAAAACTAACCCACACAAGGCGCTTACTGTAGCCCCTAGTATGTTTGGTATGGATAATTTTCACAGGCTATGGTCCTTCTACCATCTAAGTTTCACTCTCTTAAGGAGAGTGCTACCACTTAAACTTAGAAAAAGTATGTTATAAATTAATTAAAAAATAAAAAAACTAAAATTAAACTACTAATTTAAAACTATCTATTATCTACAGGTTATGCTAATTTATCAAAAATGAAATTTCTATTTAACAACGACTAAATCAAAACTAATTATTTATATCTAATCTATGTTTTTCTCTCTAAAAGGGAGTCTTTCTTTTGGTTTTTAAAATATTTTATCAAGAACTATTTAATAAACATGAAATATAACAAATTGTAATATGAAATCTATTTAACAACTAGTAAGTCAAAAATAGAAAAAATAAACTAAAAATTGAAATTTAATCTAAAATACTTAATCTATCTCGTCCAAGAGAAACTATCAATTATATTAATAGTCTATTGACATTATAAATAACAGAAAGTAAATAATATAACTTTGAAAGAAAAATAACAAAGTTAATATTGTAAGTAACTTTCAGTTCAATAATATATTATAATAAAAGAACAATAAATACGAAATTATTTATTATTCTAAAACATAAAGGTCAAAGACAATTAACATTTAAAATTTAAATATTTGAATGTAAGAATGATGAACTAATCAATCGAATACCTGTAAAAATACAGATTAATCAATTAATAAGTTTATATATATANATTTGACTAATTCAATCAATATTCACACAATTATATCAAATCATAACTATAAATGAATTAAGAGAAGAAAATTATTATGGAGAATATATTTATCTATTCATAAAACTGAACCAAAAACGTTACCAGTTTTGAAACAAGTGCTTGACAAAATCACAGGAACGAACTCCAACAGAAACTTGTAGCACTCTTATGTTTTCACTCCAATATACAGTCTTCTCAATTGAACTCAAATCCTACAGAGAATTTGTACAGAAAATATAAGAAAAACAATTTTCTTTTGTCTTCTCCAACATTCCCCCTTTTGGCAGCAGCATCTCGTCTTCTTCCCTGTCAACAAAAACATTGCAAGAGGAATATAGAAATCGAAAGAATGAAAATCCTTTCATTCCCTAGAGACTCCTCCCCCCTTTGCAATTGAATTTCCTCTGTTTAAATATAGATAAGGGATCATAACAAACTCTAGAAAACATATCTTATAGTTGGTCGCAATAAGGAAATTCTGGAAATAAATACGGCTCAAACATGCATGAATATATCAGAATTAGTGCATTTTTTTGGAAAATGGTTCATGGAAAAAGGTAAATAGGCCCATTTTTGAAGTGGGTTTTCAACCATTTGAGGTAATTCCTCATGGTTTTCCCACGGTCATCCACGCAAAAAACATGTCTTCTACAAGTGCAATATTATGTTTTGTCTTTTAAATTCATCAATCGATCCTTCATCTTTTTAAAACCTACAAAAAATAATTCACATCAAACATCAATTCCATATAAATATAGATAAATAAAGTCAAAGTTGAGCAAACATATAGGTAGATGGAGTAATAAAATATCTCTTCACTTGGTGGGATCTCATTCTTCAACAATATCAACAAATACATCAATTTTATAATGCGGTGGCTCCTTTCTCCAATAAAGTGACGTTTCATTCTTTGTATTCAGTCACTTGAAGGTTATTAATTATTTTAAGTTGTATAATTGATGCCATTAAAGTAAAATTTCTCACTCTTAAACCATTTAACATTAAAATAAGGTAATTCATGAAAAGGTCTTGGTCTCTTTTAATATATTAAAGCAAGATGACAATTAGAATTATGTAATAAAATAAAAAACCAAATGAGCTCAAGAATTCCTTTTAGATGTTAATTGAATTACCCATAAATTAAAATTGAATTATCAAGTTCATCCAAAAAGAACAAAATTACAAAGGGCAAAAGAATTCTAATTAAAGCTAATTAGAATTCACATTTCGTCCAAAAATAGAAATCAATAATTCCTTTGCATAATTTTAATTATATTCTTTTTAGATACTATTAAATCAAATTTTGTCAAACCTCAATCAAATTATTACAATTTGCGTGAAATCATGAAAAATGTGAGAATTTTAATAAAATGTTAAAGGCTTGCAAAAGTCAATGAATCATTCAAATTTAAAAGTAAGAGTATGGTCCCATTATTTGATATAAACTATTTCAAGACGTAGATAGAAATAAATAAAGATGAATGTCTTCTCAATTCATTTTGATCTGCCAAAGTGCTCATTAAATCATTAATAATGTAAAGACTGAAATTTAGCAAGGCAGTCGTAAGGCCTAGATAATTGAATTCTTTCAAAGTAAGGTGCATAATCAAATCGGCCAAGGTCAAATAAGAGCATGCAAGTGTTCTCTTACTAGTAAGAGGAAAAAATATTCCAACAATATAAGGGTAACTTGTAGACAAAAACAATCAGTAAAAAGATGTGATGAAAAGAAATGATCGTAAAGTCACAAAGTCATTGTAGCATAACCAATAAGTAGAAATACCAACAATTTCATCAGGAATAATCGAGTAATAAAAAAGGGAAGAAAATCAAATGTTCGAAAAGGATACTATTAAATAATTGAATAAATTCAAGTAAAGAAAACCATAGCTAAATATTTACAAGATTTCCAATAGGGGCCCCTTGATTTTTGCGAGAATCAAGTTAAAACCATAGAAGAAAATTTGACTTAGTAGCAAAAATGAGATTAGCAAGCTGTCGATTTAATGAAATATTGACTGAAACTTTATTATTACTAAAGAAATATAATAAAATTTAATATATATGAAGAAAGTTTGATTATATAGTAAGTAGATTTAATAACTTCCAAATATATTATTAGTGATTACCTTAACAATCATGAAATTGAAATGCTTGCAATGATTTTTCTTTTTTACCTGAGTAATCAATGTTTTCAAATCGAGAGTATCTTCAGAATCATAGATTCTCAAGGCACTCTTTAGTAGTTTTTTCAAGAGCTTATTAAAGATAGAAATTGATCTCACTTTTTATTGACAAAAAAAAAGATTAAAAATGAGAAGGTTGTTGTATGTCAACAGCGCAACAAGAACTCTATTTAGGAACTAAAGGATAACAATGGCTTGCTTTTGAATGATAAAAATGCATTACAGAAAGGAGTTGTTGATTATTTCAAATAAGCTTATATTCAAGGGGATAATGTGAATCTTCTTGATCAACTGAAGGTGATTGAAAAGTATCCAAGAATCTCCAATCATGAAGATGGCGAGTCAATTAATGTAGTTGTGACCATTGAAGAAGTAAAGGCAGTACCAAATCAGTTTGTTAAAGATAAAATCCATGGCCCTGATGGTTGGATTGTCGAATTATTCTTAAAATTCTTCAACATTATTGGAGAATAGCTTTTGGAGAACGTAAAAGAATCAAGAAGGAAAGGTTTTGTACTTGAAAAGTTGAACTCAACTTTTATTACTCTTATCCCGAAGAAGGATAGGCCTGTCTCTTTCAATGAATATAGACCTATTTATTTATGTAACCTGGTATATAAAGTGGTCACAAGGGTTTGATCAAATAGAATCAAGCCTATTTTGGATCATGGCCTTTCTAAAGAACAATTCGGCTTTCTTTTGCATAGGCAGATTCTTGATGCTAATAGGGTGGCCTAGGAATGTCTGCATTCTATAAAACAAAAGAAAATGAAAGCCTTCATTCTAAAAATGGATCTCATTAAGGATTATGATAGGGTGGAATGGAATTTTCTTCGCTTTGTTTTGATTCAATATGGTTTTCCTATAGAGGTTTCAAATTGGATAATGGGTTGTGTTTCGAGTGAAAATTTTGTGGTTTTGGTTAATAGTCATCCTACTTTTTTTTCAAAAATGCACTTCATTTCGCTTAAAATTCAAGCTAAGCACACCCCCAACTATAGTATAGAATCAATCCAAAAGGGTCTCAAGAAATTACAAAATAAACAATTGAAGAAACATATATTAAAGTAGAAGGCATTGTGAATCACAATGACAAACCAAATTATAAGGTTGTAACAAATCTGGGGCTGAAATCAAGCTTGGTTCAGAGGGATGATGCAGGTTGCAGGTGTAACCTTAGGCATTGGTAACAGGCTGACGTTCCTTGTAAAAAGACAAAAGGTGTTGGTGATGCTCTATATTAGAGCACAGAAAGCGTCAATGACGCATCATGTGCAAAAGCTAAAGGCATCGATGATGCTCTATATCATAACAGAGAAGGCATCGGTCTGACAGGGACGCACTGTGAAAACAGGCTAAGCACATCGACGAAACAAAAAAACTCAAAAAAAAAAGATGTCAGGCCCAAAACCAGATTCTAAAGGTTTGAAATTGCATAATAGAATTCGAAAATGACAAATATATCAAGTAGGATTGATATACTAGCTGAAATTAACCAGATCTAACTCAAATAAAAGGAAAAAAAGCAGATTTATCCAAAACAAAAGCATATCTATAAAAAAATAACAAATCTAAGGTCGATCCCAAGTATGGTTTCCAATTTTGTTAGCGAAAATTCTGAATTAGTGCGGACAAATATTGTTTCCCTAGTCTATATGGTATAGATATAGAACAAAACATAGACAAATTAATGAAAACCTTTTCTTACATATGATTAAATTACTTGGATAGAATAAAACCTTACCTTTTTCTGAAGGTTGTCCCTAGTAGATTGAAGCTTTAGCATTAGTTGAAATAAAGGAACCTATACAAAGATCTGAGCCAACAAGAAACAAGTGGAAACATACAAGATAATAAAATAGATCTACATCAATGACCAAGGAGAAATATAATAAACTTGAATTACACAATTTATATGGGAAAGGAAAACACTTTGTATTAAAAAATGACGGAAATATTACAACCATAAAGCCTTGTTGTTGAGAGTATTTTCCAATGGTGTCTTTCCTCAAAGAAGAGCCACAAAGAAAGAGATCTAGCCTAATTTCTTCAGCATTTACTTGCTCTCATTCTAACTCCCTTATCCCATAAGGTGAAACTTCATTTATAGGCCAAAGGAGATGAGGAAGGGATGAGAGAATCAAGGGACAAGGGATGAGGTGGTATCCTACCAAGGTGGAGTCGAGTGTGATCCATCCTATAATGAAGGGATTAGCCTCCATGAGGGTCTCCTTCAAGAGGCTTCCCGAAAGTTCTATTTTTTCCCTTTACACAGGATATGATGCTCTTTATACATATACAAAAGGCATCGTCGGCACACTCTACTATGGTGCAATGTGCACCGACACACTTTGATAGAATGCAATGTGCGTCATCCTCTCTAGATATGGTTTTTTCAAATGGAAAAAACTTTGAAGCTCATCTTCCACACAGGTTTGGCCAATCACTTTACGGATTGAGACAAAACAAGGTTGTATAAGGTTCGTGGTGATGGTGAGGACACAAATTCTGTGTAACACTTGTTTTGATAAAAGAGAACTTACTTTACTTAGCATAAAGTTAAATCTCTCTCTGAGTACCTGCATTACTAGTCTCAAGTGTTCTTTGTGTTCTTTGTTTGTCTTAGAGTAAACTAGTATGTCATACAAGAAAACCATCACAAAATTGACCAAATATTTTCAAAAAATCGCATTCATCAAGCACATAAAGGTATCTTGTGCATTTGTCAAACCAAATGGAACTACTGTAAACTCATAATGACCATATATTATTCTAAAATTTGTCTTACTGATGTCCTCTTCCTTAATTCTGACCTGATGTTAATCTAACCTGAGATCTATCTTTGAAAACATTGTGGCACCCATTAAATGATCAAATAAGTTATAAATTCTTAATAAAGGATACATGTTATTGATAATTTATTTATTTAAATACCTATAATATATGCAAAGTCTCAAGGTACCATATTTCTTTCTTACAAACAAAACTAGTGCTCCCCAAGGTGAAACACTAGGCTTGATATAACCTTTCTTTAATAACTCCTCTAACTACATCTACAAATCTTTTAATTCAGGTGTACTCATCCTATAAGGGACTATAGATGAAGGAACTGTACCGGGAACTAAATCAATAGTAAAGTATATATCTCTTCTAGGAGGCATTATAGGTATCTCTTGAAATACATCTACAAATTCCTATAATATTGAGTAGTCTTGTAACTAAGGTTCTTTTTCCTTCGATTCTTATAGGTGAGATGCATAAATCTAACACCCTTTTCTAAAACACTTCTTTAACTGTACAGTTATAACCTGTCTTAAACATATCGGTCTATATATTCCTTTAAATGTTACTATGTTTCCTTCCTCATTAAGATATGTGTAATTCTTAATGTAACAACCCAAGATAGCTTGATGTGTAGTCAACTAGTCCATACAAATCAAAACATCGTAAGAGCCTAAGGCGATAACTTTCAAATCTGATAAAGTATTTAAACCATTCATTTCCAAATTACATTGGCTTACTATCACTACAATAAATTTGAATTTTAGGGGCACTTTTCTTCCTCCTCCAAAATTCACTTTTGGTAGCGGTTTTGACTTTGGAGGCAGTCTTTACAAAACTACCCCTAATAGCACCAACGCTAAAAGTTTTGAATTTTAGGGGGAAAAATGGAAGAGATCAAATCTGCCCCTAAAAGTCACTTTTGGGGGAGTTTCTAAACCACCCCTAAAAGTGAATTTTAGGGGAAATTCTAACCCCCTCCCCAAAAGTGACTTTTGGGGGTGGTTCTAACCCCCCCCTTCCCCCCAAAGTGAATTTTAAGGGCGGTTCTAAAACCCCCTCATAGGCACCTATGGGGCGGTTCCAACACCCCCAGCCCCCACAATTCCTTATTGCAAACCTTTGGGGGGTAGTTACAAACCCCCCTAATAGGTACCTACGAGGATAGTTCAAAACCCCCCTCAAAGGTACCTATGGGGGCGGTTTCAAACCCCCCTCGTAGGTACCTAAGGGGGCGGTTCAAAACACCCCCTAAAAGTCTTTATTACAAATTTTTGAGGGTGGTTATAAATCCCCCTCGTAGGTACCTACGTAGGTGGTTTGAAACCCCCCGTAAAACTCTTTACAAACCTTTGGGGGTGGTTATAAACCCCCCTTGTAGGTACCTATGGGGGCAACTCAAAACCCCCCTTAAATTATTTATTACAAAACTTTGGGGGTGGTTATAAACCCCCCTTGTAGGTACCTATGGAGGCGGTTCAAACTCCCCCATAAAACTCTTTGTAAACCTTTGGGGGCGGTTATGAAGCCCCCTCGTAGGTACCTATGGAGGCTGTTCAAACCCCCCCTAAAATTATTTACAAACCTTTGGATGGTTATAAACCCCCCTCGTAGGTACTTATAGAGGTAGTTCAAACCCCTCCCTAAAACTATTTACAAACCTTTGGGGGCGGTTATGAACCCCCCTCATATAAACTTACAGGGGGGGTTTTGAACCCCCCTTGTAGTGGCATATGAAGTCAGTTTAGAAACCCCCTCATAGCCATAATAAATCATAATAAAATATATTTTATTTAAAATATCAATATTGCAACATCATTACGGCACGAAGGAATCGAACCTTTATCCTCCTACATGTAAAGTAGACACTCTTCCATTGATCTAGAACCATTTAAGAATTGGAGAAAGGGGTAATATTAACACCAAGATTGCATCATTTGTAATTCTAAGCAAATACTAATAATCCCAACATTGTTTCTAACTTGAGAGACCTAAGAAAGTTGTCTGATTGGCTCTAAATGTATTTAGATATATGCTAACCACTTCAAATCATATGGATCTGAACTTCTTTAGATATATGCTAACCACTTCAAATCCTATGATGTCATCAATATAATGTAGATGTATGTTAGGAAATTCACATTTAGACTCTTAAACATATAATTATGCATCCAATTGACCTCAAGTTGGCATTTAAAAAGAAGAATAATATGCCACCCAGGCAGACACTCACTTTGATTTATTATGATCATGCCACTGTACAACACACAAAGTAACAACAAATAAATGTATTTTGGAGCTCTATAGATTTGAATATTATGTTGTTTTATGATAAAAAGTTGTATATAATTTTACCTTTTGTGTAGCGGGCTTAAGCTGGGATGAATAGGGGGACTGGTGCAATGAGAAATAGGAAAATAAGTGGTGGTAGGAAACATGCATTTTCAATTATCCAGCTCTCATTACACTTGATAAACAAACATCATAGTGTACCAATAACATGTACATGAAAAGGTGCACCACTGCAGAAAATGGACTCCTGAGTTGAATCAGTTCTTGCACGGGCTCTCAAAATTTCATTTGTGTGGTGTAAAACTACAGCTCCTAGAAAAGTATATTCATCTGGCACCAAAAAGAAAAAAACAAAAGGGTGGATTTCCTCTCCCAGTGGAGGTACTTCCACTTCAATTCCATTCAAAACACCAGCCTAGAGGACAGTTGCCTTGCTACCATCAAAGTCATTTTCTCTAGCTACATCTTGAAGAGTGATACTTAAGATCATCCTGATTACCTGCTTTGTTTTATTACGAACGAGGATCTCCAAAGGTTTCAAGTCATGAGCTAATATAGAACCCCTTGGTTGACCTTTTCTAGGAAAATCAGAATGACAACTGATCTTAGTTACGTGGGTGTTTAAATTAGCTTCCTGTGATGTGTAAATGATGCCATTTGAAGAATGATTCCTTCCAAGCCTAAAACCAAAATTTAATGGATCTAGAAACAAAAAATCCATAACAGATGTTTGTAAAGCCTCTTGAACTACATCTTTCATGTTCATCTCTCCAAAACTGTTCCTTCCAGACTGCCATTTTACTTGTATTCTAGAAGCAAATCTTTAATAGTTGCATTTAATTCAACCTTGGTTCTCTGCATTGCTTGAAATTTTAACCACAAAACCTTCCTTCCCTTTGGTTTCCATCCCGAAAAAATATTTATCAAGAACAGGTATTTTGAAATGCTCCAGTGGTATCAAAACCATTGTTGCATAATCCCTATCAATTCTTGTGGTTGGATAAAGGAAATCCACTGCTTTCCCATCTTTTACTGTCTTTTTATTTTCATCTTCTCTTTTGTTTCCTTGGATGCAGACCGTTATCTCAAGCATTACTTATGTTGGATTCTGGAGTTCAAGTTCAAGAAGACACAGTCCCTAGCTTCCTCTGTATGGATCAATTTTAACTAAGCTATCAACATTATTCTCTATTGTTGTGCCCTCGTCTATGATATATTTACCTACAACACTTGGCGTTGGAGGTGTTCTATTGATCTCTGCTGGAATTTCCCTTGGAAGCAAGCGAGTCTTGTTATACTGAAATATCATCACCCTCATGTTATGAGATAGGTATCCCCTCATCTGCTCCAATCCCTCAAAGTTTTCCCTAGAGAAATGAAGGAATAAATTAACCCCTTGCAAATTTTCCCTCTTTTGAGTTGGTAACGCTCTTTCCCCATTGAAAAAAAGCATTACCCAAGAAGCAAAGAGCCAGCACCACTCCTGATACATGAGAAAGAAGTGGTGCCACCACTCCTTCCCTTACTGCAAGAAGTGATGCCCCCTTAACACCACCTATTTGCTTCATTGGAAGAGTGATGCTCGATTTTTGAAGGAAAAAAAGAGAAGGTTCGAGAGGATTCTCGAAGATTTCCTTCATGGATCCTCATCTCTATGGTTTAGGACCAGCCGGAGCTCGAGATCCTCCCTTTTTGGATCTAATCTCCACCTCACCCATGAGATCCTCAACCATTCCTATCCTCCCATGCCTTTAAACACTGGCTCACCCCCCATGGGAAAGAGGAGGAAGAATTGTGTTTCATACCCAAACTCTGTCAAAATTATTCTTGAGTCTTTGGAGGCAAGGTGAAGTTAGAGGCAAGGAGCCATTGGAAGGAACTCTCAACACCAAGGCATGAAGGTTGTAGTCTCTCCAATCATTTTTAATAAAAAATGTCTTTTCTTTCCCATATATGATGTTTCATTTGTATATATTGCTTGATTCCTTGGTCATGAGCATAGATCTAGTTGATTATATTGTATGCTATCATGTTTCTCTAGTTGTTTTCTATATTTTACAAGTTCTTTTGCGAGGATAGAGAGGACAGCCTTTGAGAGAAGTATTATGGAATTCCATTCAGTTGATTAACCAGATCTAGGGGAAGTTTAACATTTGATTTTTTTGTTTTGTTCTAGACCTAAACCATTCGGGTCTAGGGAACCAGCTCTTGTCCATAGGAGGTGTGTATTTCTGGCTAACAAGCCTGCACTAGGCATAGTCCCTGTAGGACATGAACTTGTGATGGAACAACCAGTCATTTACCTGGGGGGTATGCACAAGAACCATTATGTATGTCGTCTCCTAGTTGTTCCAATGCTCATGCATAATTAATCACCAATGAAGGGATGTTTCCCTCCTTGAATATCCTTCCAATATTCCCAGGACCATTTCTATTACTAAAATTTTCTATTTCCAAATTCAGTTTCCCAAGTTATAGCCTGACAGGGATAACCACTGATGCACCAGGCTACAAAGGAAGAGATGACTGTAACATTTCATACCCAATAGAAATTACATTTTCCTGTTGCTTCCCAAAAAATGAAACATTTTCCCCCAACATAGGAACAACGCCATCATTTGCAAGACTTATCTGGATATCTCAGATTTCCCCTTCATATAACACTTTTGATCCGTCTCCTCCAACCACTTCAGGAATCAAGAGCGGTAATTATGGCCCCACCAATATAATGCATGTGGATTGTTATCCAATAATTGAGTTTGGGAGATTTGTGATTCGAGATTTTGGAGAAGTGGAATCCGGGAACTTGAGAATTCAACTCAAGAAATACACCTTTATGAGGGTTATGAAGTAGCTTAATGGAGCTCAACCTAGTCCAAGCACTGTGTTCAAAGAAGAATCTTCCAACTAATATTTTTTTATGTTTAGCTTTCAATTTATGTGTTTTCATTCAAGTATATGTATTTGATTTCAGTTCGTTAGATTTCAACAATGTAGTCCTTGTGGGAGGTGTTAAGATATAAGGCTACACATGCAATAGTCACTTAAGTTAAGGTTTTAGGAATCTTAGGGTTTTAGATGTATTAGTGTTAGGTTTTTTGTATCTCAAGATATTTATAAGAGTGACGACCCTCATTGTAATAATGTACCATATTGTCTCATAATAATATTGTGTAGTGTGTTATTGATCTCTCATGTCTTCAGCAAAGTAACCCTCTATAGGGTTTCTCGAGTTTCTCATTTACTATTTCTTGGAATATTCATAACAAATATTTAAGTTGTAGCTTTATGAGGATGATTGTGCAATTCTAGGAATAGCGATGAAGGAACTTCTATGTTAGTTTACCTGGTCGCTCAATCATTGTTCTAACTTATCCCTCCTAGCAGCTTGGTGTACTTAGCAAACCAATTGTGGAATGATTTTTGTGCACAATAGAATAAATGTGATTGAGGACACAACAGGTATACCTCTTAGGAGTTTAATAAACAGTGTTGGAGGCACATCCATGCATGTGCCAGTATAGTAGGCACTTGCTTTATTTAGAAGTTGTACTCAGTATAGTAGGCATTGAGTTGTTGTAGCATATGCATGCAACATTCTGCACATGTTATCCTTAGACAGATTTAGAAGGTTTAGTTCACACCAATCTAGTGCAGTTCCAACTTTAAATTGGGCATTGGCATGCAAGAGTTCTTTTTTTATAACTGATAATATTTCCAAGGAAGAATACACATGCATGCACGTAAAATCAGTCTTCTCTAGTTGAGACATGTTATTTTAGGAAGAGAACTCATGTAGTAGGGTGCACCACTAGTTGGTCTACATTCATTGTATCTAGTTTTCATTCTAGATTCAAACCAACAGATTACTTCCTACTTCGCAGTGCTACCTTCAGGAAGGGGCACTAGTAGACAATCCATTAGAAACACAGTCGTAACCTCTAGATTAGTGTGAAACCGTGAGACTCTCCATCCCTCGGATTCTCATTGGCATGAATGGAATAAACCATCCCTCCCCTTGAGGCATACGAGACCCCCCAAGCCTCAGCAATGGGATACCTCCTCTCGACCAGTGGGCGACCCATGTCTACCACCAACTCTTCCTCAAGACAAAACTTTTGAACAATTTGCTTCATATTTTTTCCATTTAGAGTAATGTGTGATTAAGTGCTAGAAATTTGTTTTCCATCATAAATTCAGATCATTGTTTTGCCCAAAATTAGTACATACAATTTTTTGTTCTTAATACTTTTAGTTTGTTGTTGATACTTTTCAATTCATCTCTATGTTCAGATCTAGCAATAATAACAATTTTGATAGTTAGTTAAGTTTTTGACTTTATCAAGTTCTTTTATTTGTTGATCTGAACCATGTACTGAAATTTTAATATTTTCTCCTTCCTATCAATTATTAAAGCTAAATAAATTCACCAAGGAAAATAAATTTCCTCTTTATGCCTAAATTTTTACCTTCTTCCCTATTAATAGGCATATTTACTTTGTCTTCAGTTCTTAACATCTGTGATCTAGTTCTCTAATTTAAGTATCAAACATCCTCAATGTGTTTCACTCTCCCTGCATAGTGTCAAGTTTTAAAATCACCAAAATAAAAGAAATAGCATGGCTCCAATGATTAATACCCACTTTTACCACCAAATAGAAAACCAAGAAGAATATTTTAGCATCTGATCTTTGTAATGAGACAGGTAAATCTAGATATATTCCCAAGGTAATCTTACAGAATATCTCCCCCCAAATCTATGGCTTCTATGTCAAATATAGAATCATACTTTTACTGTAAGTATTTTCTCATTCCAATACAATTAAAAAGAAGCAATTATACCCCCTCCCCCCAATGTTTTGTGGCAACTAAAATGTCTGGTTTTGATATGGGGAGATTGACTTTATGTGTAGGAAGAGAAGACCTATTTTCTTGTACTTGATTTAAAACAATAGAAGACCAAGCAATCCACTTTCTGGCCTCAAATGACTATCATTATTGTCCTATTTGTACCTGCAAATAACATGTTTAACACTCACATTCAGAAAAGAGATCTAGCAAATGACTGCAAAATGCAGTGTTTGAGAAAAAGTTGCAAATCCACCAATAGCTACAAGAAGCATTGCATTTGATTGCTTTTAAGCAACCAAAGTTTCATTTGGTAAAGGAACTCTTGTTGCATCTATTGTAGCTCCTCCCACAATCTTTTCATTGAATTTAAAGTTGATATCTGACATCAATGTAACACAAGAAATTTAGATTGTACACATCAAAAGCATTTCCTTCCATTTGAAAAACTAAGGATTAACAATACATATGATCCTATTATACGCCATTCTATCTCTGTATTCTAGTCTGGATAGAAAAGGATAAATTGGAGAGTCGGTGGATACTAAATAGTTACTCTATAGATAATATTTTCTAAAGAGATCATAGAAACCTGTTGTTCATTGTTGCCAATGTAAGTTTGGAAGCATAAAATTGAAGTATACTCTCTGCTTCTCATGTTACAATTGTAACTTGTGTACACATGTCTCAACTAGAGTCTTACATCTAGTTCCTACCACAGAATAAAATTTTCTAGAAGGTTATGGACATGGACCAATAAAAATGAAATCAAGTGGCATATGTCCATATCAGAGAAGTGGAGATATTTTTACATTACCAGTGCTTTAAGTTTGGAACCGTAATGTTGTTCCTAAATTTTTCTAGTTTTTAATAATTCACAGAACCCTATTCTCAATTGATACAATCTTCCTAGTTCCAATTAACTTTCATTGCTAAAGTTTCTGATGGATCGTGATTCTGAGAACATTCAGACTAAGTTACCAAATCTGCAAGTCCAGGGTAGAGTTTCCAAGCTTCAGAACTGGAACAACCCAGAATTGGCCAGGATAAGGCAGGATACATATCCATATCCAAAAATGGCCAGATACAGTCATGATCAAAATGCGAAATGCCTGATATAGAAATCACACCACAACTGGCCTAATAAACGAGAATAAAAAAAGTTTTCGTGGTTTCTGTGTTTTATAGCCTAAAAAGAAAAAAGAAAAAAATTTCTTCAGAAATGAAGAATGAAAATATGATTTAAATAAGGGTAGAGTGGTCTATTTATAACCTAAAGAATACACCTAAATAGCCAATGTTCATGACTTGAAGAGTGCTTCCCTGTTATACCGCAAATCTGCACCAGTGGACCTATATAATAATTGTAGATGACCAACCCTATCATTGGTTCTTTTCCAGTATCAAATGGTTGTCCATAGGGGTTGTATCCATTCATCAAACTAATAGACCAATTTGATTAGCACATAAAAAACTCACTGTTAACTGCCTGTAAGCAATCAACAATGAGGATTAATTCTTATTAGATTAAAGGTGGTTGAGATCTGATTCCTAAAACAAGTATAATAGAAAGTGAAGGAGAATGGAATAGAAATAATATGTGCATTAGGTGAATTATAAATTAAAATAATTGCATCAAGATAACCACCATTGCAATACATATGGCCATTGGCAACTATTTGGCCAATAGATTCCAAGAACCAAAAAATAGCCATTGTAGAACCAAATCATATATTACTCAAGGTTTATTGCATCATAGTGAATAACATAAGGCTGATAGAACCATAGGCATGGAATGAATGAAGCAAATATTTAGACAACTAGGTGAAGAAGCGATGAACTCCCTGGTGGTACAAACTGTTCAAAGGAAAATGATGTCTATCCCTTTGCTTTTCAAAACTGTATATATATAAACACAGTGAATGAAGAGTAATTTTCCCTAGGAGGAGGAAATAAAGGTTGTCAAGTTTGAGTGAGTTTACATGCCAAGTATATTGGCTTACTTTTATATTTTGCCTAATTTTCTTCGTTATCCTCCAGTTTGATAACTATCTTTTTTCCTAATTTTCTGGCTGTCTGATTGTGTATTCCTCCCTTCCCTGGTTGTCTTTTGTTCCATGAGCTGGTTGTGTTTTGTATTGACAAAATCATTCCGAAAAAATTTCTTTCTCATGTGGATAGAATTAGCAAAGCTATTCCTACACCGAACTCATCAAAGATAAAAATATATATGTTGGTTGGGATTGGCTTGGAATTATGGTACTATTATTTGCCATCCCAAATATATCAAAATTGAGATGACTTTATGCACTATTTTTGAGATACAGTATACGCCCTGTCATAATTGTTATTCTTCTTGTAATTCGTTTGTTTTAACTTTGTAAACCATGGTATTAACCGACCATTGTATGAGGTGCATTAAATTCTCCTTTTTAATGTGGCCATATTTAGCATGTTTTTCCTACCTGTCAGAATCTATAACAACAACTTTGTTTTTTTTCTTTTAGGATTTCCTAACATGCATTGACTGGGTAGAGGAGTTCAGATATGACCTTTAAGACATTGACAAGTTTAGCCATAAATGCCAATTATAATAAGACCATCCATGATAACGTTTTATAAAACGAGATTGGCAACATCAATAGGGTATTAGAGGGTTTTAGACTTTTTTTCATGCTAGTTCGGATTTATGTCTAGTAGTGGATAAAGATAGCAAATCAAAACAATAACTCACCTCCCATGGAGTGGATCCACTAAACCAACAAGTAAACTAAAATTGGATTCAGTGATTATGCCAAAGCGAATTAGGATCTGTTACAACTTGAACTATCATGTGTTATTTTTGAAGCCAAAGAGAATTCAAAATGTAATTTAAATGTTTATGATGAATAAAATTACAATCTTTTCCTTGGAAAACAATCATATAAAATTGTAAAGTAGTTAGTACTATAGTAGAAAAATTGGAAAAACTGGAGCTATAAGAATTGTGTGCACGTGCATGGTGACGAATAATGTGAATGAAAACTTAGTGTACAACATGAATTGTGAACAAAGGGGTTATATAATGTATTTTTGTGTGGTGAAGAGTTGTGTGGAAGAGGACTTATCGTGCAACAACAAAAATGGTACAATGACAGTATATAAGATGCATGTATGTATAATAATGGGTAGCATAGAAGAAGGTTCTCAATTTTCCAAGGCATGCACAATACATACACTTGGAGGTGTATCATAGGTAAAGGACTGGAAATAAAAGGGAGGAAGGTAGGTTTGTCTAGAAGCAGCAATAGAAAAAGTAACCATTTATACAAGAACAACAACTATCACCATTAAGAAAATGATAACATTCAGTGGACGTAGAAAACTGGCATTGTCACCAATACAACAAACTATGCATTTAATTTTTAGGTTTTCAATTAATAGTCTATGACACTAATTTACAAATTCTATTAGCCACATCAGGGGTGTTCAATTTTACCAGATGTGCTCGGCAGAGATCTTCAAAGCTTGCCTCGGTATCAAAATCCTTCTCTTGTAGGGAAGACCATCATTTCCAGTAAGATTTCCATCATCATAGTGTTGTTGCAAAATATATAGACTAAGTCTCTTTGAATTCTAGGTAACAACTCCGTAATAATGACAACTTCGTCAGACAAAGCTATATCAGCTCACCTCCTGAGACACTATTGGGTTTTCAGCTTCAGCAATGATGTTATTTGATTCCCCAAGATATTCACCAAATATGTCAAGGTCCTCAAAATCATGTTCAACACCAATTCCCTGATCATCATCACTGGGAGCCTCAGGACCATCAAAAGAATATCTTTGATTCAAAGTCGTAGAGCTCCTTAGCTGCATCAAATAAACCAAAATTGGAATTACAACCATCAGAGCATTAAACAAAAAACTACTCCAAATATAATCATCATTTTATGGTCATATGGTGAAAACCTTTTCGTATATAGGAGATGAGTGCAAGGGTTGTTTTCCATTAATATCACAATATCTAGTCTTTGACACTTTTGTAAACTTTGGACAAATCGTGCCAAGCCTTCTTGCCAAAGTAAATTCAAGCACAATCGCAACCTGATTAGCATCCCTAACCTGATCAACATATGCAACATCCTTTTCATAATAATGGTTGTTTGAGATAGGTATGATAATACATCCACAATCTCAAATAAATGTGTTACTCAGCTGTAATAATCCTTTGTAATCTTAACCTTGTTGATGTTAGAATATGTTAAATAAGTGATGGACTATTTGCAGGCTTATGAATATGAATTTGAACCTTGTCACTCATGCACATACTGATTACAATATACCTAAAATACACTTTCTTATGTTTCCTGTTACTATGTGAATATCCTTGATCTGATCCATGATAGATTTAGACATGAAAACAATCCTCAAAACATTTATTGTTGTTTGCTTAAGATTATGCTAGAAAAATTCTGCAATATTTCTGAAACATGACCCTTCTCATTGTTTGGAATTTTCATGAACTAGGAACAACATCAACATGTCATAGTCTACAACAAGACTACAATAACAGTTTTGGTATGATCCTGGTTCGACTTCAACCTCAATCATAAAATAGGAGGCATATGCTAGGGATCAAAACAACTCATTAAGAGGGGTAATACCTCACATACAAACCAATGGCACACCTCGAAGAGAGTGTCCAACAAATGATGATAGACAACCATCCCAAGCTACCAATAAAGTTCTAAGAACCCCAAACACTCCAACGAAATGCATGCCATATTCCATAAAAATGTGCTAGGAGGAGGGAGCTCTAAGTAATATCCATCATAAACCATCTATGAGTGAAAATCATGCCAAATAAGCTAGCGGGTTCCATCGAATAAGGAATATATGAGTGTAACAAACTCCATATGGGCTGGCGCTCAAATAATAAACGTGTAAATGAATAAGTGATGGAGAGACTCCAAAAGGTGGAAATTTTATTTTATTCAACCACATGTGCAAATGAATATCCACATATCAACCACAATCCCAATCTCTGATTCTAACTCATCAATCAACATGTGGAATATAGACCCATCGAACAAGGACCTAATCTATCAAAGATTGCAACATCAAAACCAAGGGAAAAGTGTCCACGACATATAACCAACTCCATCAAGAAGGGGACAACCCCTCCTATAATCCTATATCATCCCTCCACATGTGCCAAATATAGAGAAATAAGGAGAGTGTTCAATCAATAGTGATATCCAATAGTACCAATCATATTTAGAGGAACAAGGGCACTCTAAGATAAAACAATCACAATCCATCAACAAAAACACACTACCTCCAACAAGGTAGAGTGCCCACATAGAAAACCTACATGCCATCAAACCATGAAAACAATAAAAGCACTCAATAGAATATCTGTCATGATCCATCCATGTTAACATATCATGCCAAATAAGCAAGAGTACTCCACTAAAATTAATAGTGCATGCCGTCAAGAAGCTATATCAAGCCACAAAATCAAGAGCTCCCCATCAATAAATGATGTACAAGTGGTTTAGATGAAAAATAAGACCGAAAGCACCAGGACACGCCACAAAAAGATGAACAATGAGTGCAAGATCATCATCCCATATCTACTAGCATAAAAAGAACATCAATCCATCAATAGGTAAGGCATCATGTCAATAGGTAAGTCATAAATCACAAGTTCAATTGAATGTGGAAAGTAGTTGATCCACCATAGATTTTAATGATCTAGAAAAGGATGAGATTCTCATGTAATCTTCCTTGAAAGAATCATTGAATTGACTTAAAACACACTTAACTATAATTAATAAATGATCATTATAACAATCTAACTTTAGTATCAAACATTAAAAACAAAACTAAAAAAACTTATGATGTTAGCTTGAGTGATCCACTAGACCAAAACACTACTAAAAAATAATAATCTAAATTTTAAATCAAGGTTTTATACATAGTTGGAAACACCCAATCCATCGAGGTAGTACCAGGTTATTCCCCACCCATTGGAGCATGTCCATTTTGTTGGTCCACAAATCATAAACACTATATGATTGAGGGTAGTTTTACTCTTGAAAATCAGGCACAATCGTTTGAAGATACCTATATAGTATTAAAGGGAACAAATGAACATGCAAAGTGGTCTTTCCCCAGAAAGAAACTCGTTACTACAAGTTTCACCTTTACCTTATTGGTAATTAACAAGCCTCGCACAAGGAACTCCTCCCTACTAAGATCCCATGTAAGAAATTTAGGAGAATCCATTAAGTTTGAACATAATCCATTCAAACACTTTTGTTTGATCACGTTTATATGCAACTTTCCTTGCATAGTGAACCAACTATGTTAAAAAATATAGTGGATGAGTTGTGGTTAGGGATGAAATGCCACTTGAACCCAGAGCTAGCTAGTTATCCCTGAAACGTGTTGAGGAGCGGTAGTTGACTAGACCATCTAAGGGTAAAGCATAGTTTTGCTACTAGCCATGAGAGAGGTGTCAAATCAAGGAAAACTTTGAATGCTATATTGCCTCAATAAACTTGGGGTAAGGGTCAGCCAGTGAGATGAATGGGTGATAAGCTTCATAGTTGAGAGAGGAACAACCCAGATCACTAGCTAAGGCCCCTAAATGACCACTTAGTGATGAAGGAAGTAAGAGTGCAAAGAGAGACATGAGGTTTGCTTAGAAGTAGCCAACCTTGAAAGAGTGTGTAATAGCTAATTGATCAAGCACTCTTGCACTGAAGATGAATGGGACTAAACGATTTGCTAAAGTTGTGGGATGTAAAAATACATTGTGGTAATTGGAAAAAAATAAATAAAAAATAAAAAATAACTCATGTGATAATTGAACTTAATGGCATGGTAATGTATAGTCCATGTGATAGTGAAACTCCATCTAGCGTAAAATCATGAATATGGGTGTCTATTTGGTGAGAAAAATTAAAATAAAAATATGTGATGAAATTTCAAATATTCATGAAACATTTATGAAAATTCAGATATGCCCTAATACAATCTATGCACTTTTTTCTTTGTAAACAAAATATGTCAAAATTGAATAGTTAACAATGAAAAAACTACAGTCAAAAGAAAACATTATTTTCTCACAAAACATAAAAACTAGACACCCACATTCATGTTTTTACTCTCTAGCAACTAGAAGTCAAGCTAATGTGCACAAGGTTTAGTCAAACTGCATTTTATAGTTGGGAGTTGAAATAATGTGCAGTTCATCTGTGACAGTCGAACTCCTAATAAATTCCTCTGAACTCGTGTGATAATTGCACTTAGTGGCATGGTAATGTGAAACTCATGTGACAATCAAACTCCATCTCGTAGTTAGGAGTTGAATTAATGTGCATAAGGCTTAGTTGAACTCCATTTGGAAGCAACGAGTCGAGATTAGTCAGATTTGTTATATTAACTGCAATAGTTTTATATTAACTTTTAAATTAACTATTAGATACAACTATTATCTTAACTCCAATGATGATACAACTACGAGCTTAACAACCATAGATTAAGTGGTTGTTATATTAGATTAACTATTAGATACAAGTAATTGACACATTCTTTAGGGAAGAAAAAACACTATTTATCTTATTAATATGGTTGTTGCTAGTAAAAAAAATGTTTTATATATTGAAAAAATAAAGACAGACATTTTGTTTTGGAAATGTTTTTTGGTTTCAAGGTTAAGGTTTTGTTTCATAGAATGAAGTTTTTGGAATTAAAGAATTGAAAGGTTGATAGGTATTGTGTTAGAAAGTAAAATTGTGTAGTTGAATATGGTATCAATGTTTAAGTGTATACTTCTCTCAAATTTTGTTTGAGTACATAAATAAGATTCTAAAGAAAATCAAGTAATTCTTTATATTTTAAAAGTAAAAGGCACTAAAGTTAGTACAAACTTTGTAATCATTATCATCCTAAGAAACATTTTAAATTAAAAATAATATCATTATATAAAAGACATCTCTTCTAAGTTACATAATAATAATAAGAAGAAGAAGAAGAAGAAGAGGAAGAAGAAGAAGAACAACAACAACAACAACAACGATTGATAAGTGTCGATGGAAAGCAAAGATAGAGAGAGAACTTGAGATTAAAAGACCCATCATTGGACTAGCTATTTTGGAATTAAAGAATTGAAAGGTTGATAGGTATTGTGTTAGAAAGTAAAAAAAATTAGTTGAATATCGTATCAATGTCTAAGAGTATATTTTTCTCAAATTTTGTTTGAGTACATAAATAAAATTCTAAAGAAAATCAAGTAATTCTTTATATTTTAAAAGTAAAAGGCAGTAAAGTTAGTACTAACTTTGTAACCATTGTCATCCTAAGAAACATTTTAATTAAAAATAATATCATTATATAAAAATCATCTCCTCTAACTTACACAATAATAATAATAATAATAATAAATAAATAAATAAAAACAATTGATAAGTGTTGAGGGAAAGCTAAGATAGAGAGAGAACTTGAGCTTCAAGACCCATCATTGGACTAGCTATATTATGTTCCATTCTCCCTTCCTCTGGTCTTAAGTCCCTTGCTCGGGCCCAATGCCCAAAGGCCGGAATAGGAGTTTTCTTCAAGAAACTATTGCTCCTTGTCATGATGATAATGATGATGGTTAACGTCCACTCAGACCAAACTTTGGTCTATCAGACCCAAAGCAACTAATTATTTAGTTTGTTTTAAAGTTGTATTTCTATGCTCAAAGAGCTTGGAGAGAAGCGTCTCGAGCTCACTATAATTTTGACAAGTTAAAAGGCTAGGAAGGTCGGGATTACGACAAAGATTATGAAACTGAGATCTAATGTGGGTGTACGCAGGGAATTCTAAGAGGAAGTGGTTTCCACCCTCAATGTTCATATTGTCACAGAGATGGCAGATCCTTTCTACCCATGACGTTTTAGGAACTGCCCAACGACCAATTTCACTATGAAGCTCATGAGAGTTCGTTCTTATCTTGGCTATATTAATTTTTTTTTTTGAACTAGTCAAAATCTAGAGATACTTTTGATCTTCTGGAGTAGGGTTGATGACCTCCTTATAATATCTTAATTTTCTTTTATCCTCTAAATCTTTCTCACACCACATTTTCTCTTTCAACTTAGAAGTGACAATATTTTTAATGTTATTTATATTTGCAATGCAACATTTTCGTCAATCTCCCAATAGTTTAACCAAGCCCTAGTATCTTTATACCAACCTCGCTTGAGCCTTAGGTGGTTTTGGATGGAACTTAAAGCTAGTTTAGAAAGTCTATGATCTCCCATGTTATTGATTTTGTGCTTGTACAATAGGAGCCTAGTCATAGCTAAGCTCTCGATAGGGGAAAGACCCACTTCTATAAGGAGAATAGGGTAGGGTGTATTGCTTTTAATTTTGAGGTCATATGTTATAAAACGCTTTTGGATTTGCTCAATCTTTCTTTAGGATTCTCTAGAGATGTTGCAACCCCAAACCTCACACCCATACAAGATAAAAAGAGTGACTAAAGTTTCACCTTAAATGTACGAAAAGTTAAATGTAAGTGTAAGGTTAATATTTTTTTATAATGACATAGTTTTCTTTTATTTTTATTACTTTTGTAAATTTATAAAAAAAGCACACTTTATTTTAAATTTTAGTAATCATAAAAATTATATAATTTTAAATATCTTAAATTTTAAATGAGAATGTTTTTTATTAGAGATTATATTATTTTAAATGTCTAAAAATTCTAATTATTTATTCCAATACAAATTCTTAATGTCAAAAATAATTTAAATACGATTCCAAAAACAAATTCCTAATTTTAAATGTAATTTAAATACGATTCCAAGAACACATTTCCTAATGTTAAAATAATTTAAATAGGATTGTAATGCACGGATAGGAACGTAAAGTGGGAACTTTTTTATTTTTATTTTTTGTGTTAGTCTTTAGTTCTTAGTTGGGGTTTTAGGCATACATTGTAACTGCTTTGGGCCTAAGCGTACTTAGCCACATCACCTTCACGCTTATAGGAGCAAAGTGTTTCTTCCGAAGAGGTTGGCTTGGACGCTCGACAAGGCAAAGAAGCTCGATTAATGGACATGGTGGCTTGGTGAAGGGGACGCCTTTCCCAAAAGATGAAATGAATGGCATGGAACATGTGGGGCATGCATACCATGCATGGACCCTCTCTACACTTAAGCTCACACTTAGCCAAAATTCGTGGCATGGAAAGCCCAACGAAGTGGGAGTGTGGCACACTGACAAGCGACATGAGACGAGGCTTCAAGAGCTCTACACGCCCAAGTGGACCATCAAGTGTGGTAAATGTTAGGATATGGGCAAATCTTCGACCAAGTGCCAACATCACGAAAGCGACACCAAACAGCCATGACGGATGGTTGGAGGATGCAACATGTGGACACAACGAGCCTTCAGCAAGGATGAGAACACTTGTGGCAGTTGGATGGAAAAAACTTGGTTAGAGGCTATGCATCTGCAATGGGCGCTTTGGCGTGGGAGCTAAGCAAGGGCGCGACCACTCTTGGGTCATGTATGCCCACATGAAGGCTATAAAAGAACGAAGGCCAAACAAAGATGAGATATGGAAGTCTTATGGAAGTCGCGACAATCTCTAGTGGAGGAACCG
This sequence comes from Pseudotsuga menziesii, assembly GCA_001517045.1. NCBI lineage: Eukaryota > Viridiplantae > Streptophyta > Pinopsida > Pinales > Pinaceae > Pseudotsuga > Pseudotsuga menziesii. The sequence continues at coordinate 374,003 of LPNX010029814.1, forward strand.
AGATCTAAACAACTCATACGTAGTTCGGTCAAGGAAGTTCACTAAAACACAACACGGGTTTGTGTGAGATGATGGCTTGGGAAGCTGGCAGTCCTAAATAGCTTTACTTTGGGAACACTTCAACAACAATCAAAATGAGGGTTTCAACAGCAGTCAGCAGTAAAGTTTGGCAGAGTTGGTTGGGTGAACAACAGTTCAAGAGATCTTGCAAGGAGATTTGTTAAAGTCTTGTAGACTCCTTGGCTAAGTGCGGTTTGTGCACACCGAGTGGGAAGACGCAAGCAGGTGCTCCCATCTTTCTTTGTTATAACTCATATTTTATTATCTTATATAAAACTTGTGGTAGCTTAGTTGGGGTTTCTGCCCACATATTTTTGTTGTCTTTGGATTTTACATGTGCTTTTATTGTTTACACGAATTGTTATCACACTTGTAAAATTGACTAAGTGTAAATAGTATAAGAGAACACGTTAAATGTGTTTCCACTAGTTAAGGCGTAGTCTATCAAGTGAAGTAGCCAAGTTGGCCTTACCCTTAGTGAAACCCAGCGGCAGTGCCGCACGTTCTTAGCCAACCTCGGTGAAAAGAGGGTGTTCGACTAAGTGGCTCTAACAGATGGTATCATAGGTTGGAAAATCTTGCTAAAGCTCATTCTGGTGAGCCAAGAATTGGAAGAAGTGGGAAGTAGAACTGAAGTTGCAGATCCACAGGGTTTCTTTGTGGAGGGTTTGCTTAGAACTCGGTTGGATCATATTTTGGATGAAAGGAGATCGGGTGGGAGCTTCGCTTTGGTGAATTCCTTGGTTGGGGGTGTCATTTGTTTTTGCAATAGCAAAGTCAAGCGAAATTGTAAATCAGCTGAAGGGTTCACCCTCCGTTTGGATTTGCAAGTGCTTAGTTAGGTGTCACAAAATTTGACGGATGGCAGACAAAGTCAAAACGCTTAGTAAAGGTTCATTGACGGACCTCACTGAAGGGCATGCTAAGTGCTGAAGATTACGGAGGGTAGGCTATCACAGAAAGGAAAAGTGGTGGTTCCACTTGCGGAAGCACCCGAAGGTGCTCAATAGAAGACTCGCAAACTAATGGCTAGCTCCGGTTGGAGCACTTGTGAAGTGCACACGGGAAAGTTAAAGCTTCGTTGGATGACAAAGATGGACATCTCCATGACGATCAAAGTTGGATATCCACAAGAAACACAACTGAGAGTGGGGGATGTGGGGAAGTTGCAAGGGAATTTGTTGGAGGCAATGAAGGAATGCTGGGAGAATATCAAGTGTGGGATGGACAAGGTGTTTGAAGAGTTGGTTCCACATGAAAGAAAAGAAGCACATCGGTTGCATGAACCCTTGGACAAAGAAAAGGCCAGGAAAATGACAAGGGTGGAGCCACAAGATGCTCAAGGAGAGTCAAACCAAAAGCAATCAGAGACTTCAAGGAAGAAAAATGTTGCTTGTTATATTTGTGGAGACAACCATTATGCAAAGAAATGTTCGGTCAAGACAACATTTACACAAATGGGTTTGAATATACATTTGGAATCCATGAGAGTGTTGGAAGCACCACAACGTTGAAATGAGGTTTTCAAATCCATTAAGGTAGTGCAAGCATTCCTTGGAGAAACGACGAGGAGTCAATCCAAAAGTCAGCCAGGAAAGAATTTCGTAGAAACGATGGTGAGTGGAATAATAGTTTCTATGTTGGTTGATACGAGCGCTACTCACAACATGGTGACCAACAAGACTGTGACATCCCTCCATAGTGTGATTGGGTTCAGCAAAACCAAGTTTAAGGCAGTGAACGCAGACGTAAATATGGCGAAAAGGAGGGTATGCATAACACCAGTCAGAGTTGGACGATGGCATGGCAAGATGGACTTGGAAGTTGGCATGTTGGATGATAACTCAGTGATCTTGGGTAAAGACTTCCTGAGGTTATTCGGTATCGTGATTGTTCCACACAAAATTCACTTGGGCATTAGAGGAAATTTCAACTCAAAATGGGCCTCCTAAAATGAATTAATAAAATAATAGTTAAAATAATAAAATAATATTTATTAATTTTGGAGGAAGAAAAGAAAAAAACTACTTTTTTGTTTGTATTTTTGACATATCTCCCCATGTTTTTACTCAAATTTCGATTGGGAGAGCTCGTTGGATGTAGAATTAAATTCCGCATCCAACAAGTACCCACTCGGCGTACTCTTGATGGACCCCGCTACCCCAACGAGCTCTCCCAATCGAAATTTGAGTAAAAACATGGGGAGATATGTAAAAAATACAAACAAAAAAAGTAGTTTTTTTTATGATACCTATGCCCAAATTTATATTAAAAAAATGTTTAAGACCTATACGGTATTTCAAATTTAAAGCAATTTCATTGGCTAACACATGATGACATGGAATTTTGAATAAAAGTTAAAAGGCCCATTTTGAGTTGAAATTTCCTCTAATGGTTCTTTGGAAAATTCAGAGCATGGAGCATGTCGATGACACCAAAGAGAAAGTTAGGACACCAACTACAGATGTCCTTAGTGTAATTTCTTGAGGAGTCGAGCACGTCCGTAGACTTTCCTAAATGTAGCATGCGAAAACATCATAATTTTGTCAAGGAGAACAAGGCGAGTGCAACTAAGGAAGGTAGCCAAATTTTGGCAAGAAGGTTAGCTTCATTGGAAAACCAAGTGGACTTGAACCATCGAGTGATTGAGTCATTGTGCTTTTCAGGAGATGCTTTGCAGTAGCATGGTGGCAAGTTGTTGCTTGCACCATCACAGTCTGCAGAGGTCACCAATGGGAGCATGCTAGGGACGTCGTCAAGTAGCTAAAACGATGGTGTTCCGGTCGAGCTGAGTCTTTTCAAGGAGCGACACAAGCATATGTTGGTCCAAACAAGTGAAGGCAAATTTTGGATAAGGTTGAGGATGTTGTAGAGAGCATCACCTAGTACAAAGTGATGGAGAAGGAAACACCAATGAATATTTTCCATCATGAGATGCAACAGAAATCGTGGACTTTTGCATCCATGCCATAGGAATTCTGGAATCTTAGTTGTTGTAGGAAAGGTTGGAACAAGTGGGATGTCGGCCAAGTGAAGTAGAGGCATTCCTCGCTTAGTTAGAAAGTAATTCTTTCCTGAGAAAGCAGATGAAGGGAAAACCAAGGAGATTGTTGTAGAATTAAGCATCCTTCAGAAGCAAGATCAAAAAAAGGTATTAGAGTCCTCAAATGATTCGAACCACCAAGGGATATGTGTAAGCAAAGAAAATACTTCATTCAAAGGATTGAGCAAGGGTTCCAAAAGAAGAGCTAGGAAAAGACAGCAACAAATGAAGACAGAGGAGGCGTCTTTGACAGGTTCACAAGGGTTTTGTTATGAAGTGACATACTTGGGAACATTGGCGTTTAGAGTTGTAGAGTCTGAACTAAATCTGACTCGGATGGAAGATCTTGGATGCAACAACATAGAGATAGAAGATGTGCTAAGATACTTATGCAAAGACAGTTTCTAGGATGTTGGAGGTGGTAGACGATGGCACCACCTGCCACTTTACATATGTTTAGTTAACAACATGTTGGATCATTTCTTGTGGTGATGGTCGTGAGACCATAGGCGCCTTTGCAAGGTGGCCATAAAATAAAAATTNGATGGCACCCCCTGCCACTTTACATATGTTTAGTTAACAACATGTTGGATCATTTCTTGTGGTGATGGTCGTGAGACCATAGGCGCCTTTGCAAGGTGGCCATAAAATAAAAATTCTCCAAGGAAAAATGAGGCAAGATGATACTTTGTCTAATGGAAGTTGGCTTGAGGACGTTGAAACAAACTAAGGAAAGATGGTTTCATAATGAAAAGGTTTGTCTCATGAGTTAGGCACTATGGATGGACTAGCTACCCAACTAGTCTTCTCATGGGGTGTACAACGAGCGAAAGCAGGAAGAAGCGCATAGAGTATTGGTTGTCGAGGAGATGGAAGAAGCACAAACTGCAGGAGCTTCTTTGAAAAGCTAAATAGTTGTGTATCGTCTGTTATCTATCCAAATGGCAAGCTGGATGGATAGTGAATGTATTTCATAATATGCCCAAGAGGTATGGAGCAGTGATGATCATGAGAATTTGTTGCATCATTTTTTTGAGGACATAGGTCATTTGGAGACATTGTCGGGATAGGAACAAACTCAGGTGGAGGAGGGTGTAGTGGCCTTTGGCCTAAGAACACTTAGCCACATCACCTTCACACCCATAGGAGCAAAGATCTCCTTCCTAAGAGGCTGGCTCGGGAGCCTGATAGGGAAAAGATGCTCTGTTGATGGACATGGTGGATTGGAGAAGGGGACGCATTGCCGAAATGATGAAAAGACCAACATGGAACATGTGGGGCATGTAGACGGTGTATTGGCATGCTCTACCCTAACTCCCACACTTAGCTAAAATTTGTGGCATGGAAAGCCCAAAAAAGTGGGAGTGTGGCACACTGGAAAGCAGCATGGGACGGGGATTCTAGAGCTCTATGCACCCAAGTGATCCATCAGGTGTCCTAAAATTTAGGAGATGGGGAAATCTTGGACCAAGTGCCCACATACTTCATGGAAGCAACACCAAAGGGCCATGACGAATGGTTGAATGACACAGCATGTGGACAAGATGGACCTTCGGCAAAGATGAGTGCACTTGTGGGAGCTGGATGGAAATCACTTGGTTAGAGGCTACATGTTAGTGAAGGGATCTTTAGCGTGGGCGCTAAGAAAGAGAATTACCACTCTTGGGTCACACCTGCCCACATGAAGGCTATAAAAGAAAAAAGGCCAAATTAAGATGGGATATGGAAGTTGTGATGACCTCTAGTGGGGCAACCAAGATCTGAAGAAATCAGATGCAGTTCACTGAAGGAAGTTCGCTAAAATGCGGCATGGGTATGTGTGAGATGCTGGCTTGAGAAAATGGAAATCCTAAATAGCTTGTCTTGGGGAACACTTCGACAACAAGAAAAACAAGGGTTTTGGTAGCAGTCAGCAGCAAATTTCAGGAAAGTTGGTTGGGTGAACGCCAGTTTAAGAGAGCTTGAAAGGAGATTTGTTAAAGTATTGTAGAATCCTTGGCTAAGTGTGGTTTGTGCACACCGAGTGGGAAGATTCTTGTGGGTGCTCACTTCTTTATATGTTGTAACTCATATTCTACTATCTTATATAAAACTTGTGGCAACTTGGTTGGGGATATCACCCACATATTTGTGTTTTTTTTGGATGTTACATATTCTTTTACTGTTTACATGAATTGATAAGACAATTGTAAAATTGAGTAAGCATAAATAGTAGAAGAGAACAAGTTAAATGTGGTTCCAGTGGCTAAGGTGTACTATGACAGCAAAAGTAGTTTAGTTGGCCTTGCCCTTGGCAAAACCCTGTGGCAATGTCGCACACTCTTAGCCAACCTCGGTGAAAAGAGGAAGTTGTTCTAAGTGGTTGTGATAAACATGGCTAAAAATGGAGGTGGGTGGCTTAGGAACCCATTTGCGTCAAGGAATCAATTTCTAGTTGTCAATTCTGACGTTTCACTGCTGGCGGAGGGTGAGAAAACTACAACTATCTTGAGTGAAAGGACAAGTGGATGTTTCCCTATCTCTATGGATGTGATTCAATATAATCCATTACTGTTGATAGAGTATGCGGGGTTTGAGTGCTGGGAGGTGGCCGATTTGTGAGTTCCAAAGAAGAAGGGTTTCATGAAGGTTTCAATTCCTCAAAGTACTATGATGAGAGAATCACAAGGCCTTCATCCTATTTAAAAACCCTAGTCTTTTCTCCCAGAGTGGTGGCTGACGATACTATAGGCTATAACAAGGGTTTTACTAGAGAAAAATGGAGAACGAGAAGGATGATAAAGAAGGGGAAGGTTAAGAAATGTAAGTCTTTATGTGTATTGGCTAAAGATGTCACATTTGATATGGTGCTATGGTTATCCAGAAGAACTCTACTTGGGTGGTTTGAATATATACAAATGTCTAGATCTAAAATTAATGACTGGATGGGAAAATTTTGGAAGTCGATTATTCATTATGTTCCTTGTGTAACTTTACTGGTGAATGGGTGGTATAGTTTCCATTTTCTCACAGAGGAAAGTCTGTAAGTTATTTCAGATCGGTTTTGGGTTATTTGTTATGGGTCGTTGTTTTTTTCCATATGGCACATGGGTTTTAACCCCTGGAAGGAATAATTTTCTAAAAGACACATGTAGGTCATCCTTCCAGGTTTTCCTCTCCAGTGTTGGTATTTTAGGGGTTTTGTCAGTTTCAAACCCCATTGGGTGATTTATTTCAGAGGAGGAGAACATTCTGCAGACTACTAATAGAAGGGTTCCTAGGGCTTTGGTAGAAATGGATATGACAAAAGGGTTGTCGACTGAAGTGGAGGTGATTTGGAATGATGGGGATTTTACACAGAAACTTGATTGTTGGTGTCTTACTTCCATATGTTCGATTGTCATGAAGTAGGTCATTTAAAACAAGTTATACAACTTGATGAGAACTCGACATTGTTCTCGTTTTTTTGGCGGTCAATTTTAATAGATATTTTAACCTTCATTTAAAAAATTATGTATACTAGTAGCACCATTTTTCATTTTGAGCCACTTTTTTGCGATTTTGAAATTTCTTGGTCATAAAAAAAAAACTATATCTTTTATTTAGAAATGCATTTTTTCAAATTTAAAATTTTACAAAAAATATATACATTTAGTAGCTGATTTTAATGGAAACAATACATATTTCAATTTTTTTTAACATTTAGAAGCTGTTGAGAATGAAAAATATATTCATTTTGGAAGTTTTTTTCTTCAACTTTTCTCTTAAATAAGTCATTTTTTGGGGCAAATTTGTTAAAATTTGAGAAAATAAAGATATTTCAAACCATTTTTAACTTATTTCAGCTATTTTATATAAAACAAAATGATACTAATTAACATTATTTTCAATAAAGTAGTGATTCACATGAATTCAACAAAATATATACCACATATTTGTAAAAAACATATTAAAAACATAATATTTATTCTCAAAATAAAATCTTAAGTGAAAACATTACCAAAATATCTTCTCAAAAATCTGTGAAGTTTGATATTTTCCTCACCATCATAAAAGTAATAAAAAATATTAAAAATTTCCTTTAATTAAAAAATATACTAAAAAGAGAAAATAAAGAATTTATAGTAAACTATAAAACCTATATAAAAACATTTAAAAACTATAAAAAAAACAAATACAAAACCTATATTATAAAATGAAATTTAAAACATAAATGAAACAAATATAATACATATAATATAAAATTTAATTTCAAAACAAGATAATATAAAACATGTAAAAGGATACTGTGGTTGGTTGGTGGGGCTAGATGAATTTTTCAATTTCGTTGAAATATAAGAAAGTGGTTTTCTGCTAAAAAAAAATATAATAAAATTTCAAAACAATATAGGAAAAACAATAAATAAGAAAATGTTTAAGTTTTATGAAGTGTTAAGGGTATGTTTTCTAGTGTTTTAATGTGTTTTATGTTATAACAAGTTATACAACTTAATATGAACCCAACATTGTTTTAGTTTTTTGGGGAGCAATTTTAGTAGTTGTTTTTAACTTCGCTTCAAAAATTGTGTATACTAGTAACACCATTTTTCATTTTGAGCCATTTTTTGCAATTTTGAAACTTCTTGGTCATAAAAACTCTATAATTTTTATTTACAAATATGTTTTTTTCAAAATTTACAAAAAAGTATACATTTATTAGCTAGTAATAATGAAAAAATATATATATTTTCAGTTTTTTTTAACATTTAAAAGCTAGTTAGAATGAAAAATAGATATATTTTGGAAGTTTTTTCTTTAAAACCTTCTTTTAAATAAGTCATTTTTGGGAAAATTTTATAAAAAAAATGTGAGGAAATAAATACATTTCAAACCAATAACATGAAATAAACCAAAAATACCAAGAACTCCCTTTAATAATGAATATACTTAAAAAAAAATTGAAAAATTAAAAAAAGCTATAAAAAAATAATTATTTATACCATCATAAAAAGACATTAAAAAATATCAAATATAAAATGCATAATATAAAATTAAATTTATAACATTAAAAAAATCTACTATAAAAAGCATAATATAGAATTAAATTTCAAAATAATAATAAGCATAACGTTTTATAAAAAGCTTTTAATTTTTAATTAAAAATAATAATATAATAAAAAAAATATAACATATATTAAATAATGGTAAGTTTTATGTGGTTAAAGTGTGAGGCCTTAAGGGGGCATGATTCTCTAAATGGGGCCACCCCTTCAAAACCACTCCACCACAACTTGAGTAGTGCTTAAGAGGTGGTGTGATTCCCAGAATGACGCCACCTTAACACCTTACTCCATTGACTCTTTACAAATACCCAATATGTGCATATGTTATACTAAATTTTGTTTTTTAACTTTTTTTTTAATATTTTATTATTACATTAACTTTTTTCATTTGTTTTTTTATTGTTTTTAATATTTTGTTATAATAAATATTTTTTTATTACATTGACTTTTTTTATTGATTTTAATATTTAGTTGTAATAAATTTTGTTTTTAAAATTTTTTAAATATTTTGTTATTACATAAATTTTTTAATTTTATTTTTATTGTTTTTTAATATTTTGTTTTTTTTAAATAAAAGCATCGTATTACTGCAGAAAAACCGCTTTACATGGTAAAACACAAAATTGGGTTGCTACTGCCTATGTAAGGCCTTGCCCCTACTACATCTAATCAAACCATAGACCTTCCCAACCCAAAAGAGGGAGATCCCCAACTATGCAAGGTTCAATCCCGAAGTTACATACATTGCCGTAGAAGTCCAACCTAACTAAATCTATCCGAAACTAACAGCCAAACATATTAACAGACGAGATAAAGCCTGAAAACAAACATCTACGGCAAACTAAGGCAAGGCCTGCCACCCAAGGACAGAGCAGTAGTTGTGTCACGGGCACCCCAAATGCTGCGCCAAAGGGTTTCCCCTTAGTGGGGGCATGATGTTGACACCGTCTTGGAGACGACCTTCTGCCCAACGGCTGAGGAATCCATCTGCTCGTTGCTCCAAATCAGGGCTGAACAGAGAAATACCTACGCGCATATCAATCTGGTCCACTTTGAGGTGCATCAGCTTGCAATCCGCACCGAGGGACTAAATCTTTTTTCTCATGGACCGGCATTCTTCGTTGTGCTCCTTCCATGCTCTGTACAACTCCAAATCCCCTTCCTTTTTTTCCAACATATCCTCCACTTTTGCTTCAATATTCATGGCCGCATGGGTTACCAGGTTCATTAAAACCAAATACAGCATGACAAGGCGATCATGGGCCGAGGCTCTCCCCGCCATTAAGCCTGGATTAGTGATCCATCCTTCAACCTCCTCCCGCACCGTCTCAATGGGCATCGACGAGAATTGCTCCCACAAAGCCTTCTCAATCCCCTCTGTGGCTTGACATGCCATTAGTGGGATTCAATCCTTAAAGAATTCTGCCGATGCCTGAGCATGCATCTGAGCCCGAGTGACTGCTCCCATGCCACCCCGAGTTTTGAGCTTCCCCTTATCCCGACGCTTGGTTTCCATGCTGCTTGCACTCGTTCTCCCAAGACCAACCCTTGGTGGAGCCATTTTCCTCCTCACTCTACCCCTCCTTGCACAATTGCTATTCAAGTCTCTCAAGCTGCCAACCTTCCGTAAGCTACTCAGCCTGATGGTCTCGACCCTAAGTGTGCAGATGGGCAACCAAGCACTCACCCTAAGATTAGTGTGCAGATGGCCATGATAACGGTTCTATACAGGGTTTCGATCTCCCATATCCTGCAATAACCCATTTCTGTACTTGGCACGATTTGCATCATCATTCCCATCGTCACTCCTGGATCACCATCCTGCGAAAAAACTATCCCGTCACTTATACCAAGCCTACTGACGTACTACGATTTAATGTTTGAAGGGTCGTCCTAGATTACCATAATCTTGAGCTACATGTCTACGCGTGTTGCTTGGCCGGATCCCCGGTCGATTCCTTATGCCTTCTATCCCTGTCTCGATATTCCATCAGAGCCTCTGTCACCTATCCTCCCCTGCTTGAATCCTGAGCTGCGAGCTATCGACATCTGGGCATCCATTGTTCCACCTCGAAGTCCTCCAGCCTACCCAACCTGTGGGCCCCATCGTTCGCTAGCAGATCTGCCACCTTGTTCGCATCTCTCCTTACATGGTGAAAGGACAATGCTAGATGGGAGAAAATAAGGCCACGAATAACTTCCAGTCTGCTAGCTAGGAGCCAACTCAACGACACCTTTTCCATTGATCTCCCGTGGCTTAGCTGCTTGGCATAATATTTTGTTATTATGGTAAGTTTTAATTTATTTTATATAGAAAGAGTGGTTTAATAATTTCTTGAATAGTTTTTTTTTATATAGTGCAAGTTTTATAATAAGACAAAAAAGTGTTTAGAAGAAGCAGGTTGCGTCGATACAATCTTAGTTGGGGTAGTTATCATCCTCCTACTTTGTGCTGATGATATTGTTCTTATGGCAAGGTGTCCTTCTGATCTCAATAAACAATTAAGAAAATTTAAATATTTTTTCTCTACATGGGTATGACTGTTAACACCGACAAGAAAAAATCATGATTATTAAATTAAGAAAGACACATTTGCAAATTGTATTTATGATAATAGAAATCTAGAGGAAGTGACTTCTTACAAGATTCTCGAAATTGATATTTATCACAAGATCAATTGGAACTATAGCATTGAGAAAATGATTAATGGAGGGTGGGAAGCTTATTTTGGTCTTGAAAATAACTGTAAAACGACCAATCTGGTCATGTGGGATAAAAATAAGTTCATATTTGAAACTCTTGTCATCCATGTTATCTTGTATGGTTGCGAAGCATGGGGGTGCAACATTTCTAGAGAATCTTGGAGGAAGATTGAGCAAATCCAGAATTATAAAAATAAGTTCATATTTGAAACTCTTTTCATCCATGTTATCTTGTATGGTTGCGAAGCATGGGGGTGCAACATTTCTAGAGAATCTTGGAGGAAGATTGAGCAAATCCAGAAGCACTTTATAACTTATAACTTCAAAATTAAAAGAAATACGCCTTATCTTATTCTTGTAACATCTCCTAAAATTCATAAAAAAAAATAAAAAAAAATAGAAATAGCCTTGATTGCAGTTGTAACAATATTTAACATGGTTACGACAAACTTTCCAATTTAGTCTTGAAATTATTTAACCATATGATCTTTAGTTTTTGTGTTTATAGTCGTTTTAATTATCGTACATAATTTGTCATATTGCGACAACGATATTATTATAGCGACACTATATTTTTTATTCATAATATGCTACCTTTATTTACTGTCAGTTGTACTTTGTTGGTTTACGTTCTAGTTCTTCTTGTCTTAAATGTTATGTTGATAGTACTTGAATTGGCGTCGATTTATGAACACTAAGTCATAATATTTCTTCTTTGCTTGTCAATTATTCTCTTGATTGTTTGTTAAATTGCTCAATGAGCTCAAGGATTGGGTGTTGGGGCGCATACTCCATATTGGGTAACTCCGCGGTTAGTTAGGAAATTTGTAAGCGAAGCTATGGGTCAAAATAGTCTTAGGGGTGTCAGGGTAAGTCAAAACCCTCCCTTTTTTGTAATAAACCCATGGTTTAAATTCAGGGTTTAGGGTTTGTGGGTGCCCATGGTTTAAGACCAGGGTTTTTGTAAAGCTGCGCAGTATAAATAAGCGCTTATGTAAAATGGATAGGTTATGCTTTTTGATGTAAGGAAAGATAAGGCAAGTAAGATTGGTTTTGTAAGGAAAGGACAAGTCCCAGCTGTGTGCGCGGACGACCTCTGCAGCTGTGTGCGCAGAGGGTTTTTGTAAGGAAGAAAGAAAGATCTGCAGCTGTGTGCGCAGCTGTTAAGGGTTGAAGGAATCTGCAGCTGAGTGCGCAGATAAACTGTGGTTTTGAGGAAAGAGGAATAAAACGCAGTTTGTGGACGTAGCCCCTACACTGGGGGGAACCACGTTATATCTGGTGTTGTGGTTTTGTTGTGTTGTTTCTGTTTCTGTTATTTTCGTGCATTTAACTGAATATATCTGATAATATAAGATCTCTGCTAATACCAAACTTCGCTGTGAATTCCCTGTAGTGGGTTGTGCAAGTTTGGTTTGTTTATTATGCTCTGAAGTTATATATGAATGAATGATAAGTCAACAGGAAGTTGAATAATAATTGTTTATAAAGGCTAAGGTACAGTAATCCCCCTCTTTGCATGCAAAAACCTGATTCTGCGGCACCCCATTGCTGTTTCGGGTGAGACTACAACCTGCGCGCAGGTTGTTGCCGAAAGGGCCAACACAGTGGGTCTTTTGTTGGTGCGACGTATAAAGTGTTAACCCGGGTCTGCCCAAGTGCCAACAAATTGGTTCTGTTGCCGGTTGAACTCAGTACCTGCTCACGAGGGGTTTACCTTGTACCACAAGGGGCTATGTTCTGGAGGCCCTCGGTGAAGGACATCAGTAATTGGTTCGCTGAACGGCAGCATTTCAAAGATCTCCGTGGTAATTTTTTGAATTTATTAGGCTTAAGACTTAAAATACTATTGGCTAACACGGGTATATTGCTGTTTGAATCCGATTATTAGTTTAGTCGTACTAACATATGTTTGCAAGTGCCACTCTCTCGGACGAGCAACGCGGGTTGTTGCGAAACGGGAAAAGATATAGGCGGAATTTTAGCATGGGCTTACAGGACTACTTGCAAGAAATTAACAAGCCATACACCCTTTCGATTAGTTTATGGACAAGAAGCTGTCATGCCCATGGAATATATTGTTCCCAGCCTCCGGATCGCTGCTTTCACCAAGATGGATGACCCTGCCGTAATCACAGAAAGGCTGGCACAGATATTACAACTTGAGGAGGATAGACTTGTCGCAGGTTTCCAGCAACAGGTGCAGAAAGCTCGAGAAAAAGCGTGGCATGACAGGCACATCAAGAGGAAACATTTTCAACAGGGTGATCTTGTGCTCCTCTATGACAGCAGATTCATGAAGTTCCCCGGAAAGTTTAAAACACACTGGAAAGGACCGTATGTAGTACAGAGAGTTACTGATGGGGGTGCAGTTCAGTTAGCCAATTTAAATGGCGAGCTTTTCCCCTCTATGATAAACGGGAGCCGTTTAAAAAAGTACATAGACAGGCCAGGTGTTCAGCACAGGGGATAGAGCCAAGTAAATAGGTAACATGCTTATTGCACTATGTAGTCTGTTCTGTCCACAACATGTGAAGTAGAAAGCTGGTCGTAGGTCGCAGGGTCAGGTTGTGTCAAAGTTTCAGGGTGTGCCGCAACTGCGGTGGATGGGACATACCACAATTCAGCGGCGCTAGCACGAGCGTTGCTCTCATTACCGACCATCATGAGATTTTGGGGAAAATCCGGTGCCATGAGGAGCAGATTCCCGGAACGTCGTCAGATTTAGTATCATGTCTAAACCATGAGGCCACTCCCCGCATTAGGATCTTATAAGGGGCTATTTCGACTTGTAATTTCTATCTGAAGCACATCTGTGACATTTCAGCCTGAACTATGTCGAACCACAGTAATGTTCAGACGTTGGTACGGGACGTAAGGGACAGAGGTCTGCAACACCTCCTAACTATGCCCTTTACACAGTTCTGCTTCACTAAGAACAAGGACAGGCAGGAGTTTGCTCTAAATTTGCACCGACGGCCAGGAGTCTGCTCTAACATAGAGCAACCAAGGGCGTGAGGCCTCGCAGAATGACTCTGGGAAATCCCCCTGCGCCGACTGTTGGTGTCGCGAAACCACGCCAAGTAGGCTCCTCATGTGGTGGGACACGCAATTCCAGGGGACCCCAAAGTCGTGGATGGTCAAGTATCGGCCATCCGAGAGCCGAATGTTGATGCAGGAGGTCGCGACGGCTTCCATCAGTAAACCTGCTGCAAAGGACAGAAGTATGCAGCCAGCAACAGCATGGAAAGCTTCATTAAGCAAGTATAATATGTCTCATCAGCAGAATTAGGCCATCAGAAAGATGCAGAGTGTCTCGGGACGGGCCACTAGTGAGTCTTAGGGGCCTGTTGGGGCGCATACTCCATATTGGGTAACTCCGCGGTTAGTTAGGAAATTTGTAAGCGAAGCTATGGGTCAAAATAGTCTTAGGGGTGTCAGGGTAAGTCAAAACCCTCCCTTTTTTGTAATAAACCCATGGTTTAAATTCAGGGTTTAGGGTTTGTGGGTGCCCATGGTTTAAGACCAGGGTTTTTGTAAAGCTGCGCAGTATAAATAAGCGCTTATGTAAAATGGATAGGTTAGGTTTTTTGATGTAAGGAAAGATAAGGCAAGTAAGATTGGTTTTGTAAGGAAAGGACAAGTCCCAGCTGTGTGCGCGGACTACCTCTGCAGCTGTGTGCGCAGAGGGTTTTTGTAAGGAAGAAAGAAAGATCTGCAGCTGTGTGTGCAGAAGCCTGCTACTGTGTGCGCGGCTGTTAAGGGCTGAAGGAATCTGCAGCTGAGTGCGCAGATAAACTGTGGTTTTGAGGAAAGAGGAATAAAACGCAGTTTGTGGACGTAGCCCCTACACTGGGGTGAACCACGTTATATGTGGTGTTGTGGTTTTGTTGTGTTGTTTCTATTTCTGTTATTTTCGTGCATTTAACTGAATATATCTGATAATATAAGATCTCTGCTAATACCAAACTTCGCTGTGAATTCCCTGTAGTGGGTTGTGCAAGTTTGGTTTGTTTATTATGCTCTGAAGTTATATATGAATGAATGATAAGTCAACAGGAAGTTGAATAATAATTGTTTAGAAAGGCTAAGGTATAGTAATCCCCCTCTTTGCATGCAGAAACCTGATTCTGCGGCACCCCATTGCTGTTTCGGGTGAGACTACAACCTGCGCGCAGGTTGTTGCCGAAAGGGCCAACACAGTGGGTCTTTTGTTGGTACGACGTATAAAGTGTTAACCCGGGTCTGCCCAAGTGCCAACATTGGGTTAAGGTCTTACTTAGCTTGAGAGCTAACACATAGACCTTTTGTTTTAAACATGCAGGTACGCTACGGAGGTTATTTATTTCCTTGTTAAGCCATGTCCAAGGACCTAAACAAGGGAAAAAGTAAATGGATTTCCTATGACACTCAAGAGCATTCAAAACCTAAGTTATTACAAGCATAAGGTTAACAGAACAAAGCAAAGGAAAGCAAGGTTGAAAATAGTGTTTAAGGTTTTCCCTTAACTAAACATACGAGACCAAGGTTTGTCGCACAAAGGAATTACATGTTACAAAGTTTATGATATTTAATTTAATGTGGCCATATGTCGGTCATGTGATGGTGTAAATTCTCCAGCTGGGAGGCAATTTTTTTTCCATAGCTAAACCCTAAGGTTTAACTTACCTTGTTCTCCTCTTTCGCGTTGTATTGTTGCTTTCTGTCAGTGTGAGAGACATGGATTCTCAACTCTGGTTCTTGACATACGCACTTGGATTTTTGAGATGGATCTGAACTGTTTCATGCATTGTAAAGAAATGTCTCAACCTTGGATTTGAAACTGCTAGCGAGAGAATACTTTCTCTGTGTAAATTAACTCCAGATGTCGACTAATGGAAAGGCTCCTTCTCCATTAACGTTTATAGGTAAAAAATCTTTGAAATGGTTTTCATTTCCATTTTCGTTGTTTCCTTTTTGAACTATGTTTTAATGTTGACCTCTCTGTGTTCAAACAGGGTTCTTCATTTATGGCTGCGGAAGAGGGGCGTGGTTAATCTTCAAGCAACAAAGCATCCACGGATTTGGTAAGACATGTACCTGAACCTTTTGGCTTATTGTGGCATCATGGCTATGGGGTGTTGTGGCTTTGCGTATGGCAATCCATTCCTATGTATTTCTTGGAATGAAAGTGGTAAATACTCCTTGGTAGATGTGATGCATATTTTGTAACTGTGAAGACTCATGGAGTCAACATGACTGTGCAATAAAAGCTTAACTTGAATCTGTGACAGTATTTAAAGTTTTTATTCAAGGATTATTGAACAGTTCTCCAAATGTAAATGTTTACTTTCTTATTAAGAAACTCGTGAGGGATTTTGTTGATGTAAAATCATGTTTAGCAGTTCGGTAGCTTTGTTTAAATTGTAAATACTATTTCGGCCGTGAGGCCCATACTTAGTCTTTGTTTTTCTTTGGGGAAAGGCCATGAGGCCACTGTCAAGTCAAAAAGGATGTTACTATTTTTATAGTGATTACTAATCCATAAGGCTATGCGATTTTCTTCTGCGTGTTTTAGAATTGTAGCCGATAATACCTAAACGACCTTCAGCCTGCAACTAGAGCTGTGTCCTGTCGATAGTTTCAATTTAGTATTTCTTTTTAAATTGAAATAAATTATTGTAATGTATCTCTTCTTTAGCTAATCCAAATCCTTAGCAGGATTTGATCTCTACACCTGGTTATTTACTAGTTTACTCTTAACGCTTAGTTTGTTATAATCGTTGCTAGGGGTTTTGTTGTATATTTTAGTTTAAGGGGAAACAATATTATAATGTTGTAGTTTTAAAACAATAAAATGCGACATTCTTATAACTAGATTTATTTTTCCTCTTCTGAAGTAAATATTTGCAAAGGGTTTAGCAATAGAGTACTCAATCGATTGCCCTTGGCAGGATTCGACCTGGTGACCCTATTAATTTTAATTTTTAAAATGATTTACTTTATAATACTTTACAGTTGAGTTTTTTGGGTTGTAAGGCCATAGTATACTAGCTCTGTCATAGATTGCAGTTACAATATGCTCGATGCAAAAGTATGAGTCGTATGGTTATATTATATAAAAACATTGATTGCTTTCTGGTTTTAGTTTGAAGTTTTGGTTTTTGTTTTGTAAAACCGTATAATATATATATATATATATATATATATAGGTGTATCCTCTATCTCTTGGGGTTACAAAATTGAAACCCTTGATTTATTTAAAGTTAGCACTATTTAGATTATTTAAAGGTAATATAGATATATTTGATAATAACCTCTGTAATAATCTTTTGAAGGGTTTTCTCTAGTCATGATTCGATGTATGTTTTATTGTTTAAACCTCAAACTAGTGGAAATTTAACACTGATAATAACTATATAGTATAAATAATACTAACTAAATTAATATTCAAAGAGAAGGAAAATCATCATTTAAAGTTAAGGATTATCCTAACAGTAAAGTTCGATCAATAACCATATATGATAACTTCAACTACCTAAATTATAGCTTTCCTTTCTCATATTAATATAGAACAATTTCCATTAAAACTCTGTAGATACTAAGCCTACTTATAAACAAAATACAGATATAAGTTTAGATCATAGCTAAGATTACTTGCGTAGGACCCCCGAGAATGTTCACTGAACCAGTAGGATGAAAATCACTGGATAATAGCACACACAGAACTTGTTGCAATATAACACTTGGTAGCAGACTTAACTTAGCAATTCCACTTTATCTATACCCTCATCAAATTCCTTGTGTTCCTGACTTTTCAGTTTGCATTAGTCACAAGGTTCATTCCCTTGAAAAAAATAGAATGTAGCATACCTCCTGCTCCATTTTATGGTATTTATAAGATTGCCTAGGTCTTTGGGTTGTTAGATTTTTAACATGAAGCTAGCATTATATTAGGATCTTTTAACTGAAAGAATAACAAGCACATCAATCAAACACAAGAGATAATGAACACAGTTTTTTTCCTGAGGGAAACCATAAATGGAGAAAACCCCGTAACTTCCTCAGAGATAGAATCAACACCAAAAGTAAAACCCAAAACAGTAAGATGATCTCCCGACAGCAGTAGCCTCTTTGTTCTAGCCCCAACAACTTCTTCTCCCTCATCTATGCGCTACAACTGAGTGTGAGTGAGTGTGTGATAAATAGAGAGGCTCACTCTCTATTTATACTAATTCCCGACTTGACATTAACTCACTAGGGCCGACTTCACTAGGTGAGTCTAACAACCCTAGGGCCCCGGAACTGCGGGGACATTAACCCTTGAACAATAGGAGGGTTACCCACATTGAATTGACATGACATTGAATCGGAAGATCGGGGCATGACATGACTCAATTACATTACAAACACTTCCTGGAATAAACATCGAGGTACAATACATAAAAAATACAAGTGAATACATTCTGAAGTTACAATTACATCAACATGGGTTAGTTTTGGAATTAAATGAGCCACCTGCTCAGTTCCTCCTCTCAAGGAACATAACCACAATTTTAGGGATTTTGCTTCCTGCAAGAGATAGAGAGTGAATTATAGTGATGACACTTGTCAACCAGCCTTCTACAATTGCTCATTCCTCCTAGTGGGTCAATGAACACTCATTCAATAGTCTCCTTTGGATAGGTGTCTCTTCTATTTAATTATTAAAATAAATAATTTTTCAATTACAGTCATCCTTGACCAACGTGGTTAGAAAAACTTTATAATAAATTTAACATAATGTTTTTTGAAATAAATAAAAATATTTATTTTTCAGTTCTAGGTGTGTTACAAACACCCCCCCTTAATTTTAACATCGTCCTCGTTGTTGGTTAAGTTTATTCTGATCCTTTCTGGAACAGAGTTGGATATGCCTCCCGCATATGGCTCTCCAATTCCTAGGTTGCTTCATCTGAACTAAGGTGTTTCCATTGCACCTTTACCTGTATAATGGTGTGATTTCAGAGAAAAAATTCTCTCTTATTGAGAATACAGTCCGGTTCCACCTGAAAATCTCCTTCGGGTTCTACCTGAATAACATTCCAGTCGATCACATGAGTAGCATCGTGCACATAATTTTTCAATATGGAAATATGAAAGACATTATGTATTCTAAGATTAGGTGGCAAAGCTAACTGATATACCACTGCCCCCACTCTTGCTAATATTTTGATTGGTCCACAATACTTGGGTGCTAATTTAGCAAATCTCCCAAGTTTAAAGGAGCTCTTTCTGGTTTTTACCTTAACAAATACTTTCTCACCTACTCTGAATTATTTTAGAGTTTTTTTAAGGTCTACACGACTCTTTTGTCTGTCCTGAGCAGTTTTCAAATTCTTTTGTACCTGCTTCACCGTTAGTTCGAGTTCTTTTAACAAGTCAAGTCCTAACATCAATCTGTCAACTGGATTACTCCATGTAATAGGAGTATTTCATTTCCTACCATATAATATTTCAAAAGGACTAAGTTAAGTTGAATCTTGATAATGATTATTATATGCAAATTCAACTAAGTGCAAATAATCTTCTCATTTATTGGTATAGTTTCTAAAATGCATTCATAACATGTATTCTAGTACTTGATTGACTCTTTATGTTTTTCCATCCGTTTGTGGATGATAAGCAGTACTGAAATTCAATTTAGTATCTAGTCCTTTACACAAATATTTCCAAAAATTACCAGAAAACTTAGGATCTCTGTCAGAAATTATTACCTTTGAAATCCCGTGCAACCGAAAGATTTTTTTCTTGAAGATGTCAACAATGTTAGCAGCTTTATGAGTTGTTTTAACAGGTATAAAGTGGGCTTCCCTACTTAGTTTGTCCACAACTACCATTATTGAATCATTTTGTGTCTGACTTTTAGGAAAACCAGTTATAAAATCAAGACTGATGACTTCCCATTTCCAATTTGGAATTGATAATGGTTGTAAAATACTTGCTGGGTGTTGATGCTCAACTTTAACTTACTGAAATTCTATACACCTAACTATATATTCAGCAACTTTGTTCTTCATATTAGTCCATAAATATTCTTTTCACAACATTGTTATCATCTTTGATACCTCGGATGTCCAGAATAAGGACTTTTGTATACTTCATTTAAAATCAGCAATTTCATTTCAGGTATGTTAGGCACATAAAGTCTATTTTTATACATCATTAATCCTTTTTCATTTAAAGTGTAATATGTTTTTATATTTTCAGATTCATTTTGAGTTAATTTTTCTCTTAGATTTTGGTATTCTGTGTCCAGTTTTATCCATTTTTCCAATTTATCATCTAATTCAGTTTTATAATTGCTAATGGAAATTATATAACTTGTTATTGTGTTTCTTCTTGAGGCATCAACCACTTTATTTAATTTTCCTTTTATGTGTTTGATTTCAAAATCATATTCGCTAAGGAAAGCTAACCATCTAGCTTGCCGTGCGTTTAGATTGTGTTGATCAAACAAATACTTCAAAGTTATGTTATCAGACATTAGTAAAAATATTTTACCCATCAAATGATGGTGCCACGTTTTTAGAGCATGGATTATGGAAGCTAGTTCTAAGTCATAAGTTGTATCATTCTTTTCGTGTGTTTTTAACTTCCTTGATTCATAAGAAATTGCGTGACCTTATTGTGTTAGTACTCCACCCAAACCTTCATGCATGCATCATTGCATACAAAAAAATCTTTGTTTGGATCTACTATTTTTAATATGGGTGCATTAGTTAACAATTATTTTAATCTATTAAAAATTTCTTCACATTTTTGATCCCAGATAAATCTTTTTCCCTTTTCCTGTAATGATGTTATAGGATTCACGACTTTTTAGCATCCTTCTATAAAAATTTTAATAACTCGTTATTCCCATGAATGTTCGTACATCAGTTACATCTTTAAAAACAAGCCAATCAATTATTGCTTTTATCTTATCTTGGTCTACTAATATCCCTTCCTCGGATATCACGTGCCCTAGATATTGTATCTTATCTTTATAAATCCGCATTTACTTAATTTAGCATAGAGTTTATGTTCTCTTAAAGCCTGTAGTATTATCTGCAAGTGTTCATCATGTTCTTCTTTCATTTTAGATTAAATTAATATGTCATCTATGAATATGAATACAAACTTATCTAAGTATTTTATTAAGACATTGTTCATTAAGCACATAAAAGTTGTTGGAGCATTTGTTATCCCAAAGGGCATAACCACAAACTTATAGTGCCCGTATCTAGATCTGAAAGCGGTCTTAAAAATATCTTCGTCTTTTATTCTGACTTGATGATATCCAGATCTCAAGTCTATTTTTGAAAATATCATTGTTGCTCATATATGATCAAACATATCATCAATGCGGGGCAGAGGATATCTATTTTCAATTGTCATTTTGTTCATTTGACAGTAGTTTATACATAGACGTAAAGTATCATATTTCTTTTTAATGGATAAGGCAGGTGCTCCCAAAGGGGATACACTTGGACTTACATAATTTTTATCTATCAATTTTTGCAATTGTAATTTTAATTCATTAAGTTCTAAAATTTTCATTCGATAGGGAGCTTTGGAATTAGGTACAACTCCTGGTATTAATTCAACTATAAAATCTAGATCTCTCTTTGGAGGTAATCCTGGAATTTCTTTCGGGAAAACATTCAAGAAATCTTGTAGGATTGAAATATCATTGAATTTCAGCTTATATTCTTTATCCATTTGTTCATTATTTATTGCATGTACAACAAATAATTTACAACCTTTTCTTACAACCTTTTTCATCTGTAAGGCTGATATTTGTCTAACAAAAAATTTCCCTTGTATTCCTTTGACTATAATTATTTCCCCCTTTATCATTTAAACAAGTAAATGTTCTCTGAAAACAATTCAAAATTACTTGATTTCCTTCCAGCCAATCCATACCTATTAAAACATCATAAAATCCTAACAGTAATACATTTAACTTGACTTGAGTTTTGAACTGAATCATAAACAAATCACAGTTTTCAACATAACTAACTACTTTTATTTTAGTCTCTATAGCTAACTGGACCATCCAATACTTTTCAAACTTTTTCAAAGATAATTTGGATTTTTCCACTATGCTAGGTGACACATAGCTTAAACTAGAACATGGGTGAATCAGAATAGAAACAGATAGGTTTTGTATCATACCTTGTACTTCTACCATGGAAGTTTAATGATCAGCCTCTCGATTCTCCAAGGCTTCATTTATTCTAAGCATTTCATTTGCTACATCTCCAACTGTTTCCTCTTCCTGAATGGTATGCACATTGTTGAAGTTCTATTTCCTGTTCGGACAATACTTGGAATAATGTGGTCCTTGACATTCCCAACACTTTACAGGTTGCTTATGTTCATTATTTTTAACATAAATTTTAGGCATATCTCTTCCTTTTGGTGCTGTAGTATTTTGTTGTGTTTTATTTTTAAAATATGTTCCTTGGTAATTATTCTTAGATAAATTCTAAGAATTATTTCCAAAACTTTTATTAAACTTAAAACCTTTTCTCTTCTAATTAAAGTTACTTGTTCTCTCAGTCTTCCAGTTAGCTATGCTTTCTCTCTTTTACTCTATTTGTAATAGAAGTCAGTTTTTCTCATTGCCTCTTCAAGGGTCTTTGGATTATCAAACTCAATTCTGTCCTTGAAGCTAGTGGGAAGACAGCTTAAAAATATTTGTATTTTAGGCTTTTCGTCAATTATATAAGGTACATATCTTAGTAAACTCAGAAATTCGCTACTTAACTCTTTCATTGGCATTGATCCCAGTTTTAGTTCATAAAAATCTTTAGCTCTTTCTTCATAATATTGTTTAGATAAAAAATTCCTTTCAAAATACTTTTTAAATACTCTCCAGGTTAAATACTTTTCCTTAAGGTTTTTGACTCTTTTTATGTCCTGCCACAAGATGTCAACTTTTCCAGTTAGATTGTAGATAGCCATCCAGGATTTCATTCTATCGAAGTAGTTATAAATTTGGAAGTACTTTTTCATTCCCAATAACCAAACCTCGGCTTCTTCACCCTTTTCTACTTCCCCGTTAAACATGGGAGTTTTTATCTTTTTAAATTCTCCTGAGATTTCATCATAAGGTTTATACTTCCATTTCCTAGGTTTATGGTCGCTTTCACTACTTTCACTTGTGTATTTATACCTTCCTCTATGAAACCTTGCATTAACTTCTGAAGAAGATTCACTATCATAATATTTTACTTTATTACCCTTGTGTTTGTATGATATTGTTTCATAATTAGTTTCATACGCATTTCTTTTATTGTTTCCTCTGTTGTGTATTTTGTCCAGTAAAATCTAATTTAGTTCCAAAATTCTTTCATTATCTATTTGTACAGTTTGTATTTCATCCTTTAAAACTTTCACTATTTGTAGTAACTCTGGGGGTTGATTATTTAGTTCCACATAAATGTAGTTTGGATTATTATGATGAGATCCATTTTCAGCAGATGCTTCAACACCTTCCATTTTCCCCCAAAACAATTTTTTGTATTTCTGGATAGAAAAAAATTTAAAAACATGATCAGTATATTTTGTTTCCTTTTTGTATGCGAGTGAGTCAATCAGGATTAGTGTTTGGAAACTCGCTCTGATACCACATGTAACATATCCTAAAATTCATAAAATAAAATAAAAATTTTGAAATAGTTTTAATTGCAGTTGTAACAATATTTAACATGGTTACGACAAACTTTCCAATTTAGTCTTGAAATTATTTAACCATATGATCTTTAGTTTTTGTGTTTATAGTCATTTTAATTATCGTACATAGTTTTCCATATTGCAACAACGATGTTATTATAGCAACACTATTTTGATTCATGATATGCTACCTTTATTTACTGTCAGTTGTACTTTGTTGGTTTACGTTCTAGTTCTTCTTGTCTTAAATGTTATGTCGACAACACTTGAATTGGCATCGAGTTATGAACACTAAGTCATGATATTTCTTCTTTACTTGTCAATTATGCTCTCTATTGTTTGTTAAACTGTTCGATGAGCTCAAGGGTTGGGTTAAGGTCTTACTTATCTTGAGAGCTAACACATAGACCTTTTGTTTTAAACATACAAGTACCCTATGGAGGTGTATTCTTGCCTTGCTAAGATACGTCCAAGGACCTAAACAAGGGAAAATGTAAATGGATTACCTAGGACACTCAAGAGCATTCAAAACCTAATTTATAACAAGCATAAGGTTAACATAACAAAGTAAAGGCAAGCAAGGTTGAAAATAATGTTTAAGGTTTTCCCTTAACTAAACATATGAGACCAATATTTGACGCACAAAGGAGTTACATGTTACAAAGTTTATGATTTTTAATTTAATGTGGCCATATGTCGGCCATGTGATGGTGTAAATTCTCCAGCTTGGAGGCATTTCTATCCCATCGCTAAACCCTAAGGGTTAACTTAATGTGTTCTCCTCTTTCGCGATGTATTGTTGCTTTCTGTCAGTGTGAGAGCCATGGATTCTCGGCTCTGGTTATTGACATGCTCACTTGGAATTTTGAGATGGCTCTGAACCATTTCATGCATTGTAAAGAAATGTCTCCACCTTGGCTTTGAAACTGCTAGTGGGCGAATACTTTCTCTGTGTAAATTAACTCCAGCTGTCGACTAATGGGAAGTCTCCTTCACCATTAACGTTTACAGGTAAAAAATATTTGAAATGGTTTTCATTTCCATTTTCGTGGTTTCTTTGTGAACTACATTTTAATACTGACCTCTGTGTGTGTGTGTTCAAACATGGTTCTTCATTTATGGATGCGGTAGAGCAGCGTGGTTACTCTTCAAGCAACAAAGAATCCACGGCTTTGGTAAGACCTGTACCTGAACCTTTTGGCTCATTGTGGCATCATGGTTATGGGTTTTTGTGGATTTTCATTATCAAAATCCATTCCTGTGTTTTTCTTGGCATGAAAGTGATAAATACTTCTTGGTAGCCATGAGGCATTTATATTTTGTAACTGTTAATACTCATGGAGTCGACATGGATGTGCAATAAAATCTTAACTTGAAGTTGTGACAGTATTTAAAGTTTTGATTCGAGGAGTATTGAACATTTCTCCAAATGTATATTTTTACTTTCATATTAAGAAACTCATTGTTATCATCCAAAATGGCACTTCTCCATCCAAGTGCTAACATTCACCATGTCGGTACACAAAAGGACAATTTGGATTGAAGTGGCCAAAACACTATAGATGTTCATGACCTTTGATGCATTATATTTAGACCAACCTTATATATTTTTATTCTGAATTTTGGTATGCATACGCGACTATGTGCATTACAACTTGCGTGTCATATGCGACTATGTGTATTGCAACCCGTGTATACCTTGCATACATGAGTTCCCTTTGATCAAATCGCATGTCATACGTGAGTTGCCTATATTAATACCTGCGTATACCTTAATTCGACATTAAAAAATATAAATCGATATTAGATGAGATTAGTTGGGCCCTAATCCTTAACTATCCCAACTATCTCAACCATCCCATCGTTCGAAACCACTATATTTCCCAAAGTATAAATAGAGACATTGGGGTGGGGCTAATCAAATCAATTTTTGGAGAGAAAAGTTATGTTGGTGGTGTATCTTCAGAGTCTTGGAGCAGCAGAACTCAAAGTCCTCGGTTGCAGAGGAGTCCTTGTGTCAGAAGCTGGGTTGTATTCTTACCTATTCACCTTTTGTTAATAAAGAGAATTATTCTTCCAATCTTGTATTGTGCTTATCTCATGTATATTGGTTTGATGAATATGTTTAATTATATTATTAATATGCTTTTATCTAACCTCTTATTTATATATGTATAAGATATTGCTTCAAGAATTGGCTCTTTGCAGGTGAAGAGAAGCATCCCTAGAAGCATTGGAGAAAATTGGAGTGAGAGAAGACCAAGCTAGGATCAACCGTCATAAACAGAGTAAGCCAAGATATCTTCCTATTCTCATTCCGGTTTCTATAAAAGTTGATTGTCTGCAAGTCTAGTAGTAAGTTGGTAACACCAGACCCTAGGTTACAAGGGTGAAATATCCTATACAACAAAACTGGCGACTCCGCTGAGGAGCCCAGCCTGTTGTGGGTTTATCCTATAGGTTCTTTACCAGTCTTTAGTATGTTTCTGATTGTGAGTGTCGTCTTTTTATCTTGCTTTTAATTCACAGTGTAGTGTGCCTAGAAGCCTTTACTTTTTTTTCTTTTTTTCTTTTTTATTGTTGTTGTATACGCGGGTTGTTGTTATACACAGCCACGTATAACACCTTGTATACACAGGTTTCTCTATAAGACAGCCGCGTATGGTACGCGGGTTTCCTGCATACACAGTCGCGTATATCCTGTAGCAGCATATATTTTTTTAGTACGGTTTTCTTGTCCCTATCTTGTTTGATTTTTTCTTGCTTAGGAGTCTTCTGATTCTGGCATGACTCTATGATTCTAAAAGTCTTGAGTGTCACACCTTATGCTTGTTTTTAAGCCTTTGATCTTTCTTTGTTTGAATTTCTCTCATCTCGTAATTTGAAGTTGGTCCTCTTGCTTGGTTGATGAGTTCATTTCTTTGTGTCTAGGTCAGTGATCAGGGATTTGGATACTTTATATTTTGTATTGCTTTTTGTAGTGCCAGGGTGGCATTTGTTCTTTTATGAATCTAGTGGACTTTTCGAGTTCAATAGTTTCTCCAAGTTAGGTTTTTTCCGATTCTTTTCTTGATTGGTTCAAGTTAGTTATTTTGGGTCCTTTATACTTCATTTTACTTATTATATGTTCTTATTATTCAAACTTGCTCAAAAAATTGGCATTTAGTTACATTGTAGTTTTTGAAGAATTTGAAAAAGTGAAGAAAAACATCTTATACTTTTGCATTTAGTTGTACTTAGTTGTTTTCTTTTCAGTATTTTTTCAAATAAAATTTCAAAAATTATAAAAAGAGGTCTTAGTTTTTCTCGCATTTAGTTTCAATTTCATTAGCTTATATTTGCAAAAAGAAAATAAATTTGGTTTAAGTAGTTGCAATTTGCTTTGGAATTTGCTTTATATATCATTTTACTTTTTCTTATCGAGTCTATAACATCACAGTCTTTCACGCCATTTACCTTCTAACTAAGAACAACCCTTGAAATGAACGATATAATTTTAAAAAATATTAGTAAGTTTTATTTTATAGGCTCATACACCAACTAGCTTAGGCTAGACTTGTGTAATAGGAGTTTAACTCTCCACAAGTGTTTAAATTCAGACATACTAGCAAATCGTTAAGTAAACCCTCTTCTATGTTGATTGTATCTGGGAATCTCCTCTCAAATGGGAGTTAAGCACAAGGCCACGTGGAGGCTTGGACTGAGGATATAACCCTCTAATTCCTTGTCAAAGTGTAGACCAAGGTTTTTTCGCATCTGAGGACTTCTGTCATAGACAGCGTTTCGGGCTTTGCTACCCTACCCATGCGTATGAACTAGGCTTGCGACTGTCCCCCCAAACTGTCAGTATAGTTGTGGAAGCCTTTAGTCTCTTTTGACATCTAGGGTTTATACACAGGTACAACGGAAGGCTACTTCTGGTTGACTCTGGACGGGCTTGGAAGGTAACCCTGGTAGAAGGTGTGGGAGGGTGGTGGGTGATTCCTCCTCTTGTGCCTAAGAATATATACAAGGACACCAAGTAAATGTCTCTCGGATTTCTTCTATAAATCATATCTTATACCCCTTGTATCTATTGTGGCTTTAGGAAATTTTGTAGTGATTGCTGTGTGGTTTGTGTGTGTTTAGCCGACCTTAGGGTGTGAAGAGTCAAATTTTCAATCATGGAGGACCAACCTCTCAGAAGGTCAAGAAGGTTGCAAAACCTTCCTCCGTTTACTACAGTGGATCCTCCACTGCCCCCTCAAAGGCAGAGATTAGACACAGACGGTTCTTTCGAACCGGTAGCAATTAGTGAAGTTTCAGGTGAACCAAAACTTAGGACAAACCAGGTTGATACAACCACGGTAGAGATAGAAGACTTGCAAGCTGACAAGTTTGCAAGAAATTTTAATTTACCTCTTATTGACCTAAACGATCATGTGATCATCTAGGTTCGTCCTTCCAATTCACCTGCGATTGGTGTTACTATGAGCAGACTTATGGCTAGTGCAGGAGAAAGTCCATCTACCCCCATCTTAGTTGTTCCGGCTAAAGGAGTGCCACCTCACCTGGTTGTTACTCCTAGAACAGGTATACCTGCTACTCCCTTAACTCCAGCTAGTTGGTTGGTTCAACCACTGGCTTCGACAAATGTGGCATGCACTTCTAGTGGGGTGGTCACTGGGATACCTGCTGTATATTATACTACACCTTCTTTTGCACACACTGCTCAGAGTGGTCCTGTTGGATCCGCTTAATTTTTCCAGGATTTTCCTTGGAATGGGGGGTACATACCCCCATCCACTCCATATGTAGGCCCCACACCTACATATGTAGGGGTGCAGTTTGGAAACACTAACCCTTATGGTCAATTTTTTCAAATGTCGGTTTCGGCTCCTTTCATGAGCTCTCCTTTCTCACTTTTTAGTGGAGGGATACCTGCTCCAGTTTCAACTAGAGTAGCTCAAACCACATACACTGCACCACATATGAATAATCCACTAGCTTATGGGTGGAATCCTTTCCAAAGTATTCCAACTACTTCGCAACCGGTAGCTGGGGGAAACCCCAATTTTACATTTGGTAATTTGGGGGCAGGTCCTTCTACTTCCTAGGCCCATACTTTTCAGGCTCCGGTTAGGCCCAAACTTCCTTTCCTAGCAACTTTAAACTTTCCAGACTTGTCCAAGTTAATGAATGACCCGGTGAAACATGATACCACCTGGCCACCTATCCCTACCAAGTTACCCTCGAATATCCCAAAATTTGAAGGCAAAGTTGGTGAACACCCAGGGGCTCATGTCACCACCTTTCAATTGTGGTGCTCTTCCAACTCATTGAATGATGACACCATTCGGTTGAGATTGTTCCAAAGAACTCTGACTAGTTCCACAGCAAAGTGGTACATTGAACTACCCTCTGTTGCATTTGATAGTTTTTATGACTTAGCTAATGTGTTCCTTAACCATTTCCAGCTTCACATCTAGTATGATCCCAGCACAGACTTATTATCCACCTTTCAGCAGGACAAAGCCACTGATATTTCAGATCAAATCCAAGAGTGGCGAAGGCGGAAAAGGCTCATAAAGGCCACTAGCCCTCCCGATTTTTGTTAGAATGGTTCCTTAAGTCCTTATTGTCGTATATATCTAAGAATGTATCCAATTTGGGAGTAACTAATGAGGAAGAGGCTATTCTCATGTCCCAGCAGTTAGATTTGATATATTCTCAGTCTGGGATTCTCTATGAAATCATCCCTGATGCACTGCGAACAACACATAGTGTCGAGAAACCTAAGCCTAGGCCCCATGCCAATGGTGTGGTTGGTTCAGTTAAATCTCCCACTGTAGAATCTATGGAAAAAAAACTCCATGATTTGTCCATTAAATAGTCTACAATGGAGGAAGCAAAGGCTTCCCCCTCATCCCAAAACACAAACATTTTTGCTCAATCCTCCCAAAAGGGCAATCAGCAACCCGGTGGGAAAAAGAAAAATGGGAAGAAAGGTGAGGGTAACCAAAATAAGCCAAACCCCACAAATAATGCTGATGGGGGGGAAAGAGAAAATGAAGGTGAATTTTCCTTGCAAGTTGTGCGAGTAATATCACTTGACCCATCAATGCCCTCCTATGGATCAAGCTCAGAAGCTGCTGAAAAATAAACAACCGGTTGTTCTAAAGGATCCTTTTCCCCAAGGACAGAATGCAGCTTCAGCTTCTAATGTAGTAGGGGGAACTGCTAATGCCCCTAACAAAAACTATGTCAACATGGTTCGATCCCATACCTTTCTCCAAACTAGAAACAAGAACTATGAAACAGAGGCTCCTGAGAAGGGTAATCCTATAGGTGAAACTTCAAACCCTCTCACAATTGAAAAACTTGTTGAAACTATGCCTAAGATACCAAAAGGTGTCTTCAAGAAAGCATTGCATAATCCTAATGCTAGGGCTGCAGCAAATTACTCTGTAGTTGAATATTTATCCCAAACCCCTTGTGCGATGTCAGCTTTAGAGGTGTTATAGAGTTGTCTTGCCTAGAGATATGCACTCTTAGTAGCCTTAGGTATTATGGATTCATCAAGCCTCATGTTGAAGTTTAATTTTTCTGATGTCAAAATTATCCTGCCGTATCATGTGGCCTTGTCAATAGATTTCATCCATAGTGGAAAAACCATTGCAAGGTCAGTTGTCGATGAGGGTGCTTGCACATGTGTCATGTCCCTGTCTTGCTGGAAGGATCTTGGATCTCCAGAGCTAGTTCCATTGAATAGCCTATTTATTGCTTTCGATGGAAGGTCATTTCATCGACATGGTATCCTACCAGCTTTTGAGCTAAAGTTGGCAGGGAAGGAAGTGTCTGTTGAAGTAGAGGTAATAGATGCACCATTGGATTATAACTTGCTTCTGGGGGGAAGTTGGACTTATGCCATATCTGCTATTGAATTGTTCATTCTTCGAGTGGTAGTGTTTCCACACGAAGGGCAGTTGGTTACAGCAGACCAACTCAGTTTCACTCGGAAGGGATGCATGGAAACTAATTAGTCCACTGTGCCGTTAGTTGATCAAGTCAAACCTGCTTTAGAGAGCTTAGGGGCTGGAATGTATTCATCATTAATGGGCACATTTGATATCCCAGCCCCGATTAACTACTTAGGTTCTACTAGTGTAGGGAAGTCTATTGCAACGGTTGGCAATAGAATGGATCCTTTGGTTCTTCCTTATCATTATGAACCGAAAGTGCCCTTCTCAGCAGTGTAAGTAGCCTATCAAGCTATCTTTAACACCACTGTTGATTCTGTTTCAATTCCTCCTACAATCTCAAAGGATCGAGAAGAATCCTATCTGTCGGCATGGGTAGAGAACTCTTTATATTCTGATGACTACTTAGATATAGTTTTTCCTCCAGATAAATCCATCTTGGAAACCATGCATGGGAAAGATAATATCTGTAAATATTTTTACCATAGATCCCATTTCCTTCTCGGTCTAAGTATAATTCAAAACCAAGAGTTTAATATGAGACTAGTGGAAGATGTTGTTTCTACCAATATCTTTCCAAACCCTAACGTCGTTGAAACTATGTATATTGATGCAAATTCTCTTTTAGAAGAAGTTTCCATATATACTACCTTGTTAAAGGAATGTCACGATGCATGTGTCTGGTAATCCTTACTAGACATAGATCCATATATCGTTGAACTTGGAATCCGAACCTACCTTGATTCTAAACCTATTCAACGAAGACAGAAAAAATACTATGCTTAGGCTTAGTACTCTTTTCGTGTATTTTTATTGTATGTAACTTTAAGTACAATAGCTATCCAGGTTGTGTTCTTATATCATCTATTGGTTGTTACATATGTCTTTCGAGTGGTTCGTAGGATTTTTAGATGGCACTAGTCGTCACACTTGCAACCTGGCTTCAGCGGCATGGATTATTTACTCACCCTTAGGGAAGCTAGTTTCCTTTGGAAGCGCTTGCCTAGGTCTTGCTACTAATAATGTGGCTGAATACAGGGTTGTCATTGAGCTTTTATGGGATGTCGTGTCATGTGGAATCACCCAGTTGGAAGTTAGACTTGACTCTCGACTGGTGGTTTCCCAGCTCAATCGAGCTTATCAGGTGCGAAGCCTTATTTTATTACGTCAGTTCTTGCAAGTAAGGTTATTGGAAATAATTTTTTATTTTATTACATTCAATCACATTCCATAAAATAAAAATTCATTAACTGATGCATATGCAAATTATATCTTAGATTGGCATTTGACACACATTCCATAAAATATACAACAGATACATTGCAAAAACACATGTAAATAAACTAGCAATATATATTTGTGTGTGTGTGTGTGTGAATATCTATCCATATAGATAGGAAAATTTCTTGATCCTCAGATCCAATCATAGATGTATAATTATAAAAAATGTACAAAAAGTGGATCGTAATACATAAAATGCTCCTAAGACCTAATCTTGACCACCCTAGTCATCTTGGTCACCCTGTTCTCGAGCCTCCTCAGATTCTTCAGCTACAGTAGCCTCCACAGCCTCTATATAAACAAGCACTGCCCTGGATACCCTCCTCATAAGGCATATACAGGTAGGTGTGATACCAACCACTAGTTCCTGCATAATGGCAGGGATCTGCTAAATGCAGAAAGTAGGAACTTGTTGCAGCTGCAACCTTTTCCCAAATTTTTTTAAATTTTGGGACCCTCCTTTTATTTTTATCTAGCCTAGGATTGTTTGGTTTCCAGAAATTTGTCTTTCCTCTTCTATAAATTTTGATCTTTTTCAAGCCAATTGTTTTTCTTTCGTTTCGGGATTTGAATAATCTAGCACTGTCATTGTCTAGCCAATGCATAAAGACTATGGAGTTTTGTTTCATTGTTCAAAGCTTAAGGTCTGATTTTTTATGATGGTATTTATCACTGTCAGAAGTCAGTTGTAGAATGAATCAGGTCATTAGTCTTCTACGTCGCCGCCATTTCGGAGGGAATATAGTGAACGTCCCAACGGACAGTTATTTTTCTTGTCGAATCTGTGGCCTTTATTTTTCTAGTTTTATTGTTCAAACCTTTTGATTGTCAATGAGTTTGTTTCTCGTTATCGGAACATTTTTTTACTTTGATGAGAGGGTTTGTCCTTTGCATTGCCGACACTGCAGAGATGTTCACGTTTAACGTGCCGACCTTTATCAGTTATAACTTTTGATCACTGATGGGTTGTATTTTGTCACGAAACCGTAGTTGTTTGTGAGTCTGCCATTGCGGATGTCAATCAAACTATCTTCCTGATGTTTAGTGTTTTCAATTGTCGACGCATTAGTGGTTAGTGGTTCCGATCTTCGATGAAAAACCATTGCAACATTAGTGCTTGGCATTGCCGACACTATGGCAGCGTTGAGGTTTGAATCACCGACACATAGTGTTTAGAGCTTCCGACTTCCGACGAGTTTTTGATCCACGGAACCCACAGTTGGTTTGTTGCCTGCCATTGCGGCTGCCTATGGAACTATCCACCCGAAGAATAGTGTTTCCTCACCGATGCTGTAGTAGTTAACGGTTCTAATCGCTGATACACAATCACCGCGATAATAGTCTTTGGCATCACCGACACTGCGAAGATGTTAAGGTTTGGAGTCTACCAACCATTAGCCTTAGAGCTTTCGATCATCGACATTTTTATTTTTCTGTGAAACCCGTAGTCTATCTGTAGCCTGCCGTTGCGGCTATCTAGTGAACTATCCACCCGACATCTAGTGCTTCCACCTGCCGATAAGGTTTTTTCCCGTCGATGAGGGTTTTTCCCGCCGATATCTTTTACCGAGGGTTATATATAGAGGTGGTTCATTTTTTATTATTATCCTGGATTGAAAACTGCGCTGCTCCATCCTTGTCGAATTGACATGTACTACCGTTTCTCTGCTGTCCAGATTTCATTTGTTGGCGTGCTGCCGTGGAGGTTTCGGATCATCACGTCGATTGCACGGTGTTTTTCCAGGTAGGAAAACCATGGTTTCCTTTTTCTTGATTTTTATTGGCCATTTTGAGAACCAATGTTTTCCCGTAGTTGTGGTCATCCGTTTATTTATCCCCGCAGTATGCTTATTAGCTAGTTTGACAGTTTTCTTTAGCGATGGGGGTTTTTTGAGCCTGCGTTTTGAGCCACTATGGTTGTTTCATCCCTGTCTGAAATATTAGGTAGTCGGTGAAAACAAGCGTTACGCTGTCTGCACCACCTATTTTTGGGGTTGCTTATGGTCGTCCGGGGGGGGTTCAGTTTTCATATGTGTTTACCCTATTTTCTTGGGCGGCAGAGGTTTTGATCTTTGTATGAGTTGTGGTTTTCCATAATGAGGATCAGTATAGGGTCTAGCAATCTGAGGTTTAGTAGTAGCAGCAATGCAGTCCACGTTTTATTGAGGAGTTAAATTATTGCAAATGTAGTCCAGGTTAAATGATGAGTTTTCTATCAGGGTTGTGTTCTTAGTTACAGACGGTGGACTTAGAAGTTTTAGGACACAACTTGCAGGAGTTTCTTTTGCCTTGTCATTTTCTTTTATGCATTAATACTCTGTATAGTTTATTTTTCAATAATGCATATGGAAGAGGTAAATAAGTTGATACAGTTTTTTATTCATTACTAAAACACTTATTAAAAGCTCAAATGGTTTAAGAACATACTTTGTTTATGATAGGGTGACTGTTGCAGAGGAGATATGTCTAAAAGACAAAAGAAGAAGGCTCCAGTTGTGGAAGGAGAACCAGAGGTTGAAATCATCACTAAGGTTGAATACATATATGAAGATACCAAAGCTACCACCGGGGTTGAGCCAGATTATAAATGGGGTGAAATATACAGGATGATTGTAAATCAGAATGTGCTTGATGTAGGATTTGAAGAGTTGATTATTTATGCAAATATCAAGAAATCGACTCTTATGAAGGTAGCCACAAGACCTAAGTTGTTCTCATGCTCAGAAGTGATCGGCTATATTCTTCCTAGGGAAGATGTAACTACGATGATCCTTGAAAATAATTCTAAACAAGGATATGCTGCATACAGCACTGCTTATTTCTCCATGGCATATTACCTACCTCCTGTTCAGATTTACCTAACAGAAAGCTGGTTGAAAGAGACAGATTTGGACCTGGTAGAAACAGTAAAAAGAATGATGATACCAAGGAAGAACTTTCAAACCAGACCATCAGAAGAATATAATACATCCACTCTCCGGACCCCTTATATATTTATAGCACTGATGCTGAATAGAATTTTTGGGAGAGCTCACGAAAAAAGATTCAAATTGGGATGGATACCAATTATTTTCTATGTGGCCACTCAAGGAACCATATTCAATTGGTCAAACATAGTGTCCAATAGCCTCTCAGCATGCATATATTCAGCTTTGGGAGCGGTATCACAAGAAGAATTCAGAGTTCTACATGATCTCTATCCTAGTTGACTGTATACTATGTACCCAATCTTTTCCATCCTTTAGGTGTAATTGGGATAGGGACAGGACCCCGATATACACTGCATATAAATTATTTTGGGCACACAAATACCATGGTTATTATAGAGAAATATGTGAACACTTCATCATGTCATTGTACACTCTAATTTTCCCGACTGAATGCAACTGCATGTCCGAAGAGGCGTTCAAGGTCATTGAGGAATATGGAGATTATTATTTAACTAAGGAAGGGATGTATATCAGAATGTATGGTGGCTCCAGGGAACCTTCTCTACTCCCTAAATATGCCACTGATTATGTACTACATAAAGAGGCAGTCAGGTAGGTATATCTTGATGGTGTGGGGAGTTTTTTGTTTGAGCATAAAAAGGCAGCATTTCCTGCCATACCTTTCTGGCTAGGGAGTTATAAGTTTTCAAAAGTAAAACAGACTATAGAATTTGTACAGGAGCTGGAGCACTTCCATTTTGCTGAAATGAACTTTCACAGGAATGACTCTCGGAATAAGGTAGCAGAACACTGCAAAGACGCAAACATTCATTTTGAGTATACTAACTTTTGGGACAAGGACGAAGAAACCTTCAGGAGTGCAAAGAATATGATTGCCTTAAAGAAGAGATTTAAACAAAAAATCACTATTGTGGGCGGAAAAGGAAAAACTGCACAGAAGACTAAGACATCTAAAGAAGAGGAGGCCAAAAAGGGGGAAGAAGATGCTAGAAGGCTAGCACCAGAGGCAGAGATTTGTCTGAAGAATGAAGAAGAATAAAGAAAGAGAGTTGCAACGGAAGCAAGAAAGAAGGAAGAGGAGGAAATTAAGAGGAAGGAATAAGCGTAGATAAAGAAAAGAGAAGATGAAAGTGAGGGTCTGAGATTAACAGGATCTAAAAAATAGCAGCAGACCACTGAGCACATGGATCCACCGAGGGGACATGACCATACGGATCAAGGGCTTAGACAAGATAATCCTGATCCCCAAGAGCCTGCTACAACTTCTGGCAGCACTCAAGGGCAAGCTATGTTTTTTGGAATGAATTTGATACCTTTCATGCGGAAAGAAGGAGAAGAGGTCCCTGATTTCAGCACCATTTTCTATGACAAGGAAAAGAAAAGGATTGTTAAAAGGACCGAGAAAAAGGTTGAAACAGGAGGACAATCAAGAAAAATGATAACTGACAAGACTTTGGTGTATGCAACAGATGAAAATCCAATATTGACAGCAAGAGCTGGGGTGGCGTTAACCCAAGCTACTGAAGATAATGTAGATAGGTTGATGGCAGATCTTGAACAATCCAAAAGGAATACATATCAACTAAAAGAAACATTGAAGAAAGAGAGAGATGAGGGTTATAAGTTGAAGAGGAAATTTGAGGACATGTAGAATGAAGTGAGGACTTCAAAGACAGAACTCCAAACTCTGCAAGCCAATAAGGAGGCTTTAGAAGTTTCTGTAGAGAAAATAGAAAAGGATGTTGATAACAGCTTAGTAGAATTACAGAGGCTACAGCTAGAGCATCAGGTGTTGAAAAGTGAGAAAACTGACCTCCAGGTGTCTTATGAAACTCTAAGTGCAGAGAAGGTCCATTTGCAAAACAAGGTAACTGAGTTAGAATCGGAGAAGGCTGCCACTGAAGAAAGAGAGAAACAGTATCAAATGCAGGTAACAGTTTTGGAAGGACATAATGATTCATTGACAGCATCACTGAAAGATGCTATGGAACAAAAGGAATATGTCCAACCTTTGAAGGAACATGTTCTAGCTCAAAGGAGGAAGATCCAACATTTGCAAATGTGTGTTGAGGAAGGAAGATGTAAGATTTTACAAATAGATAGCAGATTGGAAGAGATTTTAGATACTACCTCT
Organism: Pseudotsuga menziesii; assembly: GCA_001517045.1. NCBI lineage: Eukaryota > Viridiplantae > Streptophyta > Pinopsida > Pinales > Pinaceae > Pseudotsuga > Pseudotsuga menziesii. Next base: position 410,836 of record LPNX010029814.1, read on the forward strand.
TATTTTTTGGACAGATCTCAAGAGATTCTGGAGATTATGACAGGAAGAATAGTGTGGGTAGAAACAAATGAGGAACCTCCTGCAGAGCTAATAGTTAAAGATCAGCAGAGTTTAAATCAAGATTATGATTTATTGTAGTTTGCCATCAATATTGCGGAAGAATTCAAGAAAACCGTAAAGAAAACAAAGGGATTATGTACTGAATACTATAGAAGAGTGCTGGTCACATACAATAGATGCCATGTTTCCGTAGAAAGAAGATTGGATGCGATGCCAGAACATGAGTTTTTCATAGAACATCTACAGAATAGGTATCAGGAAGATGAGCAGGAGATCCAACAAGTCAAGGATCTAGATGAACAGATTCTGAAGAATTCAGTGGCTCATGCAACAGTCAGTATCCACTTACTAGAAGAATAGTTGTGCCTGATTCTGGCGAGAATAGACGTAATTAAGAATCAGGCTGCTAAATATGAGATAAATATCTGTTTTCTTGAACCCTCGGATTTTGGAGGCATAGCAGCAGAGGCCTAGGCATGGAAAAAGTTCATAAATGACCAAGCGGGCCCCTCTTCTTAAAGTGTTCTATAAAATTTTGATTTAAAATGTAATATATTGTATAAATTATGAACACTTACTACAAGACAAAATTTTGGGATTGAGAGGTTGGGGAAGCCCAAAAGTCATTTGGGGGCAGCCCAAAGGTTTTGCTTTTTTGTATAAATATAGGAGAATTTAGATGTAGAAGAGACTTCTTTCCCAAGCAATTTTTTAGAGTATATTGTAAGAAGAACTACTTCCTTTTACAATAAAGAATTACAAGTTTCTGCTAGAGAAAGTTTGGTGGAATGTTTCAAATGCTTTGCTATGGATTAGTTGAATGTGAACTATTTTGTTTCCAGCTTATGTCCATTAATTGTGAGATCGTTCTAACTCATTGCATTTATGTTTATGTTATGAATGTCTTATAGTTTATTCTGTGAAATTTCCACTATGAGTAATGAAGGTTGTCATGAACAATAAGCTATCTTGTTGTTCATTTTTCTATTAATGTTCATGTGTTTTGAAATAAGTAATAGCTATCTGTAATTTTTCTTAATGCATGCACATAAATGCATTACTCATTGATAACTGATAATTTTTGCTCCCTGGGGATAGGTTAGTTATTTGTAGTTATTTTTTTATTGTTTGTGATTTAGATGCAAGAGAGATAAGACGAGAGGTAAGAACCTGTGCATCACATTGTGACACTCCTCGTTATCTCTATCAAAATTGCATTTTTATATAGGCACTTGCAGAGCATAACTTAAACACACAAAAAACTAAAAATATATACAGTGGACCGGGCCATAACCGGTAAAACCTTTTAATTTGTTACTTGACCTATGGTAGCCGGACCGTAAACCAAATGGATTCCCCATACCAAATAGTAACAGGCTAGTTGGGAACGTTTATTGGGGAGAATCCCTAACTGTTGTTACCTGCGATTTTCTAGGCCTCAACAGAACTCTTTGGGTAAGCCTGGACAACTTCCCCTAAAGAACCTTGATCAAACCCTGATCCTCTCCTGCCACTGGTCACACATACATACGAGGATTCCCATCAGGGCAGACTGGTCCAATATCTACATTTTAAACATTAAAAGGATTAAAAACTTTATACATATGTATATATATTTTATGATTAAAAATTTAATAACTTGAAGAAAAGACAAATACCTGATGCTCCCCATGCTCCTCTAGGAGGGAGTACAAGGTCATTGTCACCCCAAAAATCCATCCCATCATATGGAAACTACTCCAATGTTGGTAGCTGTCGTCCCCACCATAAGTAGAATTCATCATCGTAGACACTTTGAACCGAGCCACCGCCGCCCTGGTGGAGAAACATTTCTCCCCACCTACTCAATCTAGGCTAATGGGGAGAAAAAGATGGAAAAGCTACTGCAGGGCTGAGGGTAGGCACTCTATCAAAGCAAAAGGCCACCAATATACTAGAATAGTGAAATTTCTTCCGTCGGCCTCTCTTGCAGTCAGAGATTTGCTTCTTCATTATCGGGATTACTCTCGATCACCAGTCAAATAAAGCTCCCTGTAGGCACTCCACAACAATTCTCATTTGGTTTCGAGTTGCAATATGGAGTGATGATGATCCTACAACCCTCATTATTGTGCTTACCAACACCTGTAATGGTAAGCTACAAATATGTACAATGGGGATGCAAGCTCCCCTTTTTAGAGTGTCAGGCATGTAGTAAGTGTCAATATAGTTCTGAACACTTAAAAGGTCACCACCCGCGGCTGGTACCTTCCAAGTTTATAGGTTCTCCCCATCGTGACAAACCTGCAATAAAATGGATGTCTTCCAATGCAATTTCTAGAATCTCACCTTGTAGGTCAAATGCACCTAGATCATCATCACAATTGTTGATAAAAAACTCTAGCAAACAAACATTGGATCCCATAGGTGAAGTGAAAAAGAACTTTAGCAACCCACTTTTCCGCAATGCGTGCACCATGGGGGAATTTTGAAGTGCATCTTGGTCCATGGTTTCATGTTCCCTCTCCCTCCACTCCAACACCATGTTTTAGACTATCCATAAATCCAATATCAAACATTAAAAATCATTAAAAAACTTTGATTTTGGCCCTAATTATGCTTTTTCTGTGTTGTGCAATATACACGACTATCCTTTGGACATGTCGCGTATCATACACAGGTTTCCTTTGGGCAAGTTGCATGTACACGACTGTGTAAGTCACATACCCGCTTATACAGCGTGACCCCTTTATAAATTTTCTTAAAACATTAAAATTTTGCATAAAATTGAAAATTTGAATAGATGAAATGAAAGAGCATGAAGAGTTGACTTACTTGGCACTTGTGGATTTGAAAATCGTCCACTGGTTTGTCCACAAGGAGCGATTGAAGTTAAAGGTAAAAATTGCCTATATTGGGTAAAAATATGAAATGGTGATTTTTATTTCTATTTTGAACTATTTATAGAAATAATATCAAAATGTGGGTTTTTTAGCCTATAGTTTTAATTTCTATTAAAAATCAAACTAATACCATGTCATGTTTTCCTAATGCAACAGATCCAAGGTTACTTAAAAGTGGTTATTCACTCATATAGGTTAGGCTTTTGGTCATTTCTATGCATTTTTGCATTTATACCTAATCCGACTTAACCCTAGGATCACTACTTTGACCACACACTATGGTGTTTAACCATTATTACCTTGTCTATACAATTGTTCTTCCGTGGATAGAGCTTTCCTTCCATGAGTACCCTAGTTTAAAACACATTTTTGTCTTTTGGTGTTGATGTAATTTTAACTTCGGAATGTATTCACTTGTATATTTTATGTATTGTACCCCGATGTTTATTTTGAGAAGCATCTGTAATGTAATTGAGTCATTTCATATCCCGATGTTCCTATTGGGAGATTCAATAATGTAAACAAGTCATGTAAAGTTATTGTGGGTAACCCTCTTATTGATCAAGGGTTAAAGTGTTAAATTTTCATATGCTAAGCTAGATCATTAGTATTTCATTTTGATTTCATAACAAAAGCATATAAACAGGATCATTGAAAGATAGACAAGCACAACCATACAAAAGGAGAACACAAAGATTTATCATGGGAAAACCATAAAGGGAAAAACCCAGCAAAAGATTCCTCAATATAGATGCCCCAAAAGATAAAAGATAAAACCAACAAGGATATCAAAGCCTGATCCTCCTCCTTCTCCAGCTACTTCTCTTCTCCACTAATGCGCTACACAAGTGAGAGTGTGTGTGTGTCAAATGAGGAGCACCACACCTCTATTTATATTCATCCGTTCACTTGAATTAACTCATCCGACATGTAGGCTCGATTTAATCATGTAGGCTCGAGTTACACATGTAGGCTCAAGTAACCACACTGGGGTGCTAATGACCCACCTTTACAAATAGAGGGGACAACCTCATGACTCTTATTAGTTCTTCCGATTAGAAGCATCGGGGTACAAGATAATACAGGTGGTTCTCCCGGTAGGACCATCAGGGACCACAAAAGATACATATAGAATATTCTTCGAAGTTACAATATTTCAACACTCCCCCTTAATGAGAAGGGTATTCTACAAAAACATCAACAACAACAATAGTAGGAGAGAGATAGAGGACATCATCAACATCATCAGGGTAACACATCTATAAATCATTGGAAGCTTTTCAACATCATATAGTCTTTGTCTTCAATATTTGACGACAGCAACTCTTTAACCAACATCAGCATCTTTTGACCTTTTGATCAGCAACATCTTCAACACTTTGATCTTTCGATCAGCAACATCTTCAGCACTTAGACCTTTCGATCAGTAGCAACATCTTCAGCACTTTGACCTTTCGATCAGCAACATCTTCGGCACTTTGACCTTTCGATCAGCAACATCTTCAACACTTTGACCTTTCGATCAGTAGAAACATCTTCAGCACTTTGACCTTTCGATCATCACCAATATCTTCAGCATTTTGATCAGCAATATCTTCAGCACTTTGATCTTTCGATCAGCAAAGACATCTTCAGCATTTTGACCTTTTGATCAACAACATCATCACATTCTGATTAGTATCATCGTGATCAGCACCATCATCATACTTCAACTCTCGAACAGAATCATCATCATCATATTCTGATCTTTTGATCAGTATGTCGTCATCATCACATACTAATCATCATCATCATCACACTCTGATATTTCGATCAGTACATCATCATCATCATACTCTTGATCGTTCGATCAGTACATCATCATCATACTTTGATATTTTGATCAGTACATCATCATCATACTTTGATATTTTGATCAGTACATCATCATCATCATAAAAACATCATCATCATGAAAACATCAACATCATCAAAACATCAACATCATCATCATCAAAACATCAACATGATCCTTCCTTTCGGAATTACAGGATCAACATGTCTGTGGTACTCAG
>LPNX010029814.1:419508-560120 GCA_001517045.1 Pseudotsuga menziesii
TCTCCCATCTTTCTTCTTCTCTTATTTTGAGACGAGATTCTTCTTCTTCCCAGAGTCAACTAAAAGTAATCACTTCCTTTTGGCACACATTCCTCAGATGAATGAATCCCATGATCATGGGAGGCCATTCTCTGCTTCTTCTTCTACCGCTTCAAGATGTTATGCATTCTGGATCTTCACATTCTTCAACTGTTTTCTCAAATACATCTTCTGAATTATGTTATTATCTTCAAATAGCTTAATCAAGGAATCAAACATCTTCGGTGTCTTTAGGGAAGACACTTGTGGTACAAGTTGATCCGTGATTGAATCAACAATGATCTTCTTGTGTAAGGCTTTGAGGCTCGTCTCCCTCTAGAACTGGAACCTCTCTACTCATGCAGGTGTCCAATTCATTTTCTTCAGAGAGATTAAATACTTCCATGCTTGGAAGTTTTCAACTTCACCAAGCTTATCATCAAGCTGATGTGATAGATCACTTTGAAATGAGAACCTCAAATGCAAATAGCAAAAGATTAGATCTTACCGATTTGAGGTGTTCGTCCTCCTTCCGGAGCTGGCTGATCTAGGGTTTGTCAGAGAAACCCTAATTTTCAAAACTTAAAATATTTTAGATTTGATTGGATAGAAAGATATATCTCTTTAAATGGAGCTGTCGAATGTACTCCTTTTCTTAAAATAGTGGAGGGAAGCTCCCGGAATAGGAAGCCCTAGTTTTCCAATTTCTTCTGCATAAATGCATGTTACTGTTTCCATGATATCACCGAAATTGATGCTCCTTTGTGTATGAACGTTTTCACTGAGGTAAACGCACATGTCCCTGATCCAACACCATAGGTTTCATCAGAATTTGTTTCAGAAATTGGGATTTATGATCATTTTCCCAAGGTGACCTGTTACAGGACTGTTCAGAACAGTGAAGTTGTACGGCATGCCACATGTCACTTGTTCATCTTCAGGTTCAAAAATTTGGACCACAGAAATTAGAGTCCGTGCTCTTTCTAGAAAATCTTCAAGATTTCAATTTGGACCTCTTTAGCCCACGCTACAGAAATTCTCCCCAGGTGTCCTGTTTAGGGATGAATTCTAGAAGAGGCTAGAACCCTAACTTGGAGGGATCATATCTCCCATAATATAGCGAATCTGATGCTGAATTTTGGACAACGTGTAAATCATGCTTTTATATTTGGCCTCTATAATTTTCAACTCTTGAGACTTCGCCAATATCAGGCTATAGCGAATGTACTAAAACTTAGTAGTTTTAGTATTTAGGGTTTTTCCAGATCGGGGTCAAACTAGGGTTGGACTTTCCTGGAGTTTCACCCAACCAAATTTCTTGATCCAGGTCTCTAAACTTCGATTTTGATGAGGAGAAAAATCCTATGCTGGGCTCACTCAAAAATTCTTCTTCTGTAGAAAGCCCTAATTTTCCGCACCAAAACTGAAAATGCTTTGAATCAAATTCCGCTTCGACAGAAAGATGCGCCCTTCAATGGAGAGTCAGTCTAGCCTTCTTTTGCTGATCGATAATGGATAGAGACCCAAAAAATAAGAAGCCCTAGATTCTTTAGCTGCACAATGTCTTTTTTCAGGGTGGCTCTGATACCATGTTAAATTTTCATATGCTAAGGTAGATCATTAGTATTTCATTTCAATTTCATAAGAAAAGCATATAAACAGGATCACTAAAAGATAGACAAGCACAACCATACAAAAGGAGAACACAAATATTTATCCCGGGAAAACCCTAAAGGGAAAAACCCAGCAAAATCTTCCTCAATATAGATGCCCCAAAAGATAAAATATAAAACCAACAAGGAGATCAAAGCCTGATCCTCCTCCTTCTCCAGCTACTTCTCTTCTCCACTAATGCGCTACACAAGTGAGAGTGTGTGTGTGTCAAATGAGGAGTGCCACACCTCTATTTATATTCATCTGTTCACTTGAATTAACTCATTCGACATGTAGGCTCGAGTTAATCATGTAGGCTCGAGTTACACATGTAGGTTCAAGTAACCACACTGGGGTGCTAATGACCCACCTTTACAAATAGAGGGGACAACCTCATGACTCTTATTAGTTCTTCTGATTAGAAGCATCGAGGTACAAGATAATACAAGTGGTTCTCCTGATAAGACCATCGGGGACCAAAAAATATACATATAGAATATTCTTTGAAGTTACAATATTTCAACATAAATTCCCCGCAGTTGTGGAGCCCTAGGGTTATTAGACTATCCTAGAGAATTCGACCCTAGGTGAGTTATTGTAAGTCAGGGAAATAGTCCCCACCATTATGTTAAGGTTAACCCTCCTTGTTGATCAGAGGGGTAAAGTCCCCACAAGTTGTGGGGCACTAGGGTTATTAGACTCTCCTAGAGATGTCGGCCCTAGTAAGTAATTGTTAAGTGGGGCCGGCAAGTGGACATCAATTGAACGAAAGAATATAAATAGAGAGTGAGCCTCAGTCTATTTATCACACACACACTCACTCAAAAGGGTGCATGAGTGAGACAGGAGAAGCTCTCTCAAGTGTGAGAGATAGAACAAGCTGTCGAGATCATCTTTTATGTTTTTGTGTTTTACTGCTGCCATTGGTGCTCATTCTATCTCTGAGGAAATTGCTGGGTTTTCTCCTTTATGTTTTCCTCGAGGAAAATTCTTTGTATCTCTTGTCTCTTGTGTTTATTGATGTGCATGTTATTCTCTCAGATAAGATCCTAAGATCATATTGCTTAAATGATAAAAATCTAACATGGTATTAGAGCTAAACTGAGAAGACGATATTGTGCAGCTATAGAAGCTAGGGCTTCTTACTTTTTGGGTCTCTCTCTACAATCCATCAGCAAAAGTATGCTAGGCTGACTCTCCATTGAATGGCGCATCTTTCTGCCGAAGCAAAATTCGATTCCGAGCATTTTCAGTTTTTGGTGCAGGAAATTAGGGATTTCTAAAAAAGAATATTTTTTGAGTGAGCCCGACATAGGATTTCTCTCCTCATCAAAATATAAATTTAGAGACCTAGGTTGATATTTTTGGTTGGGTGTAACTCCGGGAAAGTCAAACCCTAGTTTGACCCCGAACTGGAAAAACCTTAAATACTAAAACTGGTACGTTTTGGTAGATTCGCTATATATAGAGATTGGAGAAGGATCAGAAGCTAAAACTTTCACAGGATCTGTCTCCAAAGTTTAGCCTCATATTTTCTATATTATAGGAGATATGATCCCTCCAAGTTAGGGTTCTAGCCTCTTCCAGGATTCATCCATAAACATGACACCTGGGGAGAATTACTATATCTCAGGATAAAAGGGTCCAAATGAAATTTCTAAATATGTTCTAGAAAGGGAATGGACTTTACTTTCTGTGGTATAAGTTTCGTACCCCAAATATGAAACAGTAACACGTGGCAATCCATACAACTTCGCTATGCTAAACAGTCTTGAAACAGGTCGCCTTGGGAAAACGATCATAAGTCCCACTTGGTGAAACCAATTCTGATGAAAACTATGGTGGTGGAACAGGGACATGAGATTCTACATTGGTGCAACATTTTAGACACATAGGAGCAGTATTGTCAGATATATTGCAGAAACAGTATCAAGAATTTCTGCAGAAGAAATTGGAAAATTAGGGCTTCCTATTCTGGGAGCTTCCCTCCATTGTTTTCAGAAAAGGAGTACATTGGACAGCTCACCTTGAAGAGTTCTATATTTCTAGCCAATCATATCTGAAAAATTCCAATTTTTCAAAATTAGGGTTTCTCTGACAAACCCTAGATCAGCCAGCTCCGGAACCAGGATGGACACCTCAAATTGGTAAGATCTAATCTTTTGCTATTTTCATTTGAGGTTCTCATTTCAAAGTGATCTATCACATCAACTTGATGATAATCTTGGTGAAGTTGAAAAATTCCAAGCATGGAAGTATAGGATCTCAATAGTCCTTGAAGGAAATCAATTGGACACCCACATAAGTAGAGACCTTCTAGTTCCAGAGGGAGATGACGCTAAAAGCCTTACACAAGAAGAACTTGGTCAAGGCCAAGAAGATCATTGTTGATTTAATCATGGATCACCTTGTACCACAAGTGTCTTCCCTAAAGTCACCGAAAGAGATGTTTGATTCCTTGAACAAGCTATTTGAAGGGAAGAACATAAATTGGAAGATTACCTTAAGAAACCAGTTGAAGAATGTGAAGATCCAAAATGCAGAAACCATACAGTCATACTTTACATAGGTCTCTCAAATCAAAGAACAACTTGTAGTAGTAGAAGAAGAAGTGGAGAATGCAGAAGTAGCGATAGCCACCTTGAATGACATCCTAGGATCATGGGATTCATTCATGCGAGGAATGTGTGCCAGAAGGAAGTGATTGCTTTCAGCAGACTCTAGGAAGAACAAGAAGCTTGACCCATAATAAGAGAAGAGAAGATGGGAGCAACTGAAGATCAAGCACTCACCATCCAAAGAAGATCCCTCAAGCGATGAGGAATATGAAGGACTCAAATCTTGAAGAACGTCTTATCCATCTTAGCATTTGGATAAGAAACGATGCTATTATGAATGAAGAAGATGATAAAGTTGAAGGATCAAGAAGGAGTCTACCCACGAAACAAATAAATATAAGTATTCAATCGTCATTTCATGATATTGTTTTGTTATGCATTTGTTTATATTCCGTTGATGTATTATGCATGATAGAATGTTTTCATTAATGATAGTATACTACTAATATGCATGTGATGGGTAAGTAGCTCATGGTGCTATACAACTCTCCATTGCTACTTATATAGAATGAAACCTCTTTGCTGACATATTGGATTAGTGCACAATCTCAATGTTGTCCTGGTGGAGATGGAAGGCATCTAGAAACATTTTCGTGAGATATGGATGAATGTTGTATTGGCTAAAATAGTTGCATGATCATATATTTATGCATAAGAATTTTCCATTATGAATATGCCTTATGAAATGTTTCTGACCATAAAACTAATGCATTTGACTTGTAGGAAAGATCGTGTACATAATCACCCACAAGAAAAGAAGGATGAGACTTGTTCCGAAGAACAAGTGACAACAGATAAAGAATAATATGACGAATGCAACGACATCATTGATACAGAACCTTCCAACAGTGAATAAGTAACAAAGAAGAAAGGGAAGACCAGGTCAAGAAGAATGATTTCTAGGATGCAGTATCGATACATAAAGGGAAGTTCATATTTCCATCATGCAGTAGATGGAAACATCGTGGGATACAAGGAAATATTCGTAGCACGATGCTTCTCATGAAAAGAGTGCATAGAGTACGAAAGATAGAGGGAGTATGATGCTTCACTTCAGAGGGAGTGACTACAGAAGATCCCAAGGTTTGACATGGTACGACAAGATGGATAGCTTACTGGTGACTCTAGGATTTACTGAGAGTAAAGAGGATTCCAACCTTTTCCTCAAGGTTGAGGTGGAAGACTAGTGATGCTCCTGTTATATGTCGATGACTTGTTCCTGACAAAAGCTGCAAGGAGACTTGCTGCCGAGTTCGAGATGAAGGACTTGGATATGATGCACTACTTTCTAGGCATGGAGGTGTGGCAGAATATCCCTGGGACAAGAGAAATATGTAGTAGAGATCTTGAAGAGGTTCGGGATGATGGACCACAAGGCCATGACCACACCTATGGCATCGAACCTGAAGCTATTGAGTGATGCTTCATCAGATTCAGTTGATGCTACGATGCATCGTCAGATGATTGGGTCCTTGATGTACCTGAAGAATACGAGACCAGATATTTGCTTTGTTGTGCACACCTTGACACAATTCCTGATAGATCTGAGACATGTTCACTTGATTGCTGCAAAGCATATTCTGAGGTACCTGAAGGGTACAGTTGATTATGGGCTTAAGTATGAGGCGAATCAAAAGATTAAACTGGAAGGTTATGTTGATTCAAATTGGGAAGGCAGTGCCATCAATAGGAAGATATCTTCAAGGTGTTGCTTCAGTATGGGATCAGGTGTGATCTCTTGGTTTAGCAGGAAACAATAGTGCGTGGCACTAAGTACAGCTAAAACAGAGTATGTCATAGCTTGTTTAGCTAGTTGTGAGGTAGTATGGCTAAGGAAGCTACTATCTGATTTATTTGATCTCCAATTAGATGCTACTTGTATATATTGCGACAACCAGAGTTGTGTGAAGTTGTTGGAGAACCCGGTGTTCCATGACAAGTCGAAGCATATTGAGATCAAATATCACTATATCATGGATATGGTGCAGAGAGGAGCATTGAAGCTCTAGTATGTTGTGATGAACGAACAGATAGCTGATGTGTTGACTAAGCCATTAGCCAGAGTGAAGTTTGAGTACTTCAGGGAGAAGCTTGGTATTGTCCAGATTGAGGTTCCCTCCAACGGGAAGTGATGAGTCCGTGACCCATTCTGACATGGTGAAAGGATTGGTTCCTTCCATGGTCAGACGTAAGGGCTGATCCATTCTATCATGATGAGAGGATTGGTTCCTCACATGTCAGATATAAGTGCTGAGCCATTCTGAGGTGACTGTAGGATTGATTCCAAATGATCAGATATAAGTGTTGAATTCCATTCTCTGAATGGAGGTACCTGGTCAGTTACCAGCAATACTCATCCTAGAGCTGAGAGCCATTCTGACATGGTGAGAGGATTGGTCCCTTCCATGGTCAGATGTAAGGGCTTTGCCATTCTATCATGGTAGGAGGATTGGTTCCTTCCATGTCAGATGTGAGTGCTAAGCCATTTTGAGGCAACTGTGGGATGTGTTCCCACATTATCATATATAAGCACTGAAGGCCATTCTCTAGGAGAATGGAGGCACCTAGTCAGTTACCAAGAATACTCAACCTAGAGTTGAGAGCCATTTTTACATGGTGAGAGGATTGGTTCCTTCCGTGGTCAGACGTAAGGGCTGAGCCATTCTGTCATGGTGGGAGGATTGGTTCCTTCCATGTTAGATGTGAGTGCTAAGCCATTATGAGGCGACTGTGGGATGTGTTCCCACATGATCAGATATAAGCACTGAAAGCCATTCTCTAGGAGAGTGGAGACACTTGGTCAGTTACCAGGAATTTCAGTCTGGGACTGAGAGCCTTTCTTACATGGTTGATAGGATTTGTTCCTCCCATGGTAAGATATAAGTATTTTGCATTTCTTACATGGTTAATAGGATGTGTTCCTCCCATGGTAAGATATAAGTGTTGTGCCTTTCTTACATGTTTGATAGGATGTGTTCCTCCCATGGTAAGATATAAGTGTTGAGCCTTTCTGGTATGGTTCTTGGATGTGTTCCTCCCATGATTGGATGTGAGTGCTGGGCCTTTCTGATAGGGTTGTGGGATGTGTTCCCACATGGTCAAATGTGAGTGTTGGGATTGCCTTTCTGACATGGTGTTGGATGTGTTCCTCTCATGGTCATTTGTAAGTGTTGGACAAGCCATTCTGACTTAGGGTCAGATATAAGCGTTGAAGAAGACCTACATGGACGCTAGGCCTACAACTAGCATGAAAAAGGGTTGGCTCTGTGGAACTTCATGTGATGAGAAGAATGAAGAGATAGCACCATTTGATTGAGATAGCGGAAGCAGTGATGATGATGATGATCCAGACTTGATGATGATCCAGTGATGCTCTAGATCAAGTAATGATCCAGACTTGATGAAGATGAATTGACAATGAAGATGACTTGACGATGAACATGACTTGAAGATGAAGATGACTTGAAGACAAAGATGACTTGATGATGATCCAGATGATACAGAGAAGAAGACTTGTGCTGATAAATAGTGTCGAGAGAATACCTTTCTAGTTAATAGGGAGTGTTAATGTAATTGTAACTTTGGAATGTATTCACTTGTATATTTTATGTATTGTACCCCGATGTTTATTCCAAGAAGCATCTGTAATGTAATTGAGTCATTTCATATCCCAATGTTCCTATCGGGAGTTTCAATAATGTAAATAAGTCATGTAAAGTCATTGTGGGTAACCCTCTTATTGATCAAGGGTTAAATTCCTCGTAGTTGTGGGGCCCTAGGGTTATTAGACTATCCTAGAGAAGTCAACCCTAGGTGAGTTATTGTAAGTCAAGGCAATAGTCCCCACCATTGTGTTAAGTTTAACCCTCCTTGTTGATCGGAGGGGAAAAGTCCCCACAAGTTGTGGGGCACTAGGGTTATTAGACTCTCCTAGAGATGTCGGCCCTACTAAGTAATTGTTAAGTGGGTCTGACATGTTGAAGTGGACATCAAGTGAACAAAAGAATATAAATAGAGAGTGAGCCTCTCTATTTATCACACACACACTCACTCACTGGGGTGCATGAGTGAGATAGGAGAAGCTCTCTCAAGTGAGAGAGAGAGAACAAGCTATGGAGATCATCTTTTATGTTTTCGGGTTTTACTGCTGCCATTCATGCTAATTCTATCTCTGAAGAAGTTGTGGGGTTTTCTCCTTTATGGTTTCCCCGAGGAAAATTCTTTGTGTCTCTTGTCTCTTATGTTTATTGTTGTGCATGTTATTCTCTCAGATAAGATCCTAATATCATATTGCTTAAATGATAAAAATCTAACATTTGGTACTCATGCCTCATTTTTCATAGGCTGGGGGAGCCTTTTTAGCTACTTTTCATGCCAAATTGAGCCTTATTTTGGTCTCTTTTTACAAGCTATCCCATTTATAAGGCTCCCCGCCCTTATGGAGTTTCTTTAGGCCCAGGTCTAACTCCTAAAAATAGACTTGACTGCCGAGTAAACTTGTTCACTCAGTCTCGTTAAGAATATGTGAATGGGCATCCACATTGGTGGTAGGTTATCACTTTCTCAGAACATGTGGAATAATATGAGAAAGGATCACTCTCTTTTCTACGGAATTGAGAAGAGTATTTTTAGGCATAGATTTATCACTTTTCTGGACCTGAGGGACTAAACTTACGGAAAAGGAGCACCCGATATGAGCTTAGTTTTCTCTTTTTCGTACTCTGAACCTAAACATGAAAAAGATTATGAGTGTAATTTATGTCTTTTCCATGCTAATTAAACACTATGAACAAAGCATCAAGTTTACTGTTGTAAGCCCCATTCCTCGTAATCAAATGGATCTTTTTGAGTGATCTTGCTTTCCTTCACACTCGTAAAACTCAAGCTATATGCTTCTCTTGAAGGAGCGTTGGGTAGGTGGTAATTTAACATTTTTCGAACCTCCATGGCTAATTATTAAAAAGGTGTGCCTTTTCTTCTTCGAAACATAAGAGAGTTCTTATGTGGTATGTTTTATACTTTTTCGGCCTTAAGAGACTAAATTGGATGAAAAAGGAACCCCCTGGAGTCTTCTTTGAATTTTTCAGACTCTCTAAACATGAAAACACCAACAAGCATGTACTATTTCGGGCTCATAAAATCCATGAATCAGTGACATCATCAAGCATTATTCTCTCCCCTCTTCAAGCTTGTTAAAAATGAAGATATTCCTGAGTTGACTTTCCTGGACTCATTAAAATTTAACAGGAAAGATAAGGAAGAAGTTTTCTTTTTGGTTATAGATGGTGGCAACATATCTTCCTTGAACATAGCACTCTCTGAAATTTTCGATACTCATGTCTCAGTGTACACTTTCAATTTCAGCTATCACTTCAAGTTTTATTACTCCTCCACTTGTCCTTTATACATGGGGAATCTGATCATGTATCCTACATGACAGATAAGTCTAGTTGTCCTATCTGTAAAGTTAAAAGCTGCCTTGGGTCGTCTCTGTGTCATGATCACTATTCAAGGATTTATCCTTGTTTCTACTTATTATCCAGATTCCATCATTATCCTATCTAACTATTACTTGTAGCTTCCTTCCCTTATCCAGTTCCTAGTCACTCTTGTGATCTGTTGGAGGATCTATTTCCTTCCTCATCACAGCATGGTTTCTCATCAACACTTCCTGAAGACGAAGACCTAGATTTTTGACGATGGTACCTTAGGATTCACTTTCATCATTGGTGAACTCCTTTGCTTCAGTTGTCAATTTCACCTATTGATTGACAATGTGTTGAATCCTCTCCATGTTCGACTTCAACACATCTATTCACATGGCCTGGATTGTATTGGTTCCTTTGGATTTTGATGAATACCTTAGGTTCACATCTATAACCTAAGTTGCACAAGATTGTGTTGTGTTCACCCAACATAGCTTCCAAATTTTGAAGACTCATCATTGTATATCGTGGCTTCGATCCACCTTTGTAATATATGTGGTCTTACACTTGTATCATATGATGAAATCAAATATTGTAAAGGAGCTAGTGTTCCAGTATATTGGACATAGCATCCTCATATATGATTTTGTATATGACATTGATATGTATTTGTTTCAGGTACTTCCTCTTCTTCCTTGGACTTCTGAGTTCCCCAAGACTAAGATTGTAATGTATTTTGACCATCATTTTTCTCTAAACTCACACATTAGGGGGCATATGTTATCAGCCAAAATATCACTTCTCCATCCGAGTGCTAACATTCACCATGTCGGTACACACAAGGACAATTTGGATTGAAGTGGCCAAAACACTATAGATGTGCATGACCTTTGATGCATTATCTTCATACCAGAATTATATATTTTTATTCTTATTTTTGGTATGCATACGCGACTATGTGCATTGCAACTCGTGTGTCATACGCGACTATGTGCATTGCAACCCATGTATACCTTTCATACACAAGTTCCCTTTGAGAAACTAGTGTGTCATATGTGAGTTGCCTATATTAATACCCACGTATACCTTAATTCAAAATTAAAAAATATAAATCGAGATGAGATGAGATTAGTTGGGCCCTAATCCATAACTATCCCAACTGTCTCAACCATCCTGTTGTAAAGGAAAGTTTCCTATGGCTAGGGTTTAAGAGGCCATCAATGTATTGGGCTTGAAAGGTGGATGCAAATGATTCTACAAGTATATATAAGCAAGTTTCAAATATTAAAATGGTTCATACGTTATCCAAATAAATTTTGATCCAAGAAGCCCTTCAATCCTCTTCTTGATCCTCTTGCTCCTCTCGCTCCAAGAGACCTGCAAAATGAATTATACCTTCCTCAAACCAATACGACCACATATAAAGCAATAATAATAAAATAAACATGAAATAATGATCTGACTAACATCATCATATGATCATAAATAGAGATTCAATCACACATTGAACAATGATTTGGGAAGAAGAAGGACATCACATCTTTATTAATCTTGAAAACAAGTACAAATATACCTTCTCTTCAAGTTCGGGACCTCACGAAACCTTGATCGGGTTTTGTTGCTTCTCTTCTCCAAGGAACTCAGCCTCCAACCTTTGCAACATAAGGAGATAGATTCTAGGGAAAAAGTGTGGGAAAAGAGAGCTCCAAATCCTCCAGCATAACCATTACAAAGATTCAAGTCTCCTCTCATGGACCTCCCTACCTCTATTTTTATGCTTTATGAAGAGTTAGGGTCGAAGACAAAGTAGTTACAACTGAAGGAGTCAGTTGCATAACTACCCAAACTACCAAAATTTCAAAATACGTATTTTTCGACATTTTTTGGAGGCATACACGGGTATTATATAGATAAAGTCGCGTACGTACACGGGTTTCCTTAAGGAAACACGTGTACTCATAAAAAAACTCATTTTTAGGGTGTTTCTCGGCATTTTCAGACTTTGGTGTCTTCTGGAAAGTTTTAGCTAACATAGATACCTTTCCAACAGTGCAAAGATAAGGTCAAACAGAGTTACAAAACTCAATATATACGTCCTCCAAGTTAGGTGTTTTTTTAGTGACTTTCAATGACTTTCATGAAGTGTCGTCATGGAAGTGTCGACATGCGACGAAATCATGGGAAAGTGGTCATAGGAAGAGATGTGTCATTTTGAGCTATAAAATATGCCCCCTATTGTATGAGGTTAGAGGGGAAGATGATAACCGAAATTCATTATAAAGGAAACAACTGAGTATGAAGAGAGCAAAGAATCCAAGATCAAAAGGCTCGAACAAAGGTACCTGAAAGAGAGATAAATGTCAGAAAAAACTGATCTATGGGACATACAAGTCCATATACAAAACATCGCCATAAAGATACAGGTGTATCCAACATATTTATAACTAATGAAAGTATCATGGTCGCTCAATATGCAAAAAGGCGCCATATCAAATCTAAAGGAGTCATGGCCACAAATTAACAAGGTGGATCCATGCTCAACAATCGATCATAGCCACAAGAATACAAGGTGGATCTATGTCTCAGTAAAATGTCATATAAAATGTAACAAGGTCTTGCGCAACTCGAGCAATAGCAAAAAATGATGAAGCTATTGTCAGCCCAAGGTCTTCAATCCAAACCGCCCAAAAAGGTACGAATCCTAACCATGCGAATAAAGGGGCTGAAGTCAAACATGGAGGAAACCGTTTGATTACCGGTCAATAATGAAAACCGTTAACAAACGTGAGGGAAACCACCCTTAATGAAAATGTTCCCTAAGGTACCTAGTACATTCTAACAAGTTTGATTACAAGGACTTGAAGTCGAACACTTGAATAATCCATCGAGTATGAGACATTAAGGTATTCCCACTACCCAATAGCGAGGGAAATTTCCACTGATGACTACAATCCCCAAGTTACTATCATAAAACTCTAAATCTCATCCCCAGAGCAAGATGTGTTGCACTCGATAGGAAGATATCCCTTGGAAGGAATGCATTAAGGCATCCTTCATCATCCAACACAAGGTAAGTCAAAGACTAATTGGATCTGGAATTTGTACTGAATTTCACGACAAGGACCGCCAAAGACATGATGTAATGAACTGATACTAGGGAATGGCCAACACAAAAGGTCAAGGCAACTACAGAATGGCCGACAAAGGTTTAATCCTTGAACAGTGAGCACGACACAAAAGTGACTTAGGCAACTTTGAACACAAAAGGACCAACGACACAAATATCCAATGTAGGAGACATTGACAGATTCCCCATATAATTGGAAAAGAAACCAACTGGAGGAGTAAAAAAAAACTCTGAATCGAGATAAGATCAAAAAACTAGGACCCAACTGTTGATAGACTCAAAACCGGTGCTTTGTTCAAGGAAACAAGAATTGCTGCCATGATGTAAAAAACATGTGAATGAACTTCCCTTCCTCTCTTTCTTGTAAAGGTTTAACGAGTCCAAGAGAGCAAACTTGGGACCTTCTTCATTTTTGAAAAGCTCGAAGAAGAGACACAAGAATGCTTGATAAATAACTGATTCGTGGATTTTACGAGCCCGAACTAGTACATGCTCATTGGTGTTTACATATTTTGAGAGTCTGAAAACTCCAAAGAAGACTCAAGGGGGGGGCTTTTTCATACAATTTAGTCTCCTGAGGCCAGAAAAGTATAAAACATACCACAAAAGAACTCTCTTAGCTTCCGAAGATGTAAGGCACACCTTTTTCGTATTTAGTCACGAAGGTCTGAAAAAGGTTAAATTACCACCTACCCAATGCTCCTTTAAAAGTAGCATATAGCCTGAGTTTTACAAGTGTGAAGGAAGGCAAGATCACTCGGAAAGATCCATTTGATTACGATAAATGGGGCTTACAACAATAAAATCAATGCTTTGTTCTTTAGGGTTTAACGAGCATGACAAAGACATAAAGTACACTCGAAATATTTTTCATGTTTTGGTCCAGAGCACGAAAAAGAGAAAACTAAGATCATACCGGGGGTTCCTTTTCCGTAAATTTAGTCCCTTAGATCCGGAAAAGTGATAAACATATGTCGGAGAAAACTCTTCTCAATTCCGAAGAAAAGAGAGTGTTCATTTCTTGTATTATTCCACATGGTTTCAGAAAGAGATAAGCTACCACCAATGTGGATGCCCATTCACATATTCTTAATGACCCTGAATGGACAAGTTTACTCGGCAGTCAACTCTATTTTTAGGAGTCATACCTGGGCCTAAAGAAACTCAATATCTTTCCCATGAAGTTTTAATGAGTACGAAAAAGTCAACTCGCGGCCTCCTTACTGTTTTTAACGAGCTCGAAGGAGAGCAGAAAGAATGCTCTAAATGCGAGGAGACGAGTGTCAGGGCCAAGCGAAACTTTTTCCAAGCGCAAGGAACAAACCTATGCATAATGCAAGGAACATGAGCAAGATAAAGACACTCAGGGAACATCTCCTCTAGGTAAAGGGTGTCAAGTTGCAAAGGAAAAATGATACAAGGCTTAGCGACAATGAGAATAAAGATGAGGGATTATACAACGAGTTAAAAGGGTGGAAGTCGGCATCATGCTCACATGCACGAGCAGGGCACATGAAAATGCATTTATAGCTCGAACAACAATACGAGGCCAGTAAACAATTGTGAATCCAACTCAGAATCCTATCTCCAAGAAACAACAACATCAAGATCATATTCAGAAGAAACGATCCGATGCGGGTCACTTTGGCAGAAACACATGTGACTTTGCTATCTTCTATAAAAGGTATAGTCAAGGTAGAATCAACTGAAGAATATTCTATAGCACCAAGGCTCGAGGATTTATAATCAGTAAGATCCACCTCAGAAGGAGAGAAAAAATCAACAAGGGATATAGAGTCTGCAGGAACAAACTCGGTATCATGAGAGTTGAAAAATTCATAAGAAAAATCAAACTCATCAAGATCACGGACTTTCTGTTCAACAGAAGAGTCGAAAGACTCAACAAGACCAACATAAGAAGAAAGGTCATGCTTACTAGGAAAATTAGGGTTATACTTAGTCACAACTAAACCAACATCCAATAGAAGATCAAATTGTATCAAAGACTCTAGGAAGACTCCATCCGAAGGAAGGAGATCATTCGAGATAGGACAAATGTCTAAACTTTCAAATGGATCGACAGAGTGGAGAGAAGGCTCCACAGTCTATATAGGATGACTCACCCGGTCAACTACTGGGACAGATTCCCGAGAAGGTAAGCATGAAAATAGATGCTGCTTCTCAGTAGAAATTGAACGCAAAGGACATGAGGCCACATAGCTCACCTGTGGCAAGCTAGTGTCTATAGAAACACTAGGAATCAATAAAGGAAAGACCTGGTCTCTAGTTGGGTCAAGAGACGGATTAATAAAATCCAGCTGATCAATGGTGACAATTTCTTCTCCATGATTAAATTACATAACATGAAAAAATGTTGACACCACAGCTTGCATGGCATAGACATAATCACGTCCAAGGAGCATATTGAATTCCAAGGGGTCTTCTATCACCATGAACTCAACTAAGACAGTCTTCCCATCCAAAGTAACAGGTGTTTGATAAAGAATTCCCAAGGGTATACAAGTTCTTCTATCAAACGCCAGTAATTGACTAACATTTGACACAAGGCTGGGAGATCCCATGCCTTGCCAAGCACAAGAAGACAAGATACTAACTAAAGCTCCTTCATCAACAATACAATGAGCAATCGTGTATGGTTCAACTTTGACCTTTATCTGGAAAGGTGCATCAGAAGGAAGGTGCAGCTCAACTAGGCTATCCCATTCAAAGGAAGCAATTCAAGAGCCTGGTGGGGGTTCATCTGAAGTGAGTTCAGTGACCCCTTGTTTAATAAGTTCTGAACTGGCAGTGAAGAAAATGTTACTAGCAGACACTTCACTCTCCAAAGGAAGAGTGGGATTGATTGACAATGAACTTTTGATTCAACCGCTTTGTGAAAGTCACTCTTTGAAGGGGGAGTGGGATTGACCAAAGGTGACATTGCTTCAATCACATAAGGATCACTCTCCAAAAGAAGAGTGGGATCGAATAAATCTGAGATTGGTTCAACCACTTGATCAACCAAATGTTGAGGAGGTTGTTGAGAAACTATAGGTTGTTCAGGAGAAGGAAATTCTTGAGTCTCATACCACACTCTTCGCACCTCTGCGATAGCAGGGCACTGGTGACTAAGATGATCTCCCTCACATAGCTTACAAGGGAACTTAAGTTTGCACTAATTCGAATGACCAGTTTTCTCAACAATGTCAACATGACTAGCATTGGATGACTATTTTCTCTCAGCATGACCTACAGAGGCTGAGAGTCTGCCCCCAGCATGACCACCAGAGGCTAGGTGATTGGGTCCAACCTGACTAAGAGAGGTTGGTTGTTGAAAAACTTCAGGATGTTCAAAAATGGGATGAACATGAAACCAAACTCTTTGCATTTCTGCAATGGAAAGGCATTTATAAGTAAGGTGGTCTCCCTCACAAAGCTTACAAGGAAACTTGGGCTTGTGTTTTGAATGGGTAGTCTTTTCAACAATTTCAACATGACTCACAGTGGCTGACAGATTGTCTTCAGCATGAACCAAAGAGGCTGAAATATTGCCCCCAGCATGACTTGTAGAGGCTGAGAGACTGGGTCCAACATGACTTGCAGAGGTCGGACATACACCACCAGCATTAAACACAGAGGCTAAATGGTTAGGATCAACATGATTTGCAGCAGTTGAGTGTGTGCCCCCAGCATGAACTACAGAGGCTGGGTGAATGGATTCAACATGACTTGAAGAGGTTGGATGGGGAGGTTCAACTTGAACATCAGAGGTTGAATGGGTGCCCTCAGCATGAACTATAGATGCTGAGTGAGTAGATCCAACGTGGCCTGGAAAGGTTGGAAGGATCTCACCAGCATGATCAACAGAGGCTGGATGGTGAAGATCAACTTGACTTGCAGAGGTTGAGTGCTTAGATCCAACATGACCTACAGAGTTTGGATAGGTGCCCCCAGCATGAACTACAGAGGCTGGGTGGTGATGTTCAACTTGACCTGCAGAGGTTGAACGGGTGCCCCCTTGCTTATGTGTCTTCTTCCTATTCCTTCTTCTTTTACTCCTTTTAGACTGTTAGTTACTGGTATCAGTACTTTCACCGGATGAGGTAGAAGGAGGAGGAGAATCAACTACAGGTGAAGGGGAAGCAGTGTTTTGATGACCTTGATATAAGGAGCTTACCTAAGAAGCATCAGGAGCATTTAGGATAGTTGGAGTGGAAAACAACCACACTAGTAGCCCTGGGGTGAATCCAGGTAGATTCAGGGTGGCCATCAAGGGAACACCAACATTCCCCATGAGAGGAATAGTACAAGGAGTTCCCAGCATGGGGATCTCTTAGTTGGTGTTCAAAGGGGTGTTAGACGTAGTTTCAAACAAGGAGACAAATTTTGAGGTCAACAGGAAACCAAAAGTACCAAGCACGCAGTTGAAGGCAGACTAGGTACAGAGAAACCACACAGCACTCACTAAAAAATTCCTAAAGCCAAACAGACAAACAGGTATAAGATATGATTTCCAGAAGAAATCTGATAGACAATTACTTGGTTTCCCTGTAGATGTTCTTCGGAACAAGCGATGGAATCACCCATTGCCCTCCCACACCTTCTACCGAGGTTACCTTCCAAGCCCGTCCAACGTCAACCAGAAATATCCTTCTATTGTACCTGTGTATGAACCCTAGATGTCAAAGAGGCTAAAGGCTACCTTAACTATATTGACAGTATGGGGGGACAGTCACAAGATTGGTTCGTACGCATGGGCAGGGTAGCAAATCCTAAAACCCTGTCTAAGACAGAATCCCCAGATGCGCAAAAACCTTGGTCTACGCTTTGACAAGGAATCAGAGGGTTATCTCCTCAGTCCAAGCCTCCAGGCGGCCTTGTACTTAACTCCTATTTGAGAGGAGCTTCCCAGATACAATCAACATAGAAAAGGGTTTACCTAGTGATTGTCCAACTATGTCTGAAATTTTAACACTTGTGGAGAGTTTAAACTCCCTATCCCACAAGTCTAGCCTAAGCTAGTTGGTGTATGAGCCTATAAAATAAAACTTACTAATAATTTTTTAAATTATATCGTTTATTTTAAAAGGATGTTTTTAGTCAAAGGGTAAATGGCATGAAACTTATGTGGTTTTTTGACTCAAAGTTGAAACAAAATGACTAAGCAAAGAGAAATGAAATGCATAAAGCAAAAACTATTCTCTTTCTTTTTCAAATAGAAACTTGAAAGCCACAAAAGAACAATTTTTTTTTTTTTTTTAAACAATGATATGCCTTGCAATCTAGACTAAAAAACTAATCTACATGCATATAAAAAAAACATGTGTTTTTTCCTTTTTCTTTTATAAATGCAAAATAAAAACTACCTACAAACAAAAGTATGCAGATAACAAGAACAAAGCAAAAGGAACTCTACTATAAAACCACCAAACAAACTCTAGAATGCCCTAAAGTCAGTATAAACCCTACTTGAAAAGAAAGGCTTGCATAAAAGACAAGTCAAATATTTTGGCATGGTGAAGTTAACGAACAAAAGAAGAAGGAAACAAACACCAACAAGATTATGAACTCAGACAAAGATCACTGGCATGGGCTGACCAGAAACATAAGCCAAAAGACAAACAAAGAAAAGGGGTAGGGGGAATGAGCAAAGAGAAACCCTAATGCTATAAAAAGGCTTACCACATAGATAAAGAACAACCAAAATGGATGACACTAACTCCCTGGAGTCATGCACCTGTAGAGGACATCAAAAGACCTACCAAACATCCCACAACAGCAGAAAAAACCACAAAAATGAGGAAAAAATAATGTTTTAGGGGCACACATGGGTTGTACTACTGACAGGTTGCATGTCATACACAAGTTGACAGTACAGCAAGTCACGTGTACAATCACACATGGGTTGAACCACTGACAATTCATGTATCATACGTGGGTTGACAGTATAGAAAGTCGCATGTACCAAACCAGACACGCGACTGTTCAGTCTGCAACTCGCGTATGGGTGGGAAAAATCCCAAAAAAGGTCAAAAAATGCCTTAGGAAGGCAGGGGATATGTTCTATCAGATTGATAAAGTGTTCCTAAGTGGCAAGAAAGACCTAAAACCTTGCAAAAGACTGAAATAAATACATAGAAACCCCAAACAGACAAGGCTCTCCCCAGTGGAGTCGCCAGTTCTGTTGTAAAGGAAAGTTTCCTATGGCTAGGGTTTAAGAGGCCATCAACGTACTGGGGTTGCAAGGTGGATGCAAATGATTCTGCAAGTATATATAAGCAAGTTTCAAAGATTAGAATGGTTCATACGTTATCCAAACAAAGGTTGATCCAAGAAGCCCTTCAATCCTCTTCTTGATCCTCTTGCTCCTCTTGCTCCAAGAGACCTACAAAACGAATTATACCTTCCTCAAACCAATATGACCACATATAAAGAAATAATAATCAAATAAACATGAAATAATGATTTTACTAACATCATCATATGATCATAAACAGAGATTCAATTACACATTGAACAATGATTTGGGAAGAAGAAGGACATCACATCTTTATTAATCCTGAAAACAAGTAGAAATATACCTTCTCTTCAAGTTCGACACCTCAGGAAACCTTGATCTGGTTCTGCTGCTTCTCTTCTCCAAGGAAATCAACCTCCAAGCTTTGCAACACAAGGAGATAGCTTCTAGGGAAAAAATATGGGCAAAGAGAGCTCCAAATCCTCCAGCACAACCATGCAAAGATTCAAGTCTCCTCTCATGAACCTCCCTACCTCTATTTATATGCTTTATGAAGAGTTAGGGTCGAAGACAAAGTAGTTACAACTGAAGGATTCAGTTGCATAACTACCCAAACTACTCAAATTTTAAAATACGTATTTTTTGACATTATTTGGAGGTGTATGCGAGTATTATATAGAGAAAGTCACGTACGTACGCGGATTTCCTTAAGGAAACTCGCATACACATAAAAAAATGCTCATTTTTAGGGTATTTTGGGCACTTTCAGACTTTGGTGTCTTCTGAAAAGTTTTAGCTAACACAGATACCTTTCCAACGGTGTAGAGATGAGGTCAAACAGAATTACAAAAATCAAGATATGGGTCCTCCATGTTAGGTGTTTTTTCAATGACTTTCATGAAGTGTCGTCATGGAAGTGTCGACATGCAACGGAATCATGGGAAAGTGGTCACAAGTAGAGATGTGTCATTTTGAGCTATAAAACATCCCAACCTTCAAAACCACTCTATTTCCCAAATTATAAATAGATTCCTTGGGGTGGGTCTAATCAAATCAGTTTTTGGAGAGAAAACTTATGCTGGTGGTATATCTTCAGAGTCTTGGAGTAGCAAAACTCAAAGTCCTCAGTTGCAGAGGAGTCCTTGTGTCATAAACTAGGTTGTATTCTTACCTATTCACCTTTTGTTAATAAATAGAATTCTTCTTCCAATCTTGTATTGTGCTTATTTCATGTATATTGGTTTGATGAATATGTTTAATTATATTATTAATATGCTTTTATCTAACCTATTATTTATATATGTATCAAATAATGCTTGAAGAATTGGCTCTTTGCAGGTGAAGAGAAGCATCCCTAGAATCTTTGGAGAAAAATGGAGTGAGAGAAGACCAAGCTTGGATCAACCGTCATAAACCGGGAAAGCCAAGATATCTTCCTATTCTCATTCCAATTTCTAAAAAAGTTGATTGTCTGCAAGTCTAGTAGTAATTTGGTAACCCCAGATCCTATGTTACAAGGGTGAAATATCTTGTACAACACTTGTGAGGAATTGTGTTGATGTAAATTTGTGTTTAGTAGTTCGGTATCTTTTTTTAAATTATAAATATTATTTATGTCGTGAGGCCCTTACTTATTCTTCGCTTTGCTTTGGGGAAATTCCATGAGGCCATTGTCAAGTCGAAAAGGATGTTGTTTTTTTTATAGTGATTACTAAGCCATAAGGCTATGCGGTTTTCTTCTGTGTGTTTTAGAATTGCAACTGATAATACCTAAACAGCCTTCATCCTGCAACCAGAGTTGTGGCCTATAGATAATCTCGATTTGGTATTTCCTTTTTAATTGAAATAAAATCTTGTAATGCAGCTCTGCTTTAGCTAATCGAAATCATTAGCAGGATTTGATCTCTACACCTGGTTATTTACTAGTTTACTCTTGATGCTTAGATTGTAATAACCGTAGCTAGGGTTTTTACTGTATATTTTAGTTTAAGGGGAAGCAATATCATAATGTTGTAGCTTTATAACAAGAAAATGTTACCTACTTATAACTAGATTTAGTTTTCCTCTGCTGAAGTAAATATTTGCAAAGGGTTTAGCCATAAAGTACTCAATTGATTTCCCTTAACTGGATTCGACTTGGTGACCCTATTAATTTTAATTTTTAAAATGATTTAATTTATAATAAGATACAGTTGAGTTTTTTGGGTCGTAAGGCCAAATTATACTAGATTCTATCGTAGATTGCAGTTACAATATGTTTGATGCAAAAGTATGAGTCGTATGGTTATATTATATAAAAACATTGATTGGTTTCTGGTTTTAGTTTGAATTTTTGGTGTTTGTTTTGTAAAACCTTATAATATATACACTTAGGTGTATCCTCTATCTCTCGGGTTTACATATTCGAAACCTTGATTTATTTAACGTTAGCACTGTTTAAATTATTTAAAGGTAATATAGATATATTTGATGATAACCTCTGTAATAATATTTTGTAGAGTTTTCTCTTTTCATGATTCGATGTATGTTTTCTACTTTAAACCTAAAACTAGTGGAAAATTAACACTAATAATAGCAATATAGTAGAAATAAGACTAACGAAATTAATATTGAAAGAGAAAGAAAATCATCATTTAAAGTTAAGGATTATCCTAACAGTAAAGTTCGATCAATAACCAAATCCGATAACTTCAACTACCTAAATTATAGCTTTCCTTTATCCGATAAATATAGAACAATTTCCATTAAAAATATGTAGATACTAAGCCTACTTATAAACAAATTACATAGATAAAGTTTAGTTCATAGATAAATAACAATCAGTTAGAACCTAGATAATTTGCAAAAGGGGGACAACACCAAAAGGAGACCGTTCCACCCAACCATCTCTTGAAGCAACCAAGATTACCTGCTTAGGACCGTCGAGCCTATTCACTAAACCAATAGGACAAAGATCACTGGATAATAGCACACACAGAACGTGTTGCAATATAACAATCAGTAGCAGACTTAACTCAGCAATTCCACTTTAGATATCCCCTCATCAAATTCCTTGTGTGCCTGACTTTTCAGTTTGGAACAGTCACAAGGTTCATTCCCTTGAAAAAAATAGAATGTAGTGAGCCTCCTGCTCCATTTGATGGTATTTATAAGATTTCCAAGGTATTTGGGTCAGTTTTGGAATTAAATGAGCCACATGCTCAGTTCCCCCTCTCGGGGAACATGACCACAATTTTACGGATTTTGCTTCCTGCAACAACTAGAAAGTGAAATGCTAGTGCTCCCACTTGTCAACCAGCTTTCTACAGCTGCTCATTCCTCCTAGTGGGTCAGTGAATACTCATTCAACAGTCTCCTTTGGATAGGTGTCTCTTCTATTTAATTATCAAAATAAATAATTCGTCAATTACAGTCATATTTGACCAACTTGGTCATAAAAACTTTACAATAAATTTAATATAATGTTTTCTGAAATAAATAAAAATATTTATTTTTCATTTCTAAGTGTGTTACAATTCTCCTCATAGAAGTGGGTCTTTCCCCCATCGAGAGCATTGCTATGACTAGGTACCTGATGTACAAGCATAAGATAAATAACATGGAAAATGAGAGACTTCTTAAAATTGCTTTAAAGTCAAGTCAAAACCAACTCTGCCTCAAGCGGTGTTTGTGTAAAGATACCATGGCTTGGTTAAACCATTGGGGCATTATGAAAATGACATTTTGCATAACATTGATAATGTCAAAAATATTATTACTTCTAAGTTTAAAGAGAAATTATGGTGTGAGAAAAATTTAATGGTTAAGAGAAAATTAGATACTATAAGGAGGTCATTAATCCTAACTTGGAAGATCAGAAGTATCTCTCACTAGTAACTAGCTCATAGAAGAAAATTAATATAGCCAATATTAGAACAAACTCTCATGAAATCCATAGCGAAATGGGGCATTGGTCTATTCCTAAAACTCCATTGGCGGAAAGAGTTTGTCATCTGTGTGATTCTATAAGCGTTGAGGATGAAAATCACTTTCTCTTAGAGTTCCTTACTTACACCCACATTAGATTTGAGTTTCATAGTATTTTCTAAAATACAAACATTTATAACCTCCTAACTTGCCAAAACTATAGTGAGCTTGGAAAGCTTCTTGGCAAGCTTTTTGAACACATGAACAAGATTTTAAAGTAAACCAAGTATTATCCTTCTTAAGGTCTGGTAGACCAAAGTTGGTAACATTGGACATTAATCATCATCATCATAATGTTACTAAGAGGTTTCATAAATACAATTTTAAATTATGACAAAATGATATAATTATACCATTTTTTGAAATAACATGCTACCCGTAGCATCAATTTCCAATTTGGGGATTGATTTTAAGGTTATTGTAAATAACAATAAGGACCATTTTCGTCCATGTACGCATTTTTAGCTCAAAAAAAAGTGGTGCTACCGTTAGCACCACTTTTTGATTTGGAGCTATTTTTTGGTGTTTTTTCACAAAAATAGGAGTTTTTATGGCTAGAGTTCTCGTTTTGAGTATAAATTTCTCGTCAAGTTGTAAAATATGTTTTAAGGAAAAAATGTCCTCGTTGTTATATTTTTATCATTTAAGCTATGTGATCTTATGATCTTATCGCTTAAATAACAAGCACAACAATCAATCACAATAGACAATGGACACAAAGATTTTCCTCGGGGAAACCATAATGGAGAAAACCCCGCAACTTCCTCAGAGATAGAATAAGAACCAAAAGTAAAACCCAAAGATACAAAGATGATCTTTCGACAGCAGTTTTCTCTCTCTCTCTCTCTCTTGTCCCATCTTCTTCTCTCTCTCAGTTATGCGCTACAACTGAGTGTGAGTGACTGTGTGTTAAATAGAGAGGCTCACTCTCTATTTATACTAGTTTTCGACTTGAAATTAACTCACCAGGGCCGACTTCTCTAGGAGAGTCTAATAACCCCAGTGACCCACAACTGTGGGGACTTTAACCCTTGATCAATAAGGAAGGTTACCCTCTATGACTTTACATGACTTGTTTACATTATTGATTCTCTCAATAGGAACATCGGGGTATGACATGACTTGATTACATTACTGATCCTCCCGATAGGAACATCGGGGTACAATACATAAGACATACAAGTGAATATATTCCAAAGTTACAATTACATCAACACTTCCTCTTAACTAGGAAGGTATTCTCTCGACACACTTCATCAGCAAGAGTCTTCATCACTGGATCATCATCAATTCTACCATCATTAAGTCCGAATCATCTAGAACATCACTGGATCATCACTGGATCATCATCAATGTTGGATCATCATGATAAAATGGTGCTATCTCAATTCTACTCATCACAAGAAGTTCTACAGAGCCATCCCTTTTTCATGTCGGTTGTAGGCCTAGCCTCCTGGTAGGTCTTCATCTTCTTCAGCACTTATATCTGACCCAGTCAGAAAGGCCCGCCAAACACTTACATCTGACCATGGGAGGAACACATCCACCACCATGTCAGAACGACACACCCATCACTCACATCTGACCATGGGATGAACACATCAACCATGTCAGAAAGGCCCAGCACTCACATTTGACCATGGGATGAACACATCAACCATGTTAGAAAGTATCAACACTTATATCTTACCATGGGATGAACACATCAACCATGTAAGAAAGGCTCAGCATTCACATATGACCATGGGATGAACACATCAACCATGTTATAAGGGCTCAGCACTCACATCTGACCATGGGATGAACACATCAACCATGTCAGAAAGGCTCAGCACTTATATCTTACCATGGGATGAACACATCAACCATGTAATAAAGGCTCTGCACTTATATCTGATCATGTGAGATGACCACATCTCGTAATCACATTAGAATGGATATACACTTATATCTGACCATGGGTTGAACAAATCAACCATGTCAGAAAGGCTCATGGACTCATCACTTCCCTTTGGAGGGAACCTCAATCTGGAGAACACCAAGATTCTCCCTAAAGTACTCAAACTTCACTCTAGCTAATGGTTTGGTTAACACATCATCTATTTGCCCGTCAGTCACAACATACTAGAGCCTCACTACTCCTCTCTGCACCATATCCTTGATATAGTGATATTTGATCTCGATATGCTTTGACTTGTCATGGAACACTGGGTTCTCTGACAACTTCACACAACTCTGATTGTCAGAATATATGCAAGTAGCATCCAACTGGAGATAAAACAAATTAGATAGTAGCTTCCTAATCCATACTACCTCACAGCTAGCCAAACAAGCTACAACATAATCTACTTTAGTTGTACTCAGTGCCACACAGGATTGCTCCCTGCTAAACCACGAGATCATACATGATCCCATACTGAAGTAGCACCCTGAAGTGCTCTTCCTATCAATGGCACTTCCTACCCAATTTGAATCCATATAACCTTCCAGGTTAATCTTCTGACTCACCTGATACTTGAGCCCATAATAAACTATACCCTTCAGGTACCTCAGAATATGCTTTGCACCAATCAAGTGAACATGTCTCGGATCTGTCAAGAACTGGCTCAATGTTTTCATAGAAAATAAAATATCTAGTTTCGTATTCGTCAAGTACATCAAGGACCCAATCATCTGATGATACATTGTAGCATCAACTGACTCGGATGAAGCATCACTCAATAGCTTCAAGTTTGATGCCATAGGTGTGGTCATGGCCTTGCAGTCCATCATCCCGAACCTATTCAGGATCTCTGCTGCATATTTCTCTTGTCCCAGGGAGATTCCATCCGCATTCTGCCACGCCTCCATGCCTAGAAATTAGTGCATCATACCCAAGTCATTCATCTTGAATTCAGCAACCAGCTTCCTCTTTGTGTCTGCAATCAACCCATCTGCACCTGTTTAAAAAGGGTCATCTACATACAGAAGGAGAATCACTGGTTTCCTTTCTTCAACCTTGTAGTAAAGGTTGGAATTTTCTTTACTCTTGGTAAATCCCAAGCTAGTCAGGAAGCTGTCAATTCTATCGTACCATGTTCTGGGTTCCTTTTTCAAACCACATAGGGCTTTCTTCAATTTGTACACATGAGTCTCCTTGTCATGTGTCTCAAAACCAAGTGGTTGATCCACATACACTTCCTCTTCTCATACACAATTTAAGAAGGCAGTCTTGACATCCATCTAGTGTACCTTCCATTTCATGACTGCAGCCAGAGCAAGTACTGATATAATGGAAGCGTATATGGCTACAGGTGCAAAAGTCTCTTCATAATCTATTCCTTCTTTCTGGGAGAAACCATGAGCCACAAATCTTGCTTTATATTTCTCTATGCTACCATCTACAGCATGCTTGATCTTGTAGATCCACTTGGAAGTCACAATGGACTTCCCCTCTGGTCTTGGGACAACATCCCAAACATCATTATTCATGATTGACTGGTACTCCTCGATCATAGCATCCTTCCACTCTTTCTTCTCGGTTGCTTCTTCATATTTGGAAGGTTCTTTATCAATGATGTCACATAATAAGGCTACATATCTGGAGTAGGACCTTGTTCTCTTTCTTTCTCTGTTCATTTCTTTTCGAGCCCATATATTTTTGCACCTTGGATAGCCTCTCATACCCATGTAGGTTTTCTCTTGTGAGGATTCTTCTCTTGAGGTGGATCTACTGGTTCCTGAGGTTCTTCCATTTCTCGATCTTCTTCGGGAGATGCTTCATTCATAGTTGTATTATGGATTCTGGGTACTTCTGATTCTTTAGAGTCTTCAACAGGTATTTTTCTGGACTTGATGTAAGCTGAGTCTTCGTCAAATGTTGCATCTCTGCTGATTTCGATCTTCTTGAATCCTCGGAAGTATATTATGTAATCCTTAGAGTTCTCAGATTATCCCACAAGTATACCCTTCTTTCCTGAAGGATCTAACTTTGTCCTCTTTTCTTTTGCAATGTGTATGTACAATGGACAGCCAAATATTCTAAGATGAATGACTTCTGGTTTCTTGTTGGAAAATACGTCTTCGGGTGTCTTGTTCTCGAGTACTCTATGTAGAGTATGGTTCTTTACATACACAGTTGTCCTGGAAGCTTCTTCCCATAGATGCATAGGAATGTCTTGATCATGAAGCATTGCCCTTGTTGCTTCCATGATTGTTTTGTTATTTATTTTCGCAACCCCATTCTGTTGTGGATTATATGGAGTGGTCAACTCCCTCTTAATCCCTGAATCTCTGCATAATTATTTGAATTCATTTAATGTGAATTCTCCGCATTATCTGATCGAAATATATTGATCTTCTTCTCTGTGTGGTTCTCAATCAAGGCTTTGAATTCTTTAAATTTGATGAATACTTCATCCTTGTTCTTCATGAATTATATCCATGTCATCCTAGAAAAATCATCAATGAAAGAAACATAATATGCATACATGCTTAGAGAATTGGATGACATTGGACTGCATACATCGGAGTGGATGATTTCCAAGAATCCTTTTGCCTTGCTCTCGCTACTTGGAAATGTCTTCTTTGTGTTCTTTCCTTTCGAACATCCTTTGCATACACCTTCATGTTTTTCCTACATTTATGGAAGACCTTCAACAGCTTTTCTTGTAAGTGGTAGTGCCCTATAGTGCACATGTGCAAGCTTTCTATGCCACAGTTCATTTGGTTCTACTGAGTCATGAACCAAAGCTTGTTCTAGTTGTCCCTTCAATTTGTATAGTCCTCCCTCTTGTTCTCCAATTACTACTGGATCGTCAATAGTATTTCCTTTTGGCCACATGAGGACTTGGCCATCTATAAATTCAACCCTCATGAATTTTGCATCCAATGCAGAGATGGAGAGAAGGTTCTTCTTTAGTCCTGGTACAAATAGGACATCCTTCATATTTATAGACTTTCCATAGTCTAGTTTTTAGGAGGATTCACCACTACCTTTTATTGGATACTGGTAGTCATCCCCAAGTTTCAACTTATGGGGTGATTCATGTTTTGATAGTCTCACAAATGATTCCTCAAATCCCGTCATGTGTTTGGAAGCACCACTGTCTATAATCCAATCATTGTTTTCATGTGAGACAATTCCCGTGAGGGCAGATATCACAACATATTTTTCATCACTTGAAGAATCATCACTTTCTTGCTTTATTCTCTTCTTGGGAGGTTCATCATCCTCTGCAGTGTTAGCATGATGTCTTTTCTGGTTTCCCTTATTCTTGTGAGAGCCATTTTTGTTCCGAGGACAATCTCTAGAATAGTTTCCTCTTTCATCACATGTAAAGCATATGAATTTAGGTATATTCTTGTTATATCTTGTAGGATGAGAGTGCTTACCTTGGTGATGGTCTTTTTTTATCTTCTTGGATTGTACTTTGAGAGGTTGATCTTCATTTCCCATGTTTTCTTCTCGAGCTACTATTCGAGCTTCTTCTTGTGAGCATTATTCCCATAGTATGCTAAAATTGATTAGTTTCTTCCTGGCACAGATCCCTTGAATGATGGAGTCTCATGCTCTGGGGAAACCATTCAAGGTGGTCATCACAATCTATGCATTCTCCACATCTTCATCTACTGCTTCAATTTGTTCCTTGATCTAAGAGACTCTTGTAAAGTAAGACTGTATAGTCTCCGCATTTTGGATCTTTACATTCTTCAATTGATTTCTCAGAGTCATCTTCTGATTTATGTTCTTCCCTTCAAATAACTTGGCCAGGGCATCAAACATCTCTTTGGATGTCTTTAGGGAGGACACCTGAGGTATAAGGTTATCCTTGATTGAATCAGCAATAATCCTCTTAGCCATGACCAATTTATTTTTGTGTAAGGCCTTAGCCTCATCTCCCTCTGGAACTGGAACTTCTTCACTTATGTAGGAGTCCAATTCATTTTCTTCTAGGACCAGGGAGATCCTATATTTCCAGGCTCGAAAGTTATCATCTCCCACAAGCTTTTAATCAAGCTTGGTGTGAAGAGACATATTAATAGAGAACCTCAAATGGAAATACAAAATATTTAGATCTTACAAGTTTAAGATGTTTGAACTAAATATGGAGCTGGATTTCTGCAGAGTTGGTTTTTTGGTTCAAGAGCAGATTAGGGTTTGACTTTTCAGGAGTTCTACCCAAACAAAAACTTCAATTTTTATCCCTAAACTTAGATTTTGTGGAGGATATCAATCCTAGCCTGGTCTCACTCAAAATTCCACTTTTGTGGAAAGCCCTAATTTCCCGCTGTAGTGTCGAGTCAAAAACTAAAAATCCTCAGAATCAGATTCTGCTTCGACAGAAAGATGCACCCTAGAGAGGAGAGTCATCCTTTCCTCCTTTTGTTGATGATTTATGGAGAGAGATCCAAAAAATAGGAATCCCTAGCTTCAGCAGCTGCACAGTGTCTTCTTCTCAGGTTAGCTCTGATACCATGTTAGATTTTTATCATTTAAGCTATATGATCTTAGGATCTTATCTGAGAGAATAACAAGCACATCAATCAATCACAATAGACAATGGACAAAAAGATTTTCCTCAGGGAAACTATAAAGGAAAAAACCCTGCAACTTCCTCGGAGATAGAATAAGCACCAAAAGTAAAACACAAAGATACAAAGATGATCTCCCGACATTATTTGTCTCTCTCTCTCTTGTCCTAGCTTCTTCTCTCTCTCAGTTATGCGCTACAACTGAGTGTGAGTGACTGTGTGTTAAATAGAGAGGCTCACTCTCTATTTATACTAGTTTTCGACTTGACATTAACTCACCAGGGCCGACTTCTCTAGGAGATTCTAATAACCCCAGTGCCCCACAACTGTGTGGACTTTAACCCTTGATCAATAAGGAAGGTTACCCTCTATGACTTTACATGACTTGTTTACATTATTGATTCTCCTGATAGGAACATCGCGGTATGACATGACTTGATTACATTACTGATCCTCCCGATAGGAACATTGGGGTACAATACATAAGACATACAAGTGAATACATTCCAAAGTTACAATTACATCAACACTCACCAGTTCTTGGTTCAGTGTGAAGATATCCTGGATTCATCCTCTGAAATGGGTGATAGGAAAGACTCATAAATATTTTTGGATCAGTCTATCCCACTGTATCAATATTTAGCATTTGATTATTTTGGTAAGTTAAAAATATCTTTACCTATTATCCTTAAATTCATTCCTAAAGAGGATTTAGTTAATTTTTTGCTTGATGAGGCTAATGGGAATAAGAAATAAACTTTTTCCTCACCTAATATTGATCCCTTGGCATTGGAACCTTCCCCTACTCGAGAACAGAGAGATTTGGTTAATATTGCCAAACATGTTTTTTATTTAGAGAAGGATAATGATTCTAGTTTGGGTTTGTGTGTCAATATTCCCACTGGGATAGATTCAAATCAGGTATCCCCTCTTCATATTGGGAGAACACATGATCATATATTCCTAGTTCTCTTAATGAGGATTCGAGGGTTAGGATTTCTACCCCCAACTATTCAAGGAAACCTCCAAATGGTACAGGCAATTTTGAGGATCCAAGGGTTAGGGTTTCTATTCCAACCTATTAAGGGGAACCCTAAGACAATATATATTTTACCCATTTATTCTATTTTTATGAAGAATGTAACCACTTGGAAAAACAAGGGGAAGAAAAGTGGTTTAAAATATCTAATATAGTTGTTCCTCATAATAATCCCTCTTTTGTAAATCCTAAACTCTCTAAAATTACCTCAATTGGGAAAGTACTTTCCTCTAACTCATCATATAATACTTTTTTGGGGGCCCTTAGAGAATAATTACCTTGGGAAGGGGTTCCTCAATGATATTATTGACTCTCAATATTAGAGGGTTTGGCAGTTCCCAAATGAACTTCCTTTAAATGGTTGATTGAAGTAATCAACCCTGATATTGTTCTTTTTCAAGAGATGATGATTTCCACTGTATATGCATGTGGAATCTTTCTTAAATTGTTTCCTTCATGGAATTTTTGTGTACAATATTGTATTGGACTGTATAGGGGTTTATTAGTGGCGTAGAACCCTTTAAAGGAATACCTCTCCCCTTATAAGAATGGTGTCGGTATTATTTTGGAAGGAAGACTTTAGGGTTAGGATAAGATTATCTGAATCCTGAATGTATAGAATCCTTACAACCATAGATAAGAGTTCTAGGATAAACTGATCCAAAGTGGTTGTCTTGATTTCCTTCTCTTATAATTGCAGGTGACTTGAACGTAACATTATCTTTGTTGGAAGTTTGGGGCTGGGGTTTTAATGAAGATCCCATGGCATATTTTTTTAGAAATTCTTTTGAAGATGCAAATCTTATTGATGCTACTCCTTATGTTTTGGTTTCTACCTAGAGTAATGGTTGTGTGGGTAAAGGCAGGATAGCAAAAATAATTGATTGTTTCTTGATTGCTGAAGATATTAGCAGGTATTTTGGAAATTTTAGAAGCTGGTTTGTTTCTTCAGGACTATCTGAACATAAACCTATTATTTTAGAGCTTGAAATCGAGTCGTCTAAGGTGAGTTATCCCTTTAAAGTTAACCATTCTTGGCTTTATGATAAGTATTTTTTCATCTTGATTCGTTCTAAGTGGAAATAATACTTTGATATAGATTTTTGTTCGACCACTCAAGCTCTTTTATTTAAAATCAAGAAGTTGAATTTTGATGTGATTTCATGGTATAAGGAAAAGAAAAATAGGCATCAATAAGAAATTTGTTAGATCGAGTTGGAGTTGAATTCTATATCATATAATATTGATGATTTATGTTATTTTGTTAGAAAAGATAAAGTGTTATCCTTAGAGGCCTCCAAGCAAAAACTTCTTCTATAAGATGAAGAAGCCCAACAATTGAAGAGTTGTGCAGTTTTATTACAGAGTGGAGATAAAAATACAAAATTCTTTTAGAATTTTTCTAATCATAGGCGCAACAATAACTCTATTTAGGAAATAAAGGATAAGAATGGCTTGATTTTGAAGGATTAAAAGGCATTAGAGCAAGGATTTGCTTATTATTTTAAAGAAGCTTATAGTCAAGGGGAGAATCTGAATCTGCTTAATCAACTGAAGGTGATTGAAAAGTATCCAAGAATGGTCAATCATGAATATGGTGAGTCAATTAATGTAGTTGTGACCATTGAAGAACTAAAGGTAGTACTGAATCAGTTTGCTAAAGATAAAATTCAAGACCCTGATGGTTGGACTGTTGAATTCTTCTTGTACTTATTCAACATTATAGTAGAAGAGATTATGGAGAACGTAAAAGGATCAAGAAGGAAAGAATTTGTACTTAAAAAGTTGAACTCAACTTTTATTACTCTTATCCCGAAGAAGGATAGGCCTGTCTCTTTCAATGATTATAGGCATATTTATTTATGTAACCTAGTATATAAAGTGATCACAAGGGTTTTATCAAATAGACTCCAAGCCTATTTTGGAGAATGGCCTTTCTAAAGAACAATTCGACTTTCTTTTGAATAGGAAGATTCTTGATGATATTAGGGTGGCCCAGAAATGTCTACATTCTATAAAACAAAATAAAATCAAATACTTCATTCTAAAAATGGATCTCAATAAGGCTTATTATAGGGTGGATTGGAATTCTCTTCACTTTGTTTTGATTCAATATGGTTTTCTTATAGAGGTTTCAAATTGGATAATGGGTTGTGTTTCGAGGGCAAATTTTGTGGTTTTGGTTAATGGTCATCCTACTGATTTTTTTTTTAAATACACTTCACTTCACTTAAAATTCAAGCTAGAAACACCCCCAACTATAGTATAGAATCAATCCAAAATGGTCTCACGAAATGACAAATAAACAAGTGAAGAAAAAAATCTGAAAGTAGAAGGCCGCTGTGAATCACAATGACAACCCAAATTATAAGGTTGTAACAGATATGGGTTTGAAATTAAGCTTGGTTCAGAGGGATGATGTAGGTTGCAGGTGTAACCTTAAGCATTGGTAAGAGGATGACGCTCCTTGCAGAAAGGAAAAAGGCATTGGTGGTGCTCTATATCAGAACAGAGAAAGCATTAGTGACGCACTGTGTACAAAGGGTAAAGGCATCAGTGACGATCTATATCATAATAGAGAAGGCATCGGTCTGACAAGACCACACTGTGAAAACAGGATAAGTACATTGGTGAAACTAAAAACTCAAAAAACGGATATCTCAAGCCAAAATTCAGATTCTAAAGGTCTGAAATTGCACAATAGATTTCGAAAATGACAAATCTATCAACTAGGATTGATATACTAGCTTAAATTAACCATATCTAACTCAAATAAAAGAAAAAAAAGATATCTATCCAAAACAAAAGCATATCTATCAAAAAATAACAAATCTAAGGTCAATTCCCAGTATGGTTTCCAATTTTGTTAGCAAAAATTCTCAATCAATACGGAAAAAGATTGTTTCCCTAGTCTATCTGGTATAGATCTAGAACAAAAAACAGATAATAATGAAAACCTTTTCCTATATCTAATTAGATTACTTGGATAGAATGAAACCTTAACTTTTTCTAAAGGTTTTCCCTAGTAGCTGAAAGATTTAGCATTGGTTGACATAAAGGAACCTACACAAAGATCAGAGCCAACAAGAAACAAGTGGAAACATACAATATAATCAGATAGATCTATATCAATGACCAAGGATAAAGATAATAAACTTGAATTACACAATGTTTATGGGAAAGGAAAACACTTCGTTTAAAAAATGAGGGAAAGACTACAACCATCTCTCTTTCTTACAAACAAAACTAGTGCTCCCATAGGTGAAAGAATAGGCCTGATATAACCTTTATTTAATAACTCCTCTATTTGCATCTACAAATATTTCGATTCAGGTGTACTCATCCTATAATGGACTTTAGACGAAGGAAATGTACTGGGATTTAAATCAATAGTAAAGTCTATATCTCTTCTAGGAGGCATTACGAGTATCTCTGGAAATACATCTACAAATTCCTATAATATTTAGTAGTCTTGTAACCGAGGTTCTTTTTTCTTAGATTCTTCTAGGTGAGATGCATAAATATGACACCCTTTTATAAAACATTTATTTAACTGTAAGGCTATAACATTCCTTAAATATATCGGTCTATGTATTCCTTTAACTATTACTCGGTTTCCTTCCTCATATATATATGTGTAAGTCTTAATGTAACAATCCAAGATAACTCAGTGTGTAGTCAACTAGTCCACACAAATCAAAACATCATAAGATACTAAGGGGATAAAATTCAAATATGCTAAATGATTTAAACCATTCATTTCCAAAGGACGTTGTCTTACTATTTCGGTGACTTCTTTTAGTTCCAGTTTCTAACTGTACAAGGCCTACTACCTAAAGTTTACTATCTTAAAAGAACAATTAAAAACTACACCTGAGTGAAACATAACTGTTACTAGCACCTAAATCAATTAAAATAGACACAATTCTATTACCAATATTACCTACCACTTCTATCATGTGAGACTGATGATCTTCTTTTCTACCTTCCAAAACTGCATAAATCCTGTGAGTCCTACCAACATCACCTATTGTTGTTTCCTTAATGTTGTGAATGTTGTATCCTTTCTTATGTGTACAATCCCTTGCATAGTGGTTCTCATTACAATTCCAACATCTAATAGGAGGTCTCTTATCTAAATATAGTTGCTTATGAAAATTACCACTTTTGTTGACAAGAGGCTTGGTTCTCTTCTTTCTTTGGTCTCGTGTAACACTCTTATTATCCTTCAAACTCTTATGTTCCTTGTTCTTATCTAACTTATACAAATGTTTTTCCTTCCTGATTACTTATTTAAAGGTATTGGGCATATCATAATGAATATTATCCCTGTAAAAGTTGGCAGTCCGCTTAGAAATATTTGAATCTTAACTTTCTCATATTTTATATAGTCTGCATAAGTTAATAGTTCAATAAATCTCTTCTTGTATGCATCCATAGTTAAATTTCCCAACTTAAGTTCAAATAATTATTCCATCTTATTATCATAGTATTTCTTTGAAAGGTATACTTGTTGAAAATTATTTTTAACTTTACCAATTGATATTTTCTTCATCAATATATTTTAGTTTAACCAAATGTTCCCACCAATTCTCCCATCAATTGACCATGTTCATACCTTCTCCTTCTAGTATTATGGTCATTTAAAAATATGGATGGACTAGTCTCAGGACTTCCATATCGTTTTCTCAAGGGAGGTGTATGGTAATCGTCTAGTGGAAGTCTATCATAGAGTAAGTTTTCATGCTTTTCCTTTATTTCTTGTCTTGGATATTCTTTAAGGATATTAGTTCTTTCATGTTCTATTCTTGAAGGTGATTTACCATTTCATTTAATTTCTTAATCGATTCTTCCAAGTCAAGGGATGAACTACTCTTCCCCCTTCCTATATACTCCTCTTTAGGGCCATACGGGGTTGTCTATTTAACTTCCATCCTCTATTGTTTTTCTTTCGGGGGCCTTCATGGGTTAAATTATTTACTCTAAGTTGCAACGTGTTCATTCTAATTTTTTTTAATATTTCATTATCAGATTTATTTATTTTCTCAAATAATAATTAATTTTCTAGTTAAGAAGACACAAGTCATACTATACTAGTCCTCAATTTTTAAAAGAAATAACTGAGTAAAATTCATAAAAGGATATGATTCTTTCCAAACATCTTCCAAATATTCAAAATAAAAAATAATTTTTCATCTTTCACAAATATATCTGTACTTTCGTAATTAACTTACATATAGTCACCATTTAACTTGTATTCAAGCAAGCAATTTTAAAGCGACCAATAGGCCCTACAGCCGCGATGTTGCAGCTGCAGCTTTGATACCACTAGTAATGTACCCTATGTACATAAAATGGTGTCAAGGACATATCATTAACTCTCTAATACTAATTATATAATTTTATCATATCGGATTAGTCAAACAAATATTTAATTTCATTTTTCGTGATTTAATCTCAATAAAATCCCTTTAATTACCAATAAATTAAAATAAATTCAATAACTATTCCAATAAATGATCCAAGGGCTAGGAAAGTTTCTTACCATCATAAAAAATCATCAAACCTTCAATAAAATCCATATCAAATATTATAACCACTTCTAAAGGCTAATTGTTCTCATTCACATTTAACTAGTAATTGAGGTGTTAATTTCGACATTTAGGGAACAAATGACGACACGTCACAAATAAAATTGTTTAACGAATCACCTTTTATTATAAATCACAATGGATAAATAAAATATAATTATATGTAAATAATGATTAATTTCCAAAATTACAATAATTAATCACGGTAATTACGAAAGAGAGTCCACAAGACTAGTTAACTAGTTTCCCAATATAAGTCTCTAGTCTTGCACAAAATCAACTTGTAATCATGCCATTAAACCCAAAATAAATCCTAGAGAAATTAAAAACATATTTATGCATGAACCTACATCCAATTAAATTTATGTTTGTGGATCATTCCAATTGCGCATGATGTGATATTTTCCCTCAATTCCAATGAAACTAGTTAACATTCACCATAAGGAATTGGGTTTAAATAATTGAACCAAAATTAAATACATCCATAAGTAAAGGATAAAAAATGATAATTATCCATATACAACACAATAAAAATTACATGGATGTAGCATTCCATTTCTACGAAAACGGAGATTTCAGTCCACAACTAGTTATCAATTTTCACCGCAATGTACCTAGTTTCCAATTTAACTTTGCAAATGTTAAATAAAGAGAAATATATGAATACTACATCTCATGGAAATTGTATCAGGGTTAACCTACATTCATATGTATTTATATTTCCACCCATATAGATTCCATTAAATAACTCACAAAACTAGCTAATTCTACTCAGCTGAATTGACTAGTAATTCTAGGAATCACTCGAATAATTAATTCCACAACTCATAGATTAATTCAGATTTTAATTCCAAATATAAATAATAAAAAATTATATAATTCATAACAAATTTATATCTCATTCGAACATTTCTTGAAACACTCCATATTCAAAGTCACAAATCTACTAAAAACAATTCCATTGAAGGAGCTAGAAATTGGAAATTGATCTAGAGTTTTAGTAGATATTTCCCAAATTCTATAAATAATATTTACCCTAACACTATCACACACATTTCAAGTGCATTGATCATACATAATCATAAAATAACACTCAATCATTTTTACAAACACTTCATGTGCCAAGTCTCGAAACTATGCAAAATAATCTGGTGGAAGAACTAGTTTTCGAATAAATGGTAGAAGCATCAAAGAGAAGTGTCTTAAAACATTATGAGGCTATTGTACCATAAAAACAAACATTATATAATTAAAATGGAAAGAAATATAATTTATATAGAAGAGGTGTTGAAAACTCATTTCCTCACACACTTTGTGCACAAAATCCCAAAAACTAGTTTCCAATTCTTTCACAAAATTTACTTGCATAAATAGATTGAATTCCATGAGAATTTTATTCCACAAATAGATCATAATTTTCATTAAAAATTTCATGTGAATCCATAAATAAATCATATAAAATCCAAATAAATTAAATAAAACTGAGATAGATAACTTATCTTTGTCAAATACGCAATCAAAATCGATTATTCCATGTTCCACCCAGCCGTAGACACAATGCAAGCCAAAAATAACTTTGCAATGGTCACCCCCAAAACGGAACCATGATGCCACATTCAAGTGTGCACTCAACCACAAATTCTCTCAAGAAATCGTTCCAACCATAACCCAATGGCAATTATGACCTCTACTTCCACTCCATGGAAATTCCAGTGGCTCTAGGACAATAGTCCAACCACAACCCAATGACAAGTAGCACTTCCAATACAGGGAAATTCTAGTGGATCTATGAAAAATACAAGTGGATATAGAGAAACTAAAATTGGGCAAAAGATCATCAAGTATCTCATACCAAGAGAAAAAAATCAAACCACAAGTTCCAAACACAAGCACAAGAGCAAACTCATGAACCAACACATAAGAGTAACTAACCAACACAAGCAAAAACGAATTCCTTCATGAGAAATGCGAATTCGGAGAGAGAGGGACACAAGCATGAAAGTTACATTCCAAAAATACCAAATATGAGTTAAAAATCAAGTGGCTACACCAAGAGGCACACTAATCCAACCACAATCCAACTCATGAGGACGCACTAAGTGAGAGAGGGACTCCAATCCTCAAATAAAAATTAATCTCAAGGTAAATAAAACCAAGTAGCATAACACATGAGGGTACATAACCAATATGGTCCATCAAGTACATGAGAAGGGTGTACAACATTAACATAGGCTCAAGACACATAGGTAAACACTTTTCCACAACCCCTTGCTCGTAACATCATGGTTCCTCATACTCTCTTTCACGGCTTCGTTCATCCAATTGTTTTTATTTTATTAATTATTTTATAATTTCAACATAATAAAAAATAATAATAATGTGCAAACCATAGTACAGGAACCTTGTGCCACTATGTCCAACATAACAACAATAATAATATGTCCAGGGGATAAATCAAAGGGTATTAAATTTTCTTCCAAGGAGAGATCACCTTCAATGTATTCCTGAAAAATAAGGAAGCCCTCGTCACAAGATAGATATTTTTTCAAAAGAGAATCCACCACCCCATTAAATTCCCCATGAATGTGGTTGACCTGTAGCTCCACAAAATGATATCTAATATCCACAGCTCTAGATAGCCAATTTTCCGATGTCAAAAACCAAAGCATAAGTAATCCCTTAAACCAATTTATAACCACCAATGAATCCCTGAATGCGTGCAAGAAAACAATTCCATTTAACCATGAGAATTGGAGAAGAAACCATAAATCAAGCAGATTTGCTTTGGTATTCATCACTAAGTTGCACCCCAACATAAGATGAAAGAAATGATCATCATTACTAATGAGGTAAATCTCATAGCTACCCAATCCCACTTGTGCGGCACCATCAAAGTAACCAATTGCACTTCCCATCTTCAATTTTGGTCCCACAAGAATTCTAGTATTTTCCGAAGAGTTATCCACATAATAATCCCTGTAAATCCCAATAGACTTCAAAGTGAAATAGTGTGGGAATGGGGAAATATCCTAAAATATAAATAGGTTCCTCGTGATCCATATATACCAACAAATATAGATCGGAAGAAACTGATGATCTTTAATATTTTGTATCCAATATGTTAATAGTTGTTCAAATTGTTGGAATCCTGAACTTCTCTCAATCTGTAAGATGAAACAAGACTGCCCAAACATGTTTACTGAAAGTACAAGCAACAAAAAGGTGTTTTATAGTTTAATTGGTTGAATCACATAATACACATAGATTGGGACTAGCGCACCCTCTTCTGTGTAAACTCTCCTAGGTGAGAATCTGATTCTCCAAGCAAAGATGAAGCATGGTAATTTTAAAGGAATTTTCC
This sequence comes from Pseudotsuga menziesii, assembly GCA_001517045.1. Lineage (NCBI taxonomy): Eukaryota > Viridiplantae > Streptophyta > Pinopsida > Pinales > Pinaceae > Pseudotsuga > Pseudotsuga menziesii. Next base: position 459,059 of record LPNX010029814.1, read on the forward strand.
ATTTCCAAATATGTGTCATCCACCAATCATTATTAATGTTGAGGTGTGAATTTTCTAGGAAATGATACACAAGTTTTGCAGCCAATGCACCCTCAGACTTGAGCACCTTTCAAACCAGATAATCCACCTCAAAAAAGAGTCTAATACCAACTTTATCAAGTTGTGCAACATATGCATCCCACTCAACCCCCAAGAGTCCATATAAATTCAATTGTGTTGCATGCAACCAATATGTCCCAAGATGTGGGAACTTGTCAGGTCTAACTACCTGATCCAACATACAGAGACCTAAATTTGATAGACGTTCGATGATACTAGAAGTAAGTAATGTAGAAATTTTATAGTCCACAATCGGATCAAGACCAATTCATATAAATGAACCACTTCCCACCTTCCACGCCAACTTTTTGGATATCCAAGAGAAAATGTTCATGAATACCTTCCAAAAGTACAAAGTTCCCCTCCAATTTTTACGCATATATTTGAGCCAACTCATATTGGTCTCCTCTTCATATATTTAGGCCTAATAACCTATTGTCAAAGGCCAATACCAATAAGTACACACCAACCATTTTTCATTACTAGATCTATATTAAACTAACTTAAATTTTTAATGTACCAATGCTCCAACTCCTTGGGCTTGAATAGTTTCTCCCAGAATACCATATCATAATGTAAGGATTCAACAATACTAAGACAAAAAAAGTTGAAAATCCTATGTTTGATTTTATTCGAGATAGACCATGAGATTATAGATAAGGAGAACCAATAGACAAGTATTGTTTTCAGTACATATTTGACAAGTGTCAAATGATCGTTGAGTGACAAGAACCTGTAGGACCAATTTTTTATCCTTCTATCAATCTTCTTGATCAGCCAAATCCAATATTTGGTACAATATTTGTTCAACTTGAGGACATATCCAAGATATTTCATCCCCATATGTAAATTCTCCTTTTTGAAATTGAAGAGATGTGCCAAAAGGCTTCACCCAATTCTTTAGAACAAGATCCCACAAAAAATATAGACTTATACGAACTCATTTCCATCCCCAAGGCCTTACAAAATACTGGGAGGATCCTATGGAATTATTCCCACATACCCTAGCATCCAACACCAAAGGTCAATACATCATCAAAAAATATCAGATGGGTGAGTTGGAAAACCCTTGATATTTTTATACCTTCTACTTTACCCTCACTTTTGGTCGCTAATACCATTTTTTTGAGTCCTTCAATGATAAGGAGAAAAAGAATAGGGGATAAAGGGTATCACTATCAAATTCCCCTATAAATATTGAAAAAATGGTGGGAGATCCATTGATTAGCACAACCATATTTTTTGAAGATACACATGCCATAATCCAATTTCATACCAGCAATGTAACCCAATTTGCAATAAAATCAGTCTAATCATATCACAGTTAACCATGTCATTTTCCTTAATAAGATTCATTTTGAGAACAAAGGCGTTCCTCCTTATCCTGGATAGTGTGTGGTACCTCCTATGAGATACGAATAGCATCTATAATATGTCTCCCAAGAATAAATCCAAATTATTCCTATGAGTTGGCATTATCCAAATAGGGTTGGATCCTATTCGACAACGCTTTATAAAAAACCTTGTATCCCAAATTGAAAAGGAAAATAGGTGGAAGTTGGAGAAAGACTTAGTATTTTCCACCTTATGAATAACAATGATGAATGTCAAGTTTAGAGACCCAGATACCTAGCCATCCAACCGGGAGTGCTCAATCATTTGTAATAACTCATTTCCAACAAGATCAAAGAAAGATAAACAGAACTCAACCGAACACCCATTTGGTCCAGGAATTTTGTCCTTGCCCATCATCTCAAGTGTCATCTACACTTCTCCAAGAGTCACATTATCACCAATACTATAGCCTTCCTCCTTAGAGAAGAAACTGGGGAAGTGTTTAACCAAATCCATATGTTCCAAAATATTTGAATGTCTAGTGTTTTTTATCAGCGAGGATAAATGATTGACAACCAGTTGTTTCAATTCAAGTTGAGAGGTTAACCAATTACCTAAAGCATCATGTAAATCCTAAATTGAATTTACCAATCTCTTCCCATTGGAAAATGTTGGAATAATTTAATATTGTTATCACCCTGCGATATCCATACTGCCCTACTTTTAAGGTGGCATTCTTCTTATTATTTTTTTAGTATGTAAGATTTCATTTCCTCTAGTAGGGAAATGTAAGAGCATTCCTAAAGAGAGAAGGTCCCCAATAAATTCTTACCATAGACCTAAGACAAAATATTCTCAATCCCTGTGATCTCAAATCACCTTGAATTCTCCTTCACTTTAATCCACCCCTAAACCACTTTTTTGAGTGTCTTGATCTTATAGAGGAATCTATCCATAGAATTCAACTCCCATGGAGCAAATATATCCCCCAAACATGAATGAAATAATTGATTAAATCCTTCTTCCTTAGTCCAATTGTAATTAAACTTAAATGGAAAATTGTGACTCCTAGGCTCCCTATCCCACTGGAATAAGATCGTATCATGATCCAATAATGTAACGGGGATTTCTCCCTTGTTACGTGCAAAAGAACCAACCTTAGATCAATGTGATCATAAGGAAGAGTTCAATGGAAAATAAAAACATCAAACTAGATTAGTAACATAAAGCAATTTTTTTTAACAATTTTCAATATACATCAGCAAAACTAAACAAATGAAAATAAATAAAAATATACCTCCTTTCCTGTAAAGTATGCCACCGTAGTCGTCCTTGGAAATGGTTCTGCAACTCCATAGGTTGGTTCTCCAATGGTCTCCATGGACAGTTGTCAAACAAGGAATGGATCCAAGATGGGTACGGAGAATGTATCAACGTACACCATGGGAATGGTAGCAAAAGGGGATGTGAATACCTGAGAGCAAGAGTGTCACAGTGTACCCACAAATGAAAATGAGAAAAAAGGTAATTTGGGAGAGCCCTTCACAATAAATTTATAGTATCTTCCTAGGGTTTTTTGACCCAATGTGGTTACCCATGGTATTTTCCTGTGGTTTTCTGGGCCTTTCTCTTTTTTAGGTTTTTTGAGCCCTTTTTAGGGTTTTGACCATTTTTTGGGAGAGAGTGAGGGTAAACCATAGTAAATAATAATGTTTTGGACCATTTTTTGTGGAAATACAATTGTGAAGGTCAAAATTAAGGGAAATATGGTAGGAGATGTATGTATATGGTTTAGACCATGTAGAGCTAAGTGAACACATTTTTGTGTTAACAAATTGCCCCCTAATGGGTGAGAGCAGGAGCTCATCGTATGGCCGATGGACATCCTAGGACCATGGGAATAATGGTGAAAAAAGTGGAGACACTGGAAAGACCTATGAAGAAGTGGAGCTTCCTCATTCGAACTACGATGGATTTTGGCTTTTTATTATTATAGGTTCTCAAAAATGGATGAGATACATATAATGTGTGGCATGTATATGGACGAGGCAAGCATACCCATGCTCGTAACAATGTCAAAAGAATAAATAATGTGAACAAGGATCAAAACATGGGAGTCGGTCAATACATATACAGATGATTATACATAATGGTGGCCTCAATGGGAGGTTGAATCCAATCTTGATCTGAAGAACTGATACATATGAACAATGGCTTCTCATGGAATGCAATATCATCACAACTGATGCTCTGTTGATTCTGGAGGTGTACAGATATATGGACTCAATAAATGAGAGTCAAAATATATGTGGTACAATATGGAGCATCAAGTACTGGAGATACATGGAAGCACAACACTGGGGATTCCGAATACTATCGCCAACGCAGCCCAGAAATGACAAGGGACAAGAAACTGTGTGGGTCCTATCGTAGACTCACCAATGTGCTAGAGTCAGGTGAAAACCGGGGTATTTGACCAAATAATGAATGGACCAATACCCTATATGAATCTCAACAATGCAATGACGTAGCTGAAGTCGAGCACGTGAGACACAACCATCCCAAGAGGCACTAATTACTCCTCTCAAGTGGTCCAACGAACTCATCAATGAGGTGGATGAAACCAGGATACAGGGACCTCTGGGTCTATCCTCTAGAATAGATGTGCTTACATCGACAGAGGGAGACTTGCAACTAATCAAGGCAATGATGTGTCCTTAAAGAGAAGCACGAGGGAGATAACCAAAGATGTGGAACAATCTGGGGATTGACACACTAAATGGGGGAATAGGGGCAAGGTCATACGAGGGACTCAAACTTCCTTTGTTCAGAGTATGTCGAAAGGGCTAACCTGGCAGCAAATGAAAATGACTCATGGGATAGGGATCATAGTTGTAAGACTAGGAAGATAACTGCAAATGGGGAATACTGAAGGAGGTAATGGGACTAGTGGTATCCAAGGGATCCAAGGAATACTCGTCACAGAATACTATGAACAAAGTTGACCCAATGGGGGAAAGCTTCCAAACTGTGATATATGTGGCGACGTCTAAAGACACTGTTATGACACGCTCTCATGGATTTTTAGCAAGCCCAATAAATTAAATGCACGATGGTGTTTTTGTGTTTAGAGAGTCTGAAAATAGGAAGAAGAGTCCATTGTGGTCTCTTTTTCGTATGTAGTCTCCTAAGACCAAAAAGGGATAAAAGTGTACAAAGAGAGCTCTCCCAACCTTTGGGGAAGGAATACTTATTTACCGTTGGTAGTCTAACCAGGTCGGAAAAGGTTAAACATATACTGACTGGATATTCCTTCAAATACTTTTACAAGCATGAATGAAAACAAGTTTGCTCAGCAATATTTTCTTAATGAGATGGCTGGAAAAGAGCTCAAAGACAACCCATAATGAGGTTTTTTGTAAAGTACAGTCCCAATGTCCAAGAAAGCATAAAAGTATACAAAGGGAAACGTTCCTAGCTGGAAGGTTCTAGGGTGATCCTTTTCTTATGATAGTCTATATAGTCCAAAAAAAGGAAATAAATGAGGCCACATAGACTCCCTTTCAAATACTTTAACGAGAGTGAAAGGAAGTAAGCGTGCTCAACAATCTTTTCATTATTTTAGGAGTCCGAAAAGAGCTTAACAAAAACTCCATAATGGTCAATCAAGCAAGGGGGAAGTGTTTGATATATGGAAATAGGTTATGTTGTGAACATGGATGAGAGGAATAAATGTAGAACACTGATGGGGCCCCCTTGTGGGAAAATGGATGGCAGTAAAATATGGCCAAATGTGCAGTATGGATGGAACGGATGGCTCATGAACATGCCAATACATACAATGGGAGATTCATGTGATGGCACCTAAATCGGGGTGACTTCCAAGAAATAGACCAGAAAATTATAGTGAGTGCACAAGACAGGGGTCTCGTCAAAATACAAAGGACATAAAACCAAACCTGGTGGTGCAGACGACGTCTCAAACGGACTCTAGATGACTCTGTGGCGCACGAAATAAAACTAGACCCAATGGAGGCCTATAAATAGGGGGGGGGAATGACATGTGTCATTGTTACTATTCAATGTTGAGTTGGAGTGGAGGACCCCAGAGCTCAACTGTTGATTTCTTTCATACCAACTGACGGTTTTTTGATTTGTGACTTGCACGTAAGAGCTCTTGTCGAACCCATATTTTTCACTAGTTTAGTTTGTGATATTTCTAATCCGAGGGCTTATGCTGAGCTCAAAGGGTTCACGGGGATGGGTTGTGCTTTTCAATGGAAAATACATGACCCAAGTCGCTCATATCAAGCTGACAAACATGACTTAGTCATAACTATTGGTGAGACAATTGCGACCCAGGTCGCACCTGTTCAGCAGGTATGAGCGACCTCGTCGCTCCTGTTTGGGGTTTTTGAGTGACTCGGGTTGCGCAAAAAATCCAAATAGGGGAGACTCATCCCAGGATGGGTTTTTTTACATGAATGGACCTGATAGGGACTGTGTGTATGTGTAGGATTCCATGGGTGACATGGCGAGAGCAGGACATTGGTACCCTGCGAGATCAGGTATACGAGGATGGGACAGTGGTGGACATGCTCTCCCAGTGTGGGATACTAAAGTACTTCCATATCCCACCCATGCGTTCAGCCAAGTTGTTTTGGACAAGCTGTTGAGCTTATAGGACCCAGATGCTAAGTGTTTTATCATCCAGGAGGAGCGGATCGAGATCGCGCTCCTCGATATCTATTTTTTGACTAGGATCCCTATGTTGGGTATGATCTACGACACTACGCTGAAACTCAACCATGGGGTGTCACTGGATGACCTATGCGAGAGGCATTGTTATGCCTCTGTGATGGTGCACTCATTGTACATACTGGTGTTCAACATCGAGAGTCTTGCAAATCGGGATGTGGCAATGATGGTGTTGTGAATATTGGGGTCATCGGGACCTCACAAGATCTCAAGCGGATAGCTCCATATTATGGAGCATTTGTCGAGGGGACCCTACTTTGGGTGGGCCCAGATGTACTTGACACAGGTTTGGTGTTCACTGAACCATGCCAGGACAGTGGGAGGGGGTTTTTGTTTCCCCTTGTTCTTGTGCTCATTCTTTTTTGAGCGACTTTCGACCCTACGACCGCACCTGGTGGTGCGGGAGGGAGGACCTCGCGATCCTCGCATGAGGAGGTGGAACGAGATGATGATTTGGGAGGGAGGCGGCCTAGTGGGTTGGTTTTTTACTTGGTAGCTTTTTAGACAGTGGCGGTAACTACCAGTCCTTATAGAGGACTACCCATATGTGGGGATGGATTACCATGGAGATCCTGACATGCCTCGACCTCCAGGACAGGCCTGGGGACCTGAGGGTATGTATAGATGATACTTTATGTGGTTTCATTCATATATAGTTGACTAGATTAGTGGTAGCCAGTTTATGTGTGTGATAGATATTGATGACATGCTACGTGCATGTGCAGACATTGGGCCATGCCCTCCAGTAGGCTATCAGCGATGGAGGGGTAGGGTAGAGGGGTAAGATCCACCTGCTCACAGGAATAGGAGGTACCAGAGTATGTTGGACTCACTTCATCGTGATATAGAGAGCTTACTAGATGGGATCACAGATGACGGATGGTAGTACCTGGACGGCGACCTGATCGTTGCATGCTACCATGCTCCTCTAGAGTGGATCCCCTTGATGAGGAGGATCGCACTCGTTGCTAAGTATGTTTGAGAAGAGACACAGTGCGATGTGTCAATGGAGGAGGAAGAGGACATGTAGGAGGACACGGACCCAGAGTACTAGGAGGAGGAATTTGACTATGAATAGAAGCTAGTGTTTCTACCCCTAGTGAAGTGGTGCACTAGGATTTTTGTATGATATGTATGCTCAGCTGAGAAATCTTATGGGTCTTCTCATTTTGTACTGAACATTATGACATGATGATATAGATATGCATGTGGATGCACTTTTTATGTTTTTTTGAGTCTTTTTATGATGATGATGCCTATATGATGTATATGACATATGTATGAAGGACTATATGATGATGCATGATGCAGTTTTATTTCCTATATGCAATGATTTATGTGCCACTCTAGAACGGCATTAGCCATTTGGTTTGCTACACTATTGAGTCTTCTGGGAACATGCATGAATGTAATGGATTCAAAATATCTAACCAAATTTCTAGTACGTAGGAAATTTCTAAAGAGACAAGGATCACGTACCCGATAGCAGTTATTCAACTAGGAGAGAAGCAGTCGGGAGTCTAGGAAGACATCAAGGTGACGAATACCCAAGTGGAGGGTAGCGGCTACAAGACCAATGACACCATCATACTTAGCTTGGTTGTTGGTAGAAATTCCAACACACATTCCTTCGATATGGATCAACTCATGTGATGGGGAATAGATAACCCACGCAGTCGAGGTGAGATTAGGAGACCATCTACTTGCTCCGTCAGCAATACCAACATAGCGATGCGAGGTAGGATCCATCTAGAGAAACTAAGGAAACAAACTGTAAGACTCATGACAATAATGATGTAAAAAATATATATATGACACAAGTGACTCATGGTGGGTGACATCAGGCATAGAACCTCTTGAGGTAGAGCCCGTTGCGGGGATTCTTCAAGAGGTGGTCGTCATAGTCAGCAAGGATATATTCTCCCTTATCGAGGTAGGGATGGACGACATATGGGTCATACCACATGGAATCAAAATTCCATTTCCCTAACTTATCATTGGCTTAGTCATAAACGAGGACGAGATATCCCTATTTGAAGGTGCGAGGGTGGACATGGGAGTCAAAATGGGACTTCGACCAAGTCTTATCCGGTTTGATCATCTAGAGATAAGCACGAAGGTCCTCATTGGTTTTTTTGAGAATAATAAGGTGTTGTTCTAATGGTGAGGTATCAGGGAGAATCTCGACTACAAGGCGGAGTGATGGAATCTTGTACTCAATGGGAAGTACTGACTCGACACCATGTACTAAGTGAAATGGGGTAAATCCGGTGGCGGTCTTTCTGGATGTACGATAGGCCCATAGGGCAGAGAAGAGAAAATTATTCCAGTTGGTTTTATGTTGGTCCACCATCCATTGGAGCATGATTTTGAGGATATTGTTGACAGGATCAAATTGACCATTGTCCTAAGGGTAATATGCAGAGTATTACTAGTGTTCAAAATTCAACATGGTGGAAATCTCTATCCAAACCGCGTCCTCGAAATGAGAATCATGGTCTCGGACTATCTGTTGGGGTGTTAGAATAGTATATTCAAGCTACACTAGATAACTTATCTAAGAAAACAACAACATATCATAAAATATAAGAATAGGAAAAGAAAAGGACAAGAGAACACCGGTATATGTGATTCACCCTAATGGGTTACATCCATGGGAAGGTAATCTTCTATTATCTCCAGAATGTCTTATCCAATCTTACAAGAGAACAAATCGCAAATACCCCAAAGAATATAGATGATGTACAATAGTGTCACAATAGTACCACTACTACATCAAGAATGCATGATATGTAGAGACTCACTTAACCCTATTATATACTAAGCAATGAGGAGGAATTAATCTCACATATTGAATGTGGGATAATATAATTCTCCAAAATAACATATCTTAATACAATACCATGGACACATACTCTACACAAGTAAATACAACACCATATAACTATGGGTTAAATGTATTACTCTTTTACATAAGATTGTAGACAACTTCCGACATAATACAAAGACATTATTACCTTCCAAGGAATATAATATATTCCAACACTCCCCTTAATAATGGCTAGGAGAAGGGCCCACACTAACACTAAGGAAGGAAGGATTCAATACTGCTCCCCCTTGATGACAACTTCTCACATTCCAAGCAAGGAACAAAGATGCACAAACTTCGCCTCGGTGAAGGATTTGGTGAAGATATTTGCTGCCTGCTGCTCGGTAGGACATTACTGAAGAGAAAGAATACCATATTCCACAAGTCCGTGAATTTAATGAGCATCAAGGTCGATATTCTTTGTATTGGAGTGATATATCATATTATAACCAAGCTGGATTGCACCCTGATTGTCACATTTCAACACAGTGAACGATTGCGGAGCAAGACTTGGCTCTGTAAGAACATGCCGTAACCAAACTTCTTCTTTAGTTGCTTCTTTGGCTACTCTATATTCTGCTTCACATGAAGATAAAGAAATATTCTTCACCTTCTTAATCGACCAAGAAATCAGACCTGGACCAAGTTGAAATACATAACCTGCAGTGGACCGTCGATCAGAACTATCACCTGCCCAATCAGAATCTGTGTAACCAGAGAGTGAAACTATAGTACAGCTCAAATAAAAAACACCATAATGTAATGTCCCATGTAAATATATATGAATCCTCTTGGTTTCCTTCCAATTACTTTCATGAGTTTGTTGCATGAACCAAGAAACCAAAATGACGGCAAAAAAGATATATGGTCGGCTGTGAGTTAAATATATCAAACTGCCTACAAGCTGACGATAAAGAGTAGCATCAACAAGCGGTGTGGTACACTCAACATTTAACTTTACACCATACTGAAATGGAGTAGGATCAAATTTACAATCACTCATATGGAAACGAGCCAACAGGTCTGTAGCATACTTCAGATGAGAGAGAAACATACCATCTTCCATATGCTAGATTTGAAGACCCAAGAAATAATGCAATAAACCAAGGTCAGTCATTTCAAACTTCTTTTGAAGATCACTTTTAATATTTTGAATTAATTTAAGCTGACTGCTTGTGATGAGTAGATCATATACATATAAAACAACAATGAGAATATTAGTACCAAAGTTCTAAACATACAGATTTGGATCAGATATACAACTCTTAAAACCATTCTTCAAAAAATATGCATCAATTTTATCATACCAAGCCCTAGGTGCTTGTTTGAGACCATATAAAGACTTGTGTAATTTACATACTAAATTTGATGATTCAGCATTAATAAAACCAGGAGGATGTTGCATATAAATTTCTTCATTAAGATCGCCATTTAAAAAAGAACTTTTAACATCCATTTGGTGTATTTCCCATTTATAAGATGAAGCAATAGATAAAATGGTTCTTATTGTATTCATTTTAGCAACAGGAGCAAAAGTTTCATTATAATCTATACCTTCAAGTTGATTAAAACATTTTTCAACTAACCTAGATTTATACTTTTCAATATGTCCTTCTGCAGTGAAATTAATTTTATAAACCCATTTACAACCAACTAAATTATTACCAACGGGAAGAGGAACAAGAGACCAAGTCTTGTTCTTCATAAGAGACTCATACTCAGCAGTCATAGCTTGTTCTCATTGAGGTTTACCTTGAGCTTGAGCATAAGAGGTAGGATCATCTGTGTCCAAAACATTGATCATAAGGGAAAATTTAGATCTAGTTCTACAAGGATCGGAAGGGTTACTGACCTCACGACCTGCAGATTCAAGAGTTTTCCGGGCCCAAACAGGAAGGTTAGAGGAAACAGAAGTTTCTCCAGCTTCAGTGCATTCAGGTGGAATACTTGAAGAAGAGGGTGAACTAGGATCAACAACAGGCACAGAATTGGAAGAATAAACCGATATAGGAGTAATAGGATACAATGGGATATTTAGTGTAGCATGAGGTTCAACAGATTCAGGTGGTGAAGATACTTCAACAAAGTGAACATCCTTCGGATGATAACAATCTGAGCAGAGGTATCAAATAACCTGTAAGCCTTATAATCCTCAGAATAACCAATGAATATACATTTATGAGACTTGGTATCTAAATTTTTCTATTTATCGTCAGGAATGTGAGCCCAACATTCACAACCAAACACCTTAAAGTTACTAATATCAGGTTTCCGACCATTCCATTTTTCCTCGGGGGTAACATGCTTAATGGGTTTTGTAGGAACTCGATTTAAAATAAAGTTTGCACAACTTACAGCTTCAGCCCAAAAATTTTATGTAATCCTTTAGAATAAAGCATACATCTAACCATTTCAACTAAAGTTATGTTTTTCCTTTCAGCAACACCATTTTGTTGAGGTGTGTAAAGTACATTCTTTTGGTGTTGAATACCATGTTTGGATAAAAAAGATTCAAATTCATTCTTAAAAAATCCCCCCCCCCCATTATTTGATTCTAAAGTCTTAATCTTCTTACCATACTCATTTTCAACCAAAGATTTAAAATTTTGAAATATTGAAAAAACTTCACTTTTATTTTTCAAGAAATAAACCCATGATTTTCTACTAAAGTCATCAATAAAAGTAAGAAAATAGATTGTATGAGATAAAGAAGGAACTTCAAGAGGACCACAAATGTCACTATGAATTAATTGCAAAGGTTGTTTAGCATGCCAAGCTTTATCTTTCTCAAACATTTCTCTATGATGTTTACCAAGAACACAACCTTCACAAACACCGTTGGTGGAAGAAATATGAGGCAAGCCATGTACCATTTTAGTTAACAATTGCATTTTACCATAATTCAAATGACCTAATATTTCATGCCATAATTTACTTTGTTCAACGGCATGGGCAACATAGGAGTAAAAAGGTTGCCTTTTAGTTGAGTTAAAAACAACAAATTTATATAGACCAGCAGTATGATCAACAGGACCAGAAGAAACTACTTTGAAATTTTGATTGATATATTTAAGAACATGTTTGTCAGGCCATGCTTCAAATTTAAACACTTTTTGACAAGCACGAGAAATAGAAAGTAAGTGAATGGAAATGTGTTCAACATGAAAAACATCTTCCAATTGACCATTAGTAACATTAACATTACCGGAACCAATTATGGAAAATTGTTTACCATCACCTATAGAAACTTTCTAAGATGTGTGTTTACGATTGTCATAGGAAGTAAATAAAGAAGCATCACCAGTCATATGTTTAGATGCACCAGAATCCATTATCCATTCCACGTTAGAAGAAGAATTATTAGGCAAAACAACAGATGCACATAAAGCTACTTGAGAGTTATGAGAAGTTTTCTTTTTAGCTTTAGCCATTAAACGTTTTTCTTTAAAACAATTCTTTTCAGGATGGTTAGTTTTACCACATTGTTTACAAGGATCATATACTTTCTTCTATTTATTATTTCCATTAGAAGCATGGGAAGCATGTCCAGAAAGAGTATTAGAAATATTAGAACCTTTAGCATTATTAAAAATTTTCTTATGATGCTTACTAAGTGTAGTTAGAGCGTTATTAGGTGTGAGTTGTCCTAAAACAATTAACCTTTCTTGCTCATTGATCAATCCTTTACAAAAATCATCAAAAGTTTGCTTTGTAGTACTTTGAGACAATTCTAGAGCTCTATTACTAGTTTGGATGAACATATCAAAACAAGATGGCATTTTACATTCTACAAGAATAATAAGAACAGTGTCAGTTTTCTTGTATTATTTACCACAAATATTTAATTTCTCATTTAAATTTTCAATTCAGCAAGATATAACTCAACTCTTTCAAAGTCAGTAGGTTCGAGTTCAAAGATATTCTTTTCAAGGTAATATGCAGAAACATCATCATATTTATCAAATAAAGAGGAAAGAATTTGCCGTACCTGAACCGGGTTGTCTTCTGCCTCAATACTTACCTGAAGACTATCTGCAACAATTTGACCAATGAGCCCCCTTGCTTGATCACTTTTAGCTTCCCACATAGCCAAATCATCAACAACAGTAGGTGTCTTGTGTTCACCATTAACTAGCCTCCAAATATTCTTACTCCTAAGGACATCAATCATCTTTCTCTTCCAGGAAAGATAGTTAGATCCAACTAATTCAGGAACAAAAGCTACTTTAGAAGTCATAATGAGTGAAATTTTGTCAAGAAATAAGGAACCCTAATACTGAAAAATGACAAAAAAATAGTGAAGAACTTGAAAACATTTACACGTTACTGATCTGAATCTACAAAAGTACAGTTAAAAACACAGTAAAGAAAAGAGGAGAAACTTTCACATACAACCTTGTGACACAAAATGTGCCTAGAAAAGCCCAATCTTCTATTCTAGTCACGTAGGTGGATCCAGAATGGCTATTCCAATTCCAAAAATAGGTTATAATACAAAATATGGTAAACAATGACCAAGTTACAACCCTGTTTTATAACTGTTGTTTTTATTACCGAAAGGAAGAAGGTACTAGATCATAGCAACCTGCTCTGATACCATGTTAGAATAGTAGAGTCAAGCTAAACTAGTTAACCTATCTAAGCAACCAACAACATATCATAAAATATAAGAATATGAAAAAAAAGGACAAGAGAACACCGATATATTCACCCTAATGGGTTACATCCACGATAAGGTAGTCTTCTATTATCTCCAGAATGTCTTCTCCAATATTACAAGAGAGAAAAGCACAAATACCCCAAAGAATATAGATGATGTACAACAATGTCACAATAGTACCACTACAACATCAAGAATGCATGATATGTAGACACTCACTGGACCTTATTATATACTAAGAGATGAGGAGGAATTACTCTCACATATTGCATGTGGGATAATATAATTCTCCAAAATTACATCTCTTAATACAATACCATGGACAAATACTCTACACAAGTAAATACAACACCATATAACTATGGGTTAAATGTATTACTCTTTTACATGATATTGTAGACAACTTCCGACATAATACAAAGACATTATTACCTTCCAAGGAATATAATATATTCCAACATGGGGGACACTGAAACATGTGATAACGTGGTTGAAAAAGAAACGTATTGTTGTGTCGGCCTTACAATTGAATGTAGCCATGGCCTCGGCCCATTTAGTGAAATAATCAATGGCCACGATGATGTACTTATGACCCCTAGTTGAGGTGGGATTACAAGTCATGAAGTCAATCACCCACTTACAAAAGGGACTGACTGTGACCACGGGATGTAACAGTGTGGGAGGATTCCTTACTTTTGGAGAAAAGAGATGACAACTGCGGCAGTGTTTAACTATGTGGATGCAATCAGAAAAAATGGTAGGCCAGAAATAACCGGCACGGAGAATCTTTTGGGCAGTGGCCAAACCAGAGAGGTGGCCACCATAGGCTATATTGTGACAGTCATTCAAGACTTTTTCAGCCTCATCATGGGTGAAGCAATGACGCAATATGGTATCGATGCCCTGATGGTACAATACATTCCCTCTGAGGAGATAGCGAGAATATTGGTGTCGAATGCATCAATGATATTTGCGGCTTAAATGAGCTTCTAATTTTTGAGTGTGCAGGTACAAGAGAATGACCCCATACCAGGGGTCTTCCGTCCATATGAAAAATAGAAATTCATATGGAAGGTTGACTTAATAGGTGATAAAGCAGATGAAGGAGGGAGCTTTGTCATTAAGGCAACTAATTCCAGAGCTTTGGTGCTTTTAGGGGCAACAAATTCCAAATCGTACTCCTGGAGAACGACAATTGACTTGGCAGCACGACCTTGAACAAGGCGGCAACTCAAGACATACCTCATGGGGTTGGAATCATCCACGACTCAAGTGCGGATCAAAAGGATGTAATGGCATAGCTTCTGAATAGAAAAGACGACGGTGAGGTCCATCTTCTGTTCATGTGAGTAATGTAAAGGGGGACCGAAAAGCTTCTCACTTACATAATAGATCACATGCTCTTGACGAGCATCGTATTCTTGGACCAAAACACCAGCGATAGGATTTTCAGATGCCGACACATAGAGAATGAACTCCTTAGTGAAGTTGGGTAGAGACAACAATGAAGTGGAAGCCAGAGCTTGTTTCAGTGTGTCAAAAGCATCTTGCGCATGCTTATCCCAAACAAACGGAATGTTGGTATGGAGCAGTCGTAAGAAACCATTAAATATTGTCACATAGTCCGGAATCAAACAGCGATGGAAATTGGCCTTACCTTGGAGACTCTGTAGTTGGTGAAAAATATGTGGTGAGGGAAGATTTAGAATGGCTTGAACCTTCAGAGGTTTGACCGCAATCCCTTTGTGAGAGATAGCGAACCCAAGTAAACGCCCAGTTGGGACACAAAACACACACTTAACAGGGTTCAAGCGGACGTTGTATTTGTGACATCGTAAGAAGACATGTCGTAAGACATCTAGATGTTGCGAACGCTTCCTAGACTGAGTGTTGAGGTCATCTAGGTAGACCAAGATGATATGGATAAGGTCATGGAAGAAGAAGGTCATGGCCCACTGAAAAGTGGCTCCAACATTTTTAAGGCCAAATGGCATAACTCGAAATGCAAACGTGCCCCAGGGGCTTGTGAAAGCAGTCTTGTATTGGTCTTCTTTTTGGATCTGAATTTGGTTATAACCAGAAAAACCATCCATGAAAGAAAAGACTTCATGTCCGGCATAGGTGTCAATGATCTGGTTAATGAATGGAGTGGGGAAATTGTCCTTGGGACATGCCAAAGTTCAAATCACGAACGTCGGTACAGAAACGAATGGTACCTTTTTTTATTAACAAGAACATGATTGGAAACCCAAGTGGTATACGCGATGGGGTATATGAAACCTGCTTTATGCAGTTTATTGATCTCAGCTTTGACAGCAGGAGCCTTTACGGGGTGAATCAGTCTTTGCTTTTGGCGTATGGGTGCAACATCAAGCCATGTTTCTATACGATGTTCGATGATAGATGGATCAAGCCTAGGTATATCAGTATAGGACCAAGCGAAAATATCACGGAACTCCTGAAAAAAGTGCCTTATATGAAGAAACTTCTCCAGCGGAGAAATACGCTCCCAGTGTAATATATTCAACTACCTCAGGGTTGGTTGATATATTGACCGTGATAGTTGGCGAAATGTTAGCCATGTTTCCCTCTTCAAAATCCTCAGGTGCTGGAATGGGGTTCTTGAACCAGTCTACTCTTCCATGGATGAAGTATTTGGCTTCAAATGAGTACTAATCCGATGATGAAAGAGGTTCATCGGGAATAAAGAATGAGCGATGGTGCATATCATCCCAAGGGTAGTCAGGAGTCGAAAAAGCTTCAAGGATTTCCTCATCATTGTTAAAACAATACGTAGATATATCAGATGGATCCTCTATGTCTAAGGGAACAGAAAGACTATTGGAACTGGAGATCATGTATATGGTGTCAGTTGTGTCTGAGGGAAAAACTGGAGGGTGGATATCCTCAAGGGAAGTAATTTCAAACTCGTGGGAGTGCTTCCGAAGGTTTCTAAGGAGTGACTATACTCAGGCAATTCTTGAAAATGGTGAGAGTAATGACCATACAAGCCACAAACTGCACAAGGATGGTTGGTTCGCAATGACTTGTTCTTGACCACTAATGGATCTAAGATAATGACCACTGGAGTGCCATCGACCTCATCTATAGTGTCCATATGGGTGCGAAGGATAGGAAACTCAAGACAGTTTTGTATCGCATGGCCTTGGACATCGTACAAAGCACAAATAGGGATCGGACGTGGTTAAGTCGTTGCTTTGGTAGCCTTGGAGATGAGAGGAGTCTTTGATGGACCAGGAGGTGGGTGTGACACCATCATCAATAGGTTGAAAAAGAGTCAATACGGCCTGGGGAGTCGAGGGTGGGGTGGGTGTATCGAGTACTAGAATTCCAAGGGTAAAATTTGGTAGGTTTACAGTAGCCATGACAGGCTTGCTCACAATAACAGATGCTGGAAAAAGGAAGGGAATTAGAGGAAATTTCAACTCAAAATGGGCCTCCTAAAATGAACTAATAAAATAATAGTTAAAATAATGAAATAATATTTAATAATTTTGGAGGAAGAAATGAAAAAAACTACTTTTTTGTTTGTATTTTTGACATTTATCCCCGTATTTTTACTCAAATTTCGATCGGGAGAGATCGTTGGATGCGGAATTAAATTCCGCATCCAACGACTACCCACTCAGCATACTTTTGACGGACCCCTCTACCCCCAAAAACAAGAAACACCTGAAAAAATGGAATGATGACATCATCATTCCATTTTTCCAGGTATTTCTTATTTTGGGGGTACTGGGCTCTGTCAAAAGTATGCCAAGTGGGTACTCGTTGGATGCAGAATTTAATTCCGCATCCAACGAGCTCTCCCGATCGAAATTTGAGTAAAAACACGGGGAGATATGTCAAAAATACAAACAAACAAAAAAGTAGTTTTTTTAATGATACCTATCCCCAAATTTATATTAAAAAAGTGTTTAAGACCTATACGGTATTTCAAATTTAAAGCAATTTCATTGGCTAACACATGATGACATGGAATTTGAATAAAAGTTAAAAGGCCCATTTTGAGTTGAAATTTCCTCTAATGAATCGTGTGTACTAGAAGGAAACCCAATAGTTCCCTAGTGACTATGGTTGGGGTTGCAACTGAGGTTTCTATGTGGTCAGAATGGTACCGGATGTGATGGTGCACAAATCCAATACGCCAGTCAAGGAAGTTGGAGGTGGTAAGGACAAAAAGGAGTCTATCATAGGAGTGTTGGCGAATAGGCCCGGGCCAACAGTAGATATATATGGAATGAACACGTTATCGATGGTGGAGTCGATAGTTGGAAGGACGTGTTTCAGCATGCCCGGCCCCTTAGGATCATAGTATGTCAACTAGTCGAAAATTACAATATTCCCATCATGAGGTAGCATCAAGAGTTGAAATACGGTAGAGGCGATGGCTCGCATGGCATACATATAGCTACATCCTAGGAGGAGGATGTAATCAAGTTGGGCATTGAAAACTTCAATGTCAATCAACACCATTTTACTGGCTAAATCAATAGGAATGTTCATGAGAATCCCTTGTGGTTGAGTAGAGTGGTCATCGTAGGTGCAAAGAGCATTGGTGGAAGGTTGGAGTGTTGGGGACCCAAGTTTCTACCAAATAAATGTTGACATGAAGCAGGTGGATAACCCCTCACCAATAATGCATCGATGCATGACCAAGTTTCGTATTGAGACCAAAGCGGACATGGTTGTAGGAGATTGGGCCAGGTCATCAACTATGTTGTAGTTGAGGGAAGCTCTAGTAGTAGAATTGTTTGCGACACAACGAATAGGAAAACGTGGGACTCTGGCCTCCCCATATGCGGGGGGTCATGGTAAGTGGACAAACATTTCAGAACTGATAGAGGTAAGCGTCATTGATGGGTCAGCGGTTGGTGGAGCCATAATGGTTGTGTCGAGTCTGGATATTGACTTCGAATGACAACATCATGAGATGATGGACACCATCCTCAACAGGTGGGGCCGCAGCAGGAGTTGCAGGAGCAGGTGGGGCTAAGGGTTGGGTTGCAATGATTCCTTGGTGTGGTATGGCGTTTTGGAGCACCATAGGTGAAGGACCTAGTGGCACAGGGTGGGCTGAGCCGAAGGAGCCGCATTTGGATCATGTTGATTGTCATTTCAAATGAGTTGTTGAACATGAGCCATGTTAGGACACTGATGGGTGTAATGACTGTGGGTGTTACAAATAGCACACAGATGATTATTCCACAACTGTGGGTTCTTCCCTGGTCAATTGGGATGCTGGGGATTTTATGCAGGGAGGTTGACACCGTTGTTGTTTGGAGGGTTTTCCTGTTGGCCACCTTCTTTTGGCTGGTTTCTTCCTTGATTCCTACCTCGTTTGTTCTTTCCCTGCCCTTGTTGGTTATTGGGGATGGGTTCATAAGGAAATTTTTGCTGATAATAAACTTGTCTCATAGAAACCGGAGGAGTCAAGGTCAGAGCCGAAGTGGGTTTCACAAGCAATGCATAATAGACTGGAGGAGCTAGAGGGGTTGTTGGAATATATTAAACCCACTCACAACTTAGGATAAAATAATTAATCATTATTTGATTAATTGTTCACCCACTAGCTTAATTAGTTGGCATCCACTTGCACCTTAAAGTCAATACATGCCATCTATATCCTAGGAATGATTTATTTCTGATTCTGGGTTGATCCAGGATTAGTATACAGGACTTTATAGCAGATTCTGTTTTTTTCTATTTTTTCTTCTTTTTCCTGCTTTTCTATAAAAGCTAGTCAACTAGGAAACTAGGAGCTTTTGTTTCCAACCCATCCTCCATTAGTTTTTCTCCACTTTCTAGGATTAGCATGTTATTTCCATCTCCTTGAAAAATCACTCATGCTTTTTCCAACTAATGAGGTCCTTGATAGATTTAGCAAGTGCTTTATCCACCTATGGGGGTTTGCTATATTTTTGTAAGTCAGCATTTTTGAGCTTTATGATTTGTTTCCATAAAATTCGACTTTCCCATGAGGGAAGCACTATTTATGTACACTATTATTCATAATTATTCAATGGAAGGATACACACCAATATTCATCTCTTCATTCATGTGATTCAGTCTCTTTTCTTCTCTCTATTTTTCTTGTGTATGCTTGTGAGAATTCTTAGTAGAAAGATCTATTTCATGTGCTTCTTCTTAGCATCATTGCACATAGCATTGATCTATTATTTCTACATGGTATCAGAGCTACAAGGTTTATCAAGTTCTACAAAGTTGAGGAGCGCTTCCAGTCTCCTATCCCTCTTTGAAGAAGAGCTTGTCTAGCTTACAAGATTTTCTCCTAGTTTGTTTTGCAGGTTGCAGAGAGTATCTCTTAGAGCATATCAACAACTTCAATATGGATTCAAAAGTTCCTCTAATATCTCCTTTCCACTATGCTTATTGGAAGCCAAAGATGAGTGCATACTTGAAGAGGCAATGTCTCTTTGATGTCTCCATTGGTGCATTGAGTGAACCTAAGTCTTATGAAGAGAAGATTGATTGGCTAAATAATTGTGATAGAGCTTATGGAATTATGTGTTTGGGAATGTCTCCAAATATATATCATCTCATAGATTCTGCTGAATTTCCATTTGAGCTTTGGAAAATTTTGGACAAAGCTTTTGGTTTGCAGGAAATTGAAGATGAAGCATGGAGCGAACCTAGCATCTCCTCTTGTTCTCTTTCTCAAGATTTCTTGGCCTCTACATTCTCTGATGAAGTTGATCATGATGAATAATTTTCTCATACAGTTCATGTTGCTTCTGCCCTCTTTCATTCGAATGCTTCCTCCTTCAATGAAGAAGTAAATATTGAAGAGCCATCTTTTTCTGTGTCTCTTGAAGGTGATTTTTCTTCTTGTGATAATATTGATGAAAAAGAAGTAACATATGGAGCTGCTGCTGATATTGATTATGATCCTATAACCCATTCATTTTTCTCTCAATCTCCTATCTTAGATTCTGAGATCTATGTGCCAAATTCTTCACACCTTTTGCATACCTCTCTCATTGATGGTGCGCAACCCAGTGACTTACAGGATGTTTGCTTAGCCACATCAAGCCTTATTTGTGTCATACCACTTACCTTACTTGATCTTATGTGCTTCAAAATATCCTCCTTTGTTCTTGTCATCAATACTCAGAGCCTTCTTGATGATTGTGAACATCTCATTCTTTCCTCCTTTCATACAGAGGATTCATTATCAGTGTATTCCCATGAGTCTATTGATATGCTTATATGTGATCCTTTGGATTCTGATTTAGAAGCATATTTGCAGGTTGATACACATATAATACCACCATCCATACCATCTACCATACCTTTGAATAATCCAAAGACTATACAAATCCCAAGATCACTAGTTGATTCCTCATTGGTCTCTTATGCGGTGATATTTATCTTACATGGTTTGAAGTCTTTCCTATATTTCATTGGCTGGTTATCCATGTCCTTAGTCATATATGGACTGATATTAAACATGTTTGGATCTATTCTAAACACTTATGGTTTAGATCTTATGCCCATCCATCATTCATATTTTTACACCTATCAGTTTTCCCCCGTTGCTCATAATTTTCTTAGTCTAGCCCTATATCCTCATGGAGCCATTGAAGACTTTGTCCTTGATGTTCCATATGTTAATATTTCTGATATATCAGAGTTTTATCACCCTCATATCAGATCTATACAGGTGCTACATCAGATTGGAAGATTGACATGTGATTCACATCACAATTTTGCAGCTATTCAGGGAATCGGGTGTGAAATAAATTGCCTTAACTTTTGTACTCTTTGGAAAGGAGTATGCACAGATCTCTTTTCCATTTCAGATTATGTTTGCAGATCAGAGTTTGACATCAGAAATAAGCATTCATATACTGCTCCTACTTCATCAGTTGATGAGATACAAGGACTCTCTCATCTTCCTTCTTGCAGGTTCTACACTCCAGTGCATGATCATGGAGTTCATGATTTCTTCAAAAACTCCTTCATCCAGAAGCAGTTCATTTAGCTCATTAAAGTGAAGATGAAGATATGTTGAAGACATATTTCAATTTTTTTTCCTTGTCCTATCTTGAGGGAGGATTTTCCCCATGTGGTTTTGCCTCTTTCCTCACTTTTCTGGACATAATAATTGTTAAAGGGTGACCATAGCCTTGTTTCTAGGCCCTATATGAATCCATATGCATCCATATTTTTTGTCATACCATCATAAATTCAGACTTATAGGGGGGTGTTGGAATATATTAAACCCACTCACAACTTAGGATAAAATAATTAATCATTATTTGATTAATTATTCACCCACTAGCTTAATTAGTTGGCATCCACTTGCACCTTAAAGGAAATACATGCCATCTATATCCTAGGAATGATTTATTTCTGATTCTAGGTTGATCCAGGATTAGTATATAGGACTTTATAGCAGATTCTGCTTTTTCTGCTTTTTTCTGCTTTTCTATAAAAGCTAGTCAACTAGGAAACTGGGAGCTTTTGTTTCCAACCCATCCTCCATTAGTTTTTCTCCATTTTATAGGATTAGCATGTTATTTCCATCTCCTTGAAAACTCACTCATGCTTTTTCCAACTCGTGAGGTCCTTGATAGATTTAGCAAGTGCTTTATCCACCTATGGGGGTTTGCTATATTTTGGTAAGTCGGCCTTTTTGAGCTTTATGAGTTGTTTCCAAACAATTCGACTTTCCCATGAGGGAAGCACTATTTATGTACACTATTATTCATAATTATTCAATGGAAGGATACACACCAATATTCATCTCTTCATTCATGTGATTCAGTCTCTTTTCTTCTCTCTATTTTTCCTGTGTATACTTGTAAGAATTCTTAGTAGGAAGATCTATTTCCTGTGCTTCTTCTTAGCATCATTGCACATAGCATTGATCTATTATTTCTACAAGGGCTACAAATTCGGTAATCTGGAAAGAACACAAATGTGTCGAACAAGTCGGTCCATGAACATGAGGAGTTGGTGTGGGAGGTGTGTAGGGGGGGTCGCTCCGGACTAAGTCATCGCACGTGAGTAATCAGGGGTGTAACCAGGGGGATCATAAGATGAATTAGCTCGACAGTGATCCATCACATGTGAATAATTGGGGGAATAACTTGGTTGGGAAACACGATGGGTGTTACCCAGGTGTGGTGGCATCATGGGAGAGGCCACAGAAAATTGGGGGTGTTGGGTAATAGAGCTTATGAATCCGTCAACAGCGTGACATTCCCCTAGTGTATCACAGCAAGAGGTTACCGGCTTGGGGAGCATTGGGTATGATGGTGTATAAGTAACCAAACTGGGTGTTGAGGCCTATAAATTCGCAGGCGGAAACAGCAGGGGATTCTCCCCAGTCAACGTTCCCAACTAGCCCATGACTGTTTGGTGTAGGGAATCCGTCCGGTTTGCAGTCCAGATACCGTAGGTCAAGTAACAAAACTAAAAGGGTTTACCAGTTGCGGCCTGGTCCACCGTATATGTTTTTTGTATTTTTACTTAAAGTATGATATGCACGTGCCTAATTAACATGCAAGGTGATAAAGGATGTAAGGAGTAGTCACAAAGTGATGCACAGGTTCTTACCTTTCGTCTTAGAACTCACAAGCATCTAAATCACATACACAAAAATAAAGTAAATCTAACTATCTACCTATCCCCGGGGAGCCGAAATGTAACTTATCAATGAGTAATGTATATTGTACATGCATTATAAAGAGAAATTACAGATAGCTGATATTCCTTCACAAAACACATGAACTATTAAATATATTTAGACAATCAGATAGCTAATTGCTTATGAACAGCATTCATTAATCATGGTGGTAATTTCATAGAATAAACCAGAAATCATTCAAACAAGAACATAGGCCCTAAGAGTTAGAACGATCTCACAGTTAATGGAAAAAACAAAAAAAAGAAATAGTTCATCTTCCACCAATCCATAGCATAACATTTGAATGTCCCACCAAACTTTATCTGAAACGCAAACAATAATTCTTTATTGCAAAAAAAAGTAGTTCTTCTTACAATATCTCTTTACTTGTCTTACTGGGAAAAATCCCCTTGTTCTTCTAAGTCCTTTATATTTATACAAAAAGAATAACACTGTTGGGCTGCCTACGAATAGCTCTTGGGCTTCCCCAACTTTTCGCCTTCCAAGACTTTGGTTTCACTAAGTGCTTACAAAATTACAACATATTACAAAAAATGAACCAATATTCACGAGGAGGGTCCCACTTGGGCATTTAGAAATTTCTTCCAAGCTAAAGCCTCTGAGGCGAGGCCTTCAAACTCAGAATGTTCCAAAAAACGAATATTTATCTCGAACTTGGCAGCCTAGTTCTTGATGGCTTCAATTCTGGCTGCACTCAAACGAAGCTGATCTTCTAATAGCTGCACACTGACTGCGGAATGATCTACCTCATTCCTTAAGGTCTGGTCATCAAGAGATTTAATGTGCTGTATTTTTCTTTCCTCTTCTTGGTACCTTTTCTGTAAAATTTCCACAAACAAGTTGTGGTCTGGAAAAGCATCCAGTCTTTGCTCAGCTTCTACTTGGCACCGGTTATAGGTAATCAGGAGCCTTCTGAAGAATTCTATACATGCTCCTTTTGTCTTTCTAACAGCCTTTTTGAATTCCTCGGTCGTGTTAATAGAAAACACCAGTACGTCATAATCCTGCTTAAGGGTCTGTCGATCTTTCAAGGGCAGCTCTACAGGAACTTCGTCATTGTCCTCTAGCCTTGCCATCCTTGCTGTCAGGACTTCCAAGATGTCCTGAGATCTATCAACAAAATACGAGGAGGTCTCCAAAATCTCCTCCAACCGACCATCTATTTACAAAACCCTACATCTCTCATCTTCTATGGTCGTCTGCAGCTGGAGCATCTTGGCCTTTTGTGCCAGCACATGTTCCTTAAAAGGTTGGAGATTAACCTGTTGTTCTTTAGCTTCCTCCAAAGCTGTTGTCAGAGATGTAATATTCTCTTGAGGTTTTGTCTCTTGTTCCTGAGATTGCCTCTCATTCGCCTCCAAGGCGGTCTTTTGCAGCTCTAGATCCTCTATCTTGCATAGCAGTTGTTCCTTCTCCACCCTTAACTCTTGATATTCTTGTTGTATTCTCTCGAGACACTCCCGGGCAGTCTCCATAGATCTTATTTCTACAAGGAGAACCTGCAATTCATCCTTTAAAGAATTTATCTCCTTTTGCACATCTTCAACTTGTTGTTTTCTTCTCTTTCCTTTCTTAGTGTGTCTTTTAGTTGAGAAGAAGACTTCTTAGACTTCTTTCGATCAGCCATTATCTTATCTACATTGTCCTCTGTGGCGTGGATCAATGCAGCCCCTGCTCTAATAGTGAATTTGGGATCTCGGTCTGTTCCGTATACAATGGTCGTATCAGTTATCATCTTCCCGGAAAGACCACCTGTTTCAACCTTCTTTTCAGTTCTTTTCACTATCCTTTTTCTTTCCTTGTCACAGAAGATAGTATTAAAATCAGCGACTTCTTCCCCTATCTTATGTTCAAAGGGGACCAGTCTAAGTGCGGGAACCATAGACTGTCCAGGTGTACTGACAGCAGGTACTTCTGGGTCCTGCACATCGGGGTTCTCCACATCCTGGGTCTGAATGTCAGCTATGTCAGAGGCTGACTATTCTGTCGCTGTCTGGGTCAGCTTCATCCTCTCTGCCTCCTATTTCTGAAGCTCCTCATCTAGCTTCCTTTTTCTTTCTTCTTCTTCAAGTCTGGCGTATTCTTTCGCTTTTCTGGTTGCCTCTTGTGCAGCTCTTCTTTTCTCTTCTTCTTCTCCCTTCAGCCACCCCTCGGCTTCTTGGGCTAAACTTTGGGCTTCTTCGTTTCTTTTCCCGGTTTCCTCCTCGGCCTTTGCTTGCTCATCTTGCCCCTTTCCACCTTTGGTGGTGATCTTCTTTTTGAACCTTTTCCTCAAGGCTGTTATGTTCAATGCACTACGGAAGACGGACTCTTCTCTATCCCAATGGTGGGTGTATTCAAAGTGGACATTGGCCTCTTTGCAGTGCTCAGCAACCTTGTTGTGGGAGTCATTCCTGTGGAAGGTAATTTCACCAAAACGAAAATTTTCCAATTCCTCCACAAATTCATCTGCCTTCTTCACTCTGGTAAACTTGTAACTCCCCAACCTGAAAGGAAAAGGAGGATATGCAGCCTTCTTGTGTTCAAATAAAAAGCTTCCTATGCCATCCAGGAAGACTTTCCTAACGACCTCTTTATGAACTATATAGTCTGTGGCATATTTGGGAAGTAGGGAGGGTGCTCTAGAGCCTCCAAACATTCTGAAATAGAGCCCCTCCTCAGTCAGGTAATAATCAGCATATTCCTCGATCACCTGCAGTGCCTCCTCAGACATGCAGTCACATTCTTTCAGGAAAATAAGAGTATACAATGGCATGATAAAATGTTCATAGACCTCTCTGTAGTGACTGTGGTACTTATGATCCCACAGTGGCTTGTATGCAGAGTAGACAGGTATCCTTTCTCTATCCCAAATGCACCTTAGGCAGGGAAAAGGTTGATTGCACAATATGCAATCAATGAGTATGGCGCTCATGTAAAATTATGACCTCTTTTGGGACACTCCTCCCAAAACTGAGGCCATAAAAGCTGAAAGACTATTCGACACTATGTTGGCCCAGTTGAAAATGGTCCCCTGTGTCACGACATAAAAAATAATCGGCATCCACTCCAATTTGAATCTTTTTCCATGAGCTCTTCCAAAAATTCTATTGAGCATTAAGGCAATGAACCTATAAGGGGTCCTTAAGCTCGCAGTATCATATTCTCCTGTTGGCCTGGTTCTAAAGTTTCTTCCAGGCAAGAGCATCCTCTTAAGGGTCTCAACAAGGTCCATTCTGATGTTTCTCAGCCAATCTTTAGTTAAAAATATTTGTGCTTTCTGCAGGTGGTAGGCCAGGGCTACATATCCTAGGCTATAGGCAGCATAGCCTTGTTTGTCAACATTGTCAAGAATCATAGTGGTTACATCTGCCCTGGGAAGAATCCACCCAATCACTTCAGAGCATGGAAAGAGCTCTGGTCTTGTAGCAATCTTCATCAGTGAAGACCTTTCTATATTGGCATATATGCCTTCTTCCTCAAAGACTATATCAGGCACCTCTCGGTGCGTGATCAACCTGTAGATGTCTCCCCACTGATACTCAGGCTCGACACCATTTATACATTTGGTATCTTCATAAATATATTCGGTCTTGGTGATGACTTCTACGTTGGGATATTCTTCGACCACAGGGGCCTTCTTCTTTTGCCGCTTAGACATTCTGAGTTCGGAGGAATCTTTCTGTCACGTATAAAATTGTAACTGTTAGGCTATTTCCGGATAAATTGTAGAGATTGAGATAACAATGTAAAGTGTTTTACCTCATCTGTGTTTAACATGATGACAGTTAATTAAATGAAGCAAATATTTTCATGCTAATATTCTTGTCTAGCACTGAAATCGGTTCAGTTAACAAAGCTTGAGTGGGAAACAAAGTCTACATTAAAATGAGGAAACCTCGGGCTCTCTATGGGAGCCATGACTACTGCGCTACGTAGGACGGTAGGAGCACCTATTCAAGTTACTCAATGGGGCACCTCAATAAAACACTGCAGATGCATTCTATGGTCAGTCTTGGGTTGGGCGGTGCTATGCTACTCCGGACCGGCTCGGGTTCGAATCCGTCCGTGAACCGGGTCGCTTCGAAACAACAAGGTAAAGCACGGCCTTGGTTTGAGGATGTGGGAAACCTGAGTGGGGGAAACTAGTCCAACATTTTACAGGGAGGCCATGAAAAACCTTCCTTGCACAGCCCATCAAAATATGGGGCAGACTGGTGCAGACAGCGTAACGACCGTCTGCACCAATTTCCCCAACCATCAAGTGAAGGGTCGAAAATCATAACGGACGTGGAGGAAAACTATCCCATGGGCCACAAAAATCCCCACTGATAGTTACGCTACATGCCCCCAGCATATATACATGTAAACAACGGGGACCAAGGAAAAACGGTCGTGAAAACTTAACCGTGGAACAATAATCAAAACGCTCAGCTCGAACGGAACGGGATAATGCGTACAAGAGCCTACTTGGCACTACTGCGGAACTGGTGGGAGGAAGATTGCTAGACTTCCACGGTTGAGCCACCTAGGAACGCGGGTACACCGACAACGGGGGTCCTGTTAGGCTCGATCAAAAATGACAGCACAGCGAAAATGACAATGACAGTCCAAAATAGCAATAGAATAATCGACTTACTCGAACCCAAATATATATGGTCAACCATAAGCGGTGGGTGAAACATCAGACGGCGAAAACACAAGGATCGGAGGTCACAAGAACATCTCCTCCCGCAACGTCGAGTGGTAAAACAACTAGGAGAACTGTCGAGACACCCAGGACAAACCAATAACGCATCGGAGCTCGCAAGACTAAACGTCGAAGCAATAGGAGGATAAGGAGAAGCAACGGTAGAAACGTAAAAGACATTCAGTTCCGCAACTTGGAAAAATTGGAGATAAAAAATTGAACAAAAACATCGGGTCTGTGGGAAACAAAATCAAACCACCAGGCAGACAACCTTCTTCAAAGCCGCAACGGTGGAAACTTAAACTTTAAGGATCGGTGAAATAAATCGATGGAATCGGAAAAATTGAGGTGATGCGCCATCCGCCACTGCGGAAGACTTAGAGACAATACATCCTGATGGAAAACCAGATGACAACTGATTGAGACAGAGTTCATCGGAGAAAAATATCGAAGCTAGTTGCTTATCACTCTTCCACAACGGCGGAAGCGCAAATGACTAAAATTCCGACTCAAATACTCAACAATGCGTTCGATGGCAAGGTAAATTGAAACATTTAATGAAACATTTCTGGCATTAGGAATAATCTTTCTGGAGAATCATCAAACCAAATCAAAATTCAAACCAAAATAAGCAAGAGGAGGGTCCCAAAAAAATTTAATTTTGGGAAAATGTTACAGCTGCAACAATTGGCGACTACCTGGTGAACCCCATATTTCTGACTTAACTTCTTCCCAGTAAAAGAATGTCTGGCTCTAAGTTGAATTCTTCTAGATGCTTGTATTCCTAAGTTGGCTAACCCATGCATTTAAATCATTGAGAAGCAGTCCATTCTTCGGGTAGTGAGATACACAAAATATTTGCCAGTCTGAATAACTCTTTTGAGGCCTAATAAGTGAGATTTATTTTACCCCTGTCCTTAGGTATTTTCTAGCTTGGACACCACAAGATTGTAACATATGGTATACAGCACTATCCCCTTTGTTCCTCATTCCCATGCCATTGCACTTTTGTGCCATTTGAACTTTAGTTCTTTTGAGTCCTCCATCTGCCTTTCTTTCTGAATTTTATTCAGGCTCCTCCATCCATAGTGTCCTTTTGTGTGAGAGAAGAATTTAGTTTTCATCTCACGGACGGAGAGGAACTTTTGGCAATTTGAAAGTCATGTTTCTGATAATTTGATTTGATATGGATTGTTTCTTTAAGGAGTTCTGACTCTTGATGGCCTTTAGGCTTTCTGAAATCATGGCATGGGATCATTTATATATAGTAAAATGTTTACCTTGCTTCCTCTCCGTGGGTCCTTCGCCATCACTCCCTTGGACATTTTAAATGGGAAATGGATGGAGCCTTGAAATAGTATTCCAGACCTCTTAATTCTGAGTTATTTACAAGGGGTTAGTAGGACTTCAATGAATGCATGTCCAATTAGGAACACTTCCTACTAGAATAAATTCTATTGGTTAAACGCAGAGTCTCTTGCCCAATATTTCAGTTAATTAAGAACCCTGATGTTTCCATTGCAACCAAAAGTTTGCCTCTTTATTCAAAACCAAAATAACTAGTAACAAAGCTTTAAACCAAAAGAAAACAGCATCGAAGCATTAAACCAAAAAGGAAAACAACATCCATTTATTTATGTACAAAACGAAAAAGAAAATTGTGTGCCCACCCTTAAAAATTCTTCAATCTAACGAGTGAAAGGGCTAGGCTGTAGTGTAGATCAAAACCTATCCATGGTCTAATTGTGCTATTTTTGAAATCGAAAACATGTCTACTAGTCTACAGTCATCCTTATCAGCCTGAGGAAGTTGAAGGAGCTCAGACTGAGCGTCAATCCTAGAACTGGCCTTTCCTGAGGTATGATGTCTTAATTCAAGCTCTGTTAGATAATTTCCCAGGATAGAATCAACAGATTCATTTCCTTCCCCCGGCTTAGTAATGGTATGTTTCATGTAAGGTTCTCTCAAAATTTTGATCTGGTTTGGGGTACCCTTATGAGGTAACCATAAATGAGACCAATCCGAAGCAAAATAACCCTTTAACCTAGCAAACCAATCTCGGTTCAGAATAAGCCCATATCCATCTGGTATGTCTGCCACCATAATGTCAATAAATTGACAAATCTTGTTATTTGCAGATAAGCGTATGAGAACATTCTTCATTTCTCCCACTACTTTGACACTTGTTCTGTCTAGTTGCACTACCTCCCAGGCTGTAGGCTTTGGCTGCCCATTAATCTTTTTGCAGACTTCGAGTGGCATAACATTTACTGATGATCCAGAATCTACCAAGCAATTATGCACGTTATGATTTAGTATTTCTAGAGTCAAAAGAAAAGGTGGGGTTTTAGCTTTTTCTTCCCAACTTGGTTCGATGTCTTCTTCCCCCGGTTGGTTTTTAGGCTCCTCAATTTTTTCAGTGTTTTCTTTGTTAAAATCTACTTGTCCTTCCATAAGCTTGGCCTATTTGTCGGTTTGCTCTGTTTCCTGGTTGACAGTAGTGACTTCGGGTGTTTCATCTTTAACATTGTCATTTATCTGTCTCTTGACATTCTTTTGCAACTTCTTAATCTTTGAAATTGTTGCATGGTCTTTAATTATCAGATCCATGTCTTTTGTTGTTGTTGGTATGTTTTCGGGTTTAAGAATGCTTCATCCTGTATCAAAAAGAAAGACACTGTCCCATAAGAACATGGTATCCTCTTCTTGTTTCTCTATGGTCTTGTTATTCTTTTCTTTTCCCTTGCTATCTTTTGTCAATTTAGAATCCAAGATTTGGCTCATTACCAATGTCATCGAATTTAACCATTGAGGACAATTCTTTTCAGAATGAGGTTGTTGGTGAAAAGTGCAGAAATTGTCCCCCCCTAAATCTGTTATATTCGTTGATGTTGAATTAGGTGGAGGGATTTTCAATTGGTTGTTATCCTCCCTTTCTTGATAGTAGGGTTTATAAGTTTTCTGAACTTCCCTTTCTTTCTCCGGATCTATTATTCGGTTGGAGAGTTTTTGAATCATTTTTAGCATTCCCTCAAAATCATGTGATTGCTCCTCTTTAGGTTTAGACAGCAATAAGGCTCTTCTCCCTGCAGTTGTTTCCTTAGGTAGCTCGGGATAATCTTCTATACTTTCCCTTTCGGCCTCTACCCTTTCTGCCTCTTCATACGTCTCTGCCAATGTAGGTCTGGCCTTCATTTTGGCAAACATGGCTAGCTCAAGTCCCAGGGATGAGGTATAATATTCAATTAAGACCTTGTCTGAGGGTCTGTCAGTTTCAGAAAATTTCTTGAGGTATGTTGAAAACATTTGAGTGAAATAATGTACCTTCTCGTTCTTTTCTTTTCTTTTTTTAAACAAGACCTTTCATTAGTGATGCATGTGTCTTTTGGGCTGCGTACTTACTTCTAAAAATCCTTTCAAAGGTGTCCCAATCGGGAATAGAGTTTGCAGGAAAACCAAAATACCAGGATGCTGCTGCTCCTTTAAGGGTATGCGGGAACAATCTACAAACAACATCCTCCTACTCCCCAGCCCTTAACCCTTCTATTGCTAAATAGAAGCTTTGCAAGTGGTCATCCACAGCAATCTTTTCATCGGGAACAAACTTAGGTAGAAACTTCTCAAAACCTTGAGGTAGGTTATGCAATGGAGGTGTTAGGTTCAAAGGTGATCTAGCTTTCCAAGCCGGCGGTGGGTTGGGCTAATTCACATTTATACCAGCCATGATCAAAGGTGAGAGAACGGGAATCTGAGTAAGGAGCAACGTAAGGTGAAACCAGGCTTACTTACTTCAAAGGTGGAACCAAAACTTGTAAGTCTGCTTCTACAAGTTATTCCAGAATCTAAGTACTTGGGTCAGGCCAAAGCTTCCAAAACATTGCTGGCGGGGCAATCTTGGGAAAATAGGTTTCCTTGACCATCCATGCACTGGTGGCCCTTTTTCTAGCACCAGAAACTGTTGAGGCCTAGAAATTCGCAGGAAGCAACAGCAGGGGATTCTCCCCAATCAACGTTCCCAACTAGCCCGTGACTGTTTGGTGTAGGGAATCCGTCCAGTTTGCGGTCTGGCTAACGTAGGTCAAGTAAAAAAACTAAAAGGGTTTACCGGTTGCGGCCCGGTCCACCGTATATGTTTTTGTATTTTGACTTAAAGTATGATATGCACATGCCTAATTAACATGCAAGGTGATAAAGGATGCAAGGAGTAGTCACAAAGTGATGCGCAGGTTCTTACCTTTTGTCTTAGAACTCACAAGCATCTAAATCACATACACAGAAATAAAGTAAATCTAACTATCTACCTATCCCTGGGGAGCCGAAATGTAACTTATCAATGATTAATGTATATTGTACATGCATTATAAAGAGAAATTATAGATAGGTGATATTCCTTCACACAACACATGAACTATTAAAGATATTTAGACAATCAGATAGATAATTTCTTTATGAACAGCATTCATTACTCATGGTGGTAATTTCACAGAATAAACCAGAAATCATTCAAACAAGAACATAGGCCCTAAGAGTTAGAACGATCTCACAGTTAATGGAAAAAACTGAAAAATGAAGTAGTTCATCTTCCACCAATCCATAGCATAACATTTGAATGTCCCACCAAACTTTCTTTGACAGGCAAACAATAATTCTTTATTGCAAAAAAAATTAGTTCTTCTTACAATATCTCTTTACTTGTTTTACTGGGAAAAAGCCCCTTGTTCTTCTAAGTTTTTTATATTTATACAAAAATAATAAGACTGTTGGGCTGCCTACGAATAGCTCTTGGGCTTCCCCAACTTTTTTCCTTCCAAGACTTTGCTTTCACTAAGTGCTTACAAAATTACAACATATTACAAAAAATGAACCAATATTCACGGGGAGGGTCCCGCTTGGGCATTTAGAAATTTCTTCCAAGCTAAAGCCTCTGAGGCGAGGCCTTCAAATTTAGAAGGTTCCAAAAAATGAATATTCATCTCGAACTTTGCAGCCTGGTTCTTGATGGCTTCAATTCTGGCTGCACTCAAACGAATCCGATCTTCTAATAGCTGCACACTGACTGCGGAATGATCTACCTCATTCCTTAAGGTCTGGTCATCGAGAGATTTAATGTGTTGTATTTTGCTTTCCTCTTCTTGGTACCTTTTCTGCAAAATTTCCACAAACAAGTTGTGGTCCGGGAAAGCATCCAGTCTCTACTCAGCTTCTACTTAGCATCGGTTATAGGTAATCAGGATCCTTCTGAATAATTCTTTACATGCTCCTTTCATATTTATAACATCCTTTCTGAATTCCTCGGCCGTGTCAATAGCAAACTCCAGTACGTCGTAATCCTGCTTAAGGGTCTGTCGATCTTTCGAGGGCAGCTCTGCAAGAACTTCGTCATTGTCCTCTAGCCTTTCCATCCTTACTGTCAGGACTTCCAGGATGTCCTGAGATCTATCAACAAAATACGAGGAGGTCTCCAAAATCTCCTCCAACTGACCATCTATTTGCAAAACCCTGGATCTCTCATCTTCTATGGCCGTCTACAGCTGGAGCATCTTGGCCTTTTGTGCCAGCACATGTTCCTTAAAAGGTTGGATATTAACCCATTGTTATTTAGCTTCCTCCAAAGCTGTTGTCAGAGATGTAATCTTCTCTTGAAGTTTTGTCTCTTGTTCCTGAGATTGCCTCTCATTTGCCTCCAAGGTGGTCTTTTGCAGCTCTAGATCCTCTATCTTTCCTAGCAATTGTTCCTTATCCGCCCTTAACTCCTGATATTCTTGTTGTATTCTCTCGAAACACTCCTAGGCGGTCTCCATAGATCTTCTTTCTGCTTGGAGAACCTACAATTCAGCCTTTGAAGACTTTATCTCCTTTTGCACATCTTCAAATTTTCTCTTCAACTTGTTGTTTTCTTCTCTTTTTTTTCTTAGTGTGTCTTTTAGTTGAGAAGAAGACTTCTTAGACTGCTCTAGATCAGTTATTATCTTATCTACATTGTCCTCTATGGTGTGGATCAATGCATCCCCTTCTCTAATAGTGAATTTGGGATCTCGGTCTGTTCCGTATACAATGGTCGTATCAGTTATCATCTTCCCGGACAGACCCCCTGTTTCAACCTTCTTTTCAGTTCTTTTCACTATCCTTTTTATTTCCTTGTCATAGAAGATAGTATTAAAATCAGGGACTTATTCCCCTATCTTCTATTCAAAGGGGACCAGTCTAAGTGTGGGAACCATAGACTATCCAGGTGTGCTGACAACAGGTACTTCTGGGTCCTGCACATCGGGGTTCTCCACGTCCTGGGTCTGAATGTCAGCTATGTCAGAGGCTGACTGTTCTGTCGTTGTCTGGGTCAGCTTCATCCTCTCTACCTCCTGTTTCTGAAGCTCCTCATCTAGCTTCCTTTTTCTTTCTTCTTGTTCAATTTTGGTGTATTCTTCCGCTTTTTTGGTTGCCTCTTGTGTAGTTCTTCTTTTCTCTTCTTCTTCTCCCTTCAGCCACCCCTCGGCTTCTTGGGCTAACCTTTGGGCTTCTTCGTTTCTTTCCCTGGTTTCCTCCTCAGTCTTTGCTTGCTCATCCTCCCCCTTTCTACCTTTGGTGGTGATCTTCTTTTTGAACCTTTTCCTCAAGGCTGTTATGTTCAATGCACTATGGAAGACGGACTTTTCTCTGTCCCAATGGTGGGTGTATTCAAAGTGGACATTGGCCTCTTTGCAATGCTCAGCAACCTTGTTGTGGGAGTCATTCCTATGGAAGGGCATTTCACAAAAATGAAACTTTTCCAATTTCTCCACAAATTCATCTACCTTCTTCACTCTGGTAAACTTATAACTCCCCAACGTGAAAGGCAAAGGAGGATATGAAGCCTTCTTGTGTTCAAATAAAAAGCTTCCTATGCCATCCAGGAAGACTTGCCTAACGACCTCTTTATGAACTATATAGTCCTATGGCATATTTGGGAAATAGGGAGGGTGCTCTAGAGCCTCCAAACATTCTGAAATAGAGCCCCTCCTCAGTCAGGTAATAATCAGCATATTCCTCGATCACCTGCAATGCCTCCTCAGACATGCAGTCACATTCTTTCAGGAAAATAAGAGTATACAATGGCATGATAAAATGTTCACAGACCTCTCTGTAGTGACTGTGGTACTTATGAGCCCACAGTGGCTTGTATGCGGAGTAGACAGGTATCCTTTCTCGGTCCCAAATCCACCTTAGGCCGGGGAAAGGTTGATTGCACAGTATTCAATCAATGAGTATGGTGCTCATGTAAAATTCTGACCTCTTTTGGGACACTCCTCCCAAACCTAAGGCCATACAAGCTGAAATACTATTCGACACTATGTTGGCCCAGTTGAAAATGGTCCCCTGTGTCGCGACATAAAAAATAATCGGCATCCACTCCAATTTGAAGCTTTTGCCATGAGCTCTTCCAAAAATTCTATTGAGCATTAAGGAAATGAACTTGTAAGGGGTCCTTAAGCTCGCAGTATCATATTCTCCCGTTGGCCTGGTTCTAAAGTTTCTTCCAGGAAAGAGCATCCTCTTGAGGGTCTCAACGAGGTCCATTCTAATGTTTCTCAGCCAATCTTCAGTTAAAAATATTTGTGCTTCGGGCAAGTGGTAGGCCAGGGATGCATATCCTGGGCTATAGGCAGCATATCCTTGTTTGTCAACATTCTCAAGAATCATAGTGGTTACATCTGCCCTAGGTAGAATCCACCCAATCACTTCCGAGCATGGAAAGAGCTCTGGTCTTGTAGAAATATTCATCAGTGAAGACATTTCTATATTGGCATATATGCCTTCTTCCTCAAAGCCTATATCAGGCACCTCTCGGTGCGTGATCAACCTGTAGATGTCTCCCCACTGATACTCAGGCTTGACACCAGTTATACATTTGGTATCTTCATAAATATATTTGGTCTTGGTGATGAATTCTACGTCGGGATCTTCTTCGACCACAGGGGCCTTCTTCTTTTGCCGCTTAGACATTCTGAGTTCGGAGGAATATTCCTGTCACGTATAAAATTGTAACTGTTAGACTATTTCTAGATAAATTGCAGAGATTGAGATAACAATGTAAAGTGTTTTACCTCATCTATGTTTAACATGATGACAGTTAATTAAATGAAGCAAATATGTTCACGCTAATATTCCTGTCTAGCACTGAAATCGACTCAGTTAACAAAGCTTGAGTGGGAAACGAAGTCTACATTAAAATGAGGAAACCTCGGGCTCTCTATGGGCGCCATGACTACTGCGCTACGTAGGACGGCATGAGCACCTATTCAAGTTACTCAATGGGGCACCTCAATAAAACACTGCAGATGCATTCTATGGTCAGTCTTGGGTTGGGCGACGCTATGCTACTCCGGACCGGCTCGGGTTCAAATCCGGCCGTGAACCGGGTCGCTTCAAAACAGCAAGGTAAAGCGCGGCCTTGGTTTGAGGATGTGGGAAACCTGAGTGGGGGAAACTAGTCCAACATTTTACAGGGAGGCCATGAAAAACCTTCCCCGCATAGCCCATCAAAATATGCAGAAGACTGGTACAGACAGCGTAACGGCTGTCTGCACCAATTTCCCCAACCATCAAGTGCAGGGTCGAAAATCATAACGGCCGCGGAGGAAAACTACCCCGTGGGCCACAAAAATCCCCACTGACAATTACGCTACACGCCCCCAGCATATATACATGTAAACGACGGGGACCAAGGAAAAACGGTCGTGAAAACCTAACCGTGGAACAATAATCAAAACGCTAAGCTCGAACGGAACGGGATAATGCGTACAAGAGCCTACCTAGCCCTGCTGTGCAATTGGCGGGAGGAAGACTACTAGACTTCCATGATTGAGCCACCTGGGAACGTGGGTACACTAACAACGGGGGTCCTGGTAGGCTCGATCGAAAATGATAGCACATTGAAAATGACAATGACAGTCCAAAATAGCAATAGAATAATTGACTTACCCGACCCCAAATATATATGGTCAACCATAAGCGGTGGGTGAAACATCGGATGACGAAAACACAAGGATAGGAGGTCACAAGAACATCTCCTCCCACAACGTCGGGTGGTAAAACAACTAGGAGAACTACCGAGACACCCGGGAGAAACCAATAACGCATCGGAGCTCGCAAGACTAAACATCGGAGCGATAGGAGGATAAGGAGCCACAACGGTGGAAAGGTAAAATACATTCAGTTCCACAACTTGGAAAAATCGGAGATAAAAAATTGAACAAAAAAATTGGGTCTGTGGGAAACAAAATCAAACCACCTGGCAGACAACCTTCTTCAAAACCGCAACGGCGGAAACTTAAATTTTAAGGATCGGTGAAATAAATCGACGGAATCGGAAAAATTGAGGTGATGCGCCATCCGCCACTGGGGAATACTTAGAGACAATACGTCCTAATGGAAAACCAGATGATAGTCGATTGAGACAGAGTTCATCGGAGAAAAATATCGGAGCTAGTTGCTTATCACTCTTCCGCAACGGCGGAAGCGCAAATGACTAAACTTCTGACTCAAATACTCAACAATGCATTCGATGGCAAGGTAAATTGAAACATTTATGGAATTAGGAATAATCTTTCTGGAGAATCATCAAACCAAAATAAGCAAGAGGAGGGTCCCAAAAAATTTTGAATTTTTGGAAAATGTTGCAGCTGCAACACTGGGCATAGATCAAATTGAACGTTGATTCTAAGGATGGCTTCCTCCTCGGTTTGGGGTCGCTCAGATGCAATGTCCTTGGATATGGGGGGGAGTAAGGTTTTGAGAAATCAGTAAAGGAATATCCTATTGTCCAATTGGATCTTGCACAAACTATGTCAATGTCGCCACACATGGATATGATCCGTGATGTGGGTAGCGGTGTTCTGGCGACAGGATAAAAGAATATCCACTCACTCGTCATAACTGATGGGTAGTTGAAAGTATTGAAGGAACATTGAAGCGAGTGAGGAGAATTCAGAGTAAGTGGCATGAGGCAGCTTGATGTACCACTTGGCCGAAGCACACTTAAGTGTGTGTTGCACACTTAAGTGTGCGTTGGAAAAACCTCAATCTAACAGAGTCATCCACAATGTTGTTTGATGAACACCACAAGTGGAATGACATGATGTGGTTCTGAGGGTCCTCTCCTTCCTTTCCCTCAAACTTAGATATGTCTAAGAGAAGTTTTGTAGGCATGGGAGGACAGTGTGGTTGATGACTAATGCGTTCATTTGTATACCTTTCTGAATCTGGCAGGTTGAGACTAGCCATAAAAGGTAGGCTAGAACCGAGGTTGGCTCGGGAAGGACCAGCAATGGTGCTGGTGGATACAGGAACGTAGTTCCCGTGCATGACTGGGGATGGATGAGGTTGACTTCCCATAGTAGGAATAGTCAGAATGGACATGGAAGGTCTACTTCCCCCAGATATAAAATGTGGTATGGTAGGAACCACGATGGCTGGCATGGGGCCACCACTAGTGGGTAGCGTACCAGTAGCAGTGTGTGGAGTGGAAATGGGACTGCTAGAAGGGATACTCATGATGATGGGTGGCAAGGACATAGGTCCACTGCCAACTATCCCTCCGTGGAAGGGATATGGATGCGCACCAACCATGGGGCTAGATGGGGTAGTGAATAAGGTAGGTTCAGATTAGTAGGAATCTGAATCGGACTTAGAGGTCGTGTGTAGCTCTGAAGGTTGTGAGTGACGTTGAAGATGGCTTATACGATAACGATTCAAAGAATCGAACTAGGGGTGTGCCCCATAATCCTATACAAGTAGTGTGGTGGAGATATGATGACTTGTTGAATTGTTTTGTTTTAGTGACTGGGAATAAATATGGACCCTGGGTTTATTCGGATTCCTAATGGTTTAAAGGAGTCACTCGGACACCAATGTTGTCTAACGGCTTACGTATTGGGGCAGTACCCCTCACTCCACAGCTTAGGTAAAACTAATAACTGCTTTGCCACAAACGACAGATCTTGGTTAACCTCACGGGTGAAAACTAGTCAATCGGGTGGGGGTCATTTCCATTTTCGCTTAGCAAGTCCTCTAAATAACCAGCTACTTTGGGGTTCCTGTGGTACTCCTCACAATCAGTTTTAGGGCTATGCCCATTTACTTCCCATAGTTAAGAGGATGGGGTTTATACCCTGATCTGAATGTTGTTAAGTTAACTAATGTCTTTTAAGGCTCTTCTCATGGTCATGAACCGAGCGTGTTCACTTAGTGGTGTGAATTGTGTGCAACTGTATGTAAAAAAGTTTCTTCCAATAATGAGATTATGATTGAAACAAATGAGTAATAAGGAACTTTTTGCAGGAAACAATCATGGTGTTTCAACTACGGAGCTCAACTATGGCAACTCATCAACCAAGCAAGGGATTCCTAAAACACACCAAGGGGCTGTAAAAGATCAAGTATGGAAAGAAAAACAGGTCGGGACAGAGTTTGGGACAAACAAGGGCCTGAAATAGGCACGAAAAATAGACTGCAAACTGAAGGTTGCACCTGTCGGTAGAACATGCGCGATTTGGGTCACACGGAACAGAGAGGAAGATGTGATATGTGAATAAAATAGTCAAGTCACGCAAAAAAGAGGGTAAGACGTGATTGATTCGCTCAGAACAAGGTTCACAATGGTGACTGGGGTCACTCCGGAAGCCGGGATAAGGGCGATCTAGATTTTTGAGCTAGGTTGTGCTTATCAAGTAAAAATTCACAACCTAGGTCACACTTATCGGGTGGAAAGGAGTGACTAGGTCGTGGCTTTCATCCAAATAAGTGCGACTCAAATCATACATGAAATGTTTTTGAAAAAACAGAGCCAGCTAGGGTCGAGGGGAGGCACTGACGCAGTAAAGGTTCGGATCGGCCGCGACGGGGGTCGATCAGTGACAAATGAAGGCATAAACTGAAGACAAACCTGTAGCAAACCTGCAAAAACAGGGATCCAAATGGATCGACCAGTAGAGTCACCAAAACTGTAACGAGGATTTCTTCCCTGTTACGTGCAAAAGCACCAACCTTAGATCGGTGTGATCGTAAGGAAGAGTTCAATGGAAAATAAAACAACAAACTAGATTAGTAACATAAAGAAAATATTTTTTAACGTTTTTCAATATACATCAGCAAAACTAAACAAATGAAAATAAATAAAAATATACCTCCTTTCCTGTAAAGTGGGCCACCGTAATCATCCTCGGATATGGTTCTGCAGATCCACGAGTTGGTTCTCCAATGGTCTCCACGGAAAGTTGTCAAACGGGGAATGGATCCAAGATGGGTATGGAGAATGTCTCAACGAACACCATGGGAATGTTATGGCAACGGGAATGGTGGAAAAAGGGGATGTGAATACCTGAGGGCAAGAGTGTCACAGCGTACCCACAAATGAAAATGAGAAAAAATGTATTTTGGGAGAGCCCTTCACAATGTATTTATAGTATGGTACTAGGGTTTTTGACCCAATGTGGTTACCCATGGTATTTTTTGACCCATGGTATTTTCCTGTTGTTTTCTGGCCCTTTCTCTTTTTTAGGGTTTTTGAACCCCTTTTAGGGTTTTTGACCCTTTTTGGGGGGAGAGTGAGGGTAAACCATAGTAAATAATAATGTTTTGGACCATTTTTTGTGGAAATACAATTGGGAAAGACAAAAGTAAGGGAAATATGGTTGGAATGTGATGTATGTATATGGTTTAGACCATGTAGAGCTAAGTGAACACTTTTTTGTGTTAACAGATATAGGGGAAGGATCAACCCAAGATATGTACCTCTAAAAACCTTCCTCTGGGGCTTCGTTGATCTAGAAATGGTCAAGTCTTTTTCCCCTAGTAGAAGTACCATCCCTTCCATTTTTCTAGGCAAGCCTCATAATGGAAGGAACCACATCAACTATATTATGTTCTAAGAAAATACTCTTAAAATAGTTTGCAAGTAGATCAATCCTCGAATATTCTCATCATACTTCATATGCATCCACAATTAAGTTTAAATTGCCTGCAACAATAAGGTTAGGAACATTAAGAACTCCAATATTAATTATCTTATCCCCAAATAATTTTTTCTCACTGTAGGGTCCATATATGTTTAGAATACAGACATCCCCCTTGAAACCCATAAGTTAACCCACCAACAGTATCACCGCAGATTTATTGTAAGGTAAACATTTTGTCGTCAAGGGGTTCCATAGCAAGAGAAATCCCCCAAACTAACCCACTACATCTAGTGCAGAGACCTCCCACATGTTAGGATTTATAATCCTCCCTTTTGTGTACTTGTCTATTAAATTATATTTTCCTAACTTAGGAGTCATTAATTATATTGGGTCCACTTGGGCTAATGGGGCCACCTATACCAGTCACTAGACTGTGGGGAACACGTATAAATGTTAACTACAACTGACTACACCTTCATGCATTAGTTTATGTGCCTACTAGACCAATCCCTAAAATTTAGGAGCCACTAGGAGTGCCAGCACCAACCTCCTTCACTTGTTGGTAGTTGGTAACTAGTTAAGCTAATCTATTCTCCAGTTACATTCAGTTAGATGTCCTTCAGTTCAGTTAGTGCCAGTCTTGCATGGATTCATGTGGGAAGGCCCCTATTCTCACTTACCACATCATTTTAACTGGTTTAACTAATTATAACTGACCGAGAGACTGAATTAGTCATCTGGAGTTAGTCTAGTGAGCTCCAATAGTGATTTAGACACTTCTAGTTAGCCATGTAGTCAATTTGAGTTGGTAGATTCAAATCATATCCACATGATTCGAATTATCCTTCATGTAACACTATTGTATATTGTTGGGATGAATGAATTTTATACTATAATTATACTAAGAAATACTTATCTGTTTCCTATGAAATTTTTCTTGTTCAATTTGTATTATTCATTT
The DNA here is from genome assembly GCA_001517045.1 of Pseudotsuga menziesii. Lineage (NCBI taxonomy): Eukaryota > Viridiplantae > Streptophyta > Pinopsida > Pinales > Pinaceae > Pseudotsuga > Pseudotsuga menziesii. Next base: position 501,039 of record LPNX010029814.1, read on the forward strand.
CATTACACTGCATAATAATACAATCTAATTTCACTCATTTCCTGAAGATCAATGGCACAATATTTCAAACATGGTATCAGAGCCTCCTAAGGTAAGCCTCAAGTCTGTCCAATCTCCATTGTACACCAGAAGCAGTTGGGTTTCCATATAAATCTCGTAAAGTGTGCATTTCTAACTCTAGATTCATTTAGAGAAGTATTTGTGGGCATGACGGACCCTGAGAAATTGATTGATCAGAAGGAGAATTGATGGATTCTCAATATTTATTACCCTGGATCCTAACACCCTTAACCTATGTTGATTGGAGGGAAGATATGTAGGTCTTATTTCCCAAGCTTGGCATTTATAAGATGACAATGGGAAGAGAGACTAAACCTCATCATCCTACTGAGAAAAACAAGTTCTTGAACCGGTTGGATGAAGCAGTTGGCTTCCTTTGTCCTCACATCTCCGTGGATCTCCTATTTCATTTTGAGGGATTGAAGACTCCCAAAGAAGCTTGGGAGAAGCTCAAAATATTGGTTGGAAATAAATATGAGCTTTGGGGACACATCTTGGAGAATGAGCTAATAGCCTTACAGCCGAGCAATTTCGAGGCTATCCAGCAATTTTTTACAAAATTCAAGTCTCTTGCACTACAATGTAAGCAATGCGGAAAAGAGAGGAAGGATGAGTAGCTTGTGCTCTCGGTGCTTAGAAAACTTGGTTCTGAGTATTCTTCATTCGTCTCTACCTTCCATTCTGGAAGAGCTTCCATCCCCAATTTGAAGATGCTTCACTTGATGGCTTTGTCGAATCTTTAATACAGGAGCAATATAAGTTGGTCCAAATTGTCGAAACTTCCAAGAACCAAGCTCTTCTGATTTTGAGACTCAACCAATGCACAAGCTAAAGGGAAGCACAAGGGGAAGGAACCTAAATCCTCTGATTCAAAGCTAAAATAGAATCATAGATATTTCACTAGAGCCTCGGGTTCCAGAAAAGAAAATACCAGATGCTAATACTGTATGAGATTCTTTCATCCATAAAGCTAGTGCATGAAGAAGACCCTCGACCAGTTGAAATAACTCCTTAAACGGAACAATATTTCCCTACCACAAGGTGCAGAGATGTACGATGATGGAGAATAGACTGGAGAATTTGAGACGTGTCATTCCTTGAAGGCGGGAATCACTATGTCGAAGGCTTACTTGATAGATTATGGAGCATCCAACCACATGGTTTCCTCCAGGGAATCCTTCACCACTCTCACTCTATCAATAGAACCTAGCACTGAAATGTGATCTGACTTCCAAATCCCAAATGCTAGGAGAGTTCTATTAAAATCCATCATGATGAGTTCAATAATGTACTCAATTTTCCCTCTTTTGCAGCAAAGCAAGTTGTTCAAGATGAAGAAGAAGCAAAATCTTCCACACAGTCAATTCAAATTGAAGAAAGTATCCTTGGAGTGACTCCTTCTCCTGTTGCTTCGAAAGTTTATGAGATCTCTGATATCTCATCTTCTCATATGGCTGATCCATAAGAATAAATTCAAAACTATGTTATTGAAGAAAAACTCTCCTTCCATTCTATGCAAAAATTCTCCAGTGATTCTTCTATTTTAAATTATGTGCATAGTTTACCGGTGGTTGTTTCAAAAAATGAAGAGGAATTTGATTTATCTATATCTAATGATGTTGTTGGTGTGTTGTTGGGAGAGGGAAAGGGACAGGTAAAGAAGGAAAAGTGTATAAGGATAAATCCGATGCGCAAGTAAAGGAGGAAAAGTGCGCGCGTGATGGGGTAAAAGCAGTTCAAGAAGGAAACAAGGGACCGATGTAGAAAGGAAAAATATGCGCGCAACGGAGAAAGATAGGATAAGGATGAAAAGGAAGAACAGAGCAGAGGAGGATGCGATAGGATTGGTACAATGAGGAAGGGCATGTCCAAAGTCGGTGGAAAAGGCAGGTAGAAGAGTTAAAGATAGACATTCGAAAGTCAAGGAAGACTGCAAAAGCACGAACCAGCAGCAGATAGAAGGACAGTTTTGCGGCTAGTTATGACTAGTACAGACGAGCTGAAAGACATTTCCATGACTAGTTAAGCTTGTGGTTAATACATTACAGGACTTTCACATCTAGGCATGGGCCGACATTTATTGTAACAGTGATATTTTGTAGCTACTTAAGTCTGTAATAACTGAGTTGTACTTAGTTGACGTTGCGTGGTCTTGAAGATGCTACCAGCATAGATCCAAATCCTAGGCTCTATCAAGCGCCGAGATGGATCAAATCTCTCATGGATCAAATCTCTCGAGGTGCAAACCTCTTCTTAGGTATCCATTGATTTGATTCAAACCAGAAGACACATAGTTTTATTTAAGGTCCACATATAATATTTTTATTATTAATATTTAATATTATTTATGGCCGACATATAATATTTTTTATTTTGTTAGGAACGAACATTGCATCATTTCCCCACACATGGTTTTAAAACCATATGCAAGGCCCTCCTACAACCATGGGTTTTTTAGGATGCCTTGCACATGGTCTTAAAACCATTTGCAAGGCCCTCCTAAATCATGTACAATAAAACCATGGGTTGTTTAGGAGGCCTTGCAAAGCCTCCTAAACCATGTACAATAAAACCATGGGTTGTTTAGAATGCATTGCATATGGTTTTAAAACCATGGGTCAATAAAACCATGTGCAAGGCCAACATTTTTTTGCGGATAATTCAATTTTGTGTTCTTTTCTTGACCCACATATTTTTTTTACGGATAATTAAATTTTTACTTTTTTATTGTTTTGTTAGGTAGGAATATTACAACATCTCCCCCATATTAGATTGTTTTTGTGGCCGACATTTTTTTTGGCCTATTAGAAAATTTATTTTTTATTAATAAAAATAACATTACGAAAATGATATTATTTTTTATGTTGTGTTACAAAATCTCTTCCATAATATTCACTATCACTATTATTTTTTGCTGACATGTTACAAATGTTACATCACATTACAAGATCTCTCCTATAATATTCACTATCACTATTATTTTTTCCCGACATGTTACAAACGTTACTAACATTACATCACGTTACAAGATCTCTCACATAATATTCACTATCACTATTATTTTTTTCCGACATGTTACAAACGTTACTAACGTTACATCACGTTACAAGATCTCCCCCATACTGGGCTGTAGAGCGCCTCTCGACGCAATAAATAGAAGGAACCCGCTCTGTATAAGGGTTAGATTCAGAAAGCTATATTGTTAGAGATTTAGAAGTAGTAAGGTTGACTTAGAGGAAATTCTAGTAGAGGTAGAAGGATGTTGAGCCGCGGATCTTGCAACCGTGTGCGCAGACAGCTAGTAAAGTAGAAGAGTCAATCCAGGCTATGTGCGGATCAGTAGGAGTAGATAGAGAATAAACTAGAGAGCATGAGAGAAGAAGAGATTGAATCAAATAGACATATCTTAAGAAAAATCTGTAGATTGTAGACTGCAAGGTGCTATAACCATTTCTCATGCCAGATGAAGAGCACCTTGGTGGTTTTTCCCAGATGAGTTTCCACGTTATTTCCTGTGTTACATGGATGGATGTTGTTGAATGGTGAATGTTTATGTGAATGTCTTATTACTTTGCATTATTACAATTACAGTTGTTGTTGAAGCTATGTTGCAGAATGAATGAATGAATGTTTAAAGTATTGTTGGAATATTGTGTATGAGTTCACAGTTAAGCTGCTAAGTTAAAATATAAGTTGCGCATTGTTTGTCAAGTATAAGGAATCGGCTGCATCGCACCATTGCGCTAGTTGCTAAGTTGTAAGGACGGGTTCGTGTCATGTGTGTGGACGATGGCACATAGTTGTGCCGCTATTGCAGGGTGAAAGACTCCATCCCATCCTCTTTTTCGAGCACCTTGGTTGCGCGCCAAGGGACTATAATCTATCACCAACTACGGAAACATGGTTCTGGCAGTTACCCATTAAGATATCTCAGGTGAGCGTACACCTGCCTCGCGGGCGTTGCCAACTGATCTTGCTCTTTCAGGCCGATGTCTTTTGGTGTCATGATGGTATTGTGTTGTTATTGAACCGTGGGTCAGGACAAGAAGGAGAAAGATGCCAACAAATGGTTCTGTTGTTGGGACCGTTAACCATTTAATTCAAGGGAAATGTTGTGGCATATGACAAAGAACAAGATAAAGGACTGGTTGGAGTCTAAAACACTAGCATTCGCACAAGAAGAGAGCGCAGGATCTCATTTAAGTGAATAAAACTGGGTAGTCCAGTACATATACACTGATATTCATGAGATATTCTTTGCATAGTTTCCCATTGTGTTGCACGAGTGGCTGTCAAGATTGGCAAGAAGGCAGAAAAATTTCCAGAGAAGGGAAGCAGTAGAGTGGAGTGATCAGTTGGTTCGCGAGGTAACCAGTGTAAGTAACACCATCTCTAAATATGTTGATTTTTGGGTTGATAGTATTTTGAAAGGATATATTACTGAGTTTGCAGTAGAGGCTATAACCTTATATAGTGAGGTTGAAATAAAAATTTTCCAAGGACCCCGAAGAAGATAGTTATTATCACTCAGTACATGGATCAAGATGCTAGTTTATGAGAAGGGTATCTTGCAATGGAGTAGTTGAGTCACATACCCAGGAGGAAGGCTATGTCGCAGATGATCTGTCAAGAAAACGGGAAATGGTGAGTTGAGATGTTTCAAGGAAGTACAGAACCTGAACTAGAGGTTGGATTCCTAATCAATGGAAGGATATTCAGATTGGGGAATAGAAGAAAGATAGAGGAAGGTTGGCGAGCTCTTAGTCTGTTCGAAGAGAGTGAGCATGAACTTCAGTCATAGGTAGATGAAGGATATTGTGACGAAGAGGAGGAATATAGCCCAATTTCAGAATAAGTAGAAGACTCTGAAGAGTATGTCGAGACACCAAGGTCAGGACGCAACTACATCACACCAGGGGTATCACTAGAGGTAAGGTATAGAGCCTCATCTCCTGAAAGAATTGTTAATACTGATAGTGTTAGCACTATGACTAGCACGCAAGAGGAAACACCTTCGTTTAATCATTCATCAGATAACCCCGATGCCAACTCAATGGCCAGGCATGATATTCAGTTACCTACATTCAATGGAAATGGAGCAGAGGATCCAGAGTAGAATTGGTTCATCAATGAAGTTGTTTGGATGGTTCTCTTAGTTCAGAACATAGACTTAAAGAAAGCGCAGATGATCATGACTCTAAGGGGTCATGCACTATAAGTTTGTGAAGTTCTGCATGGTATCGCCAGTATCACCATAGAAGACCCTTGAAGAAATACAAGTCACCATGATCTCTGAGTTCAGAAAACCTAAATCTGAGTCGCAGTGTATCATCGAGATCAAGGAAATCAAAAAAGAATTGGCATAGTCAGTATGATACTTTGACAAACGGCTTAAAACTTTGATGGCCAAAGTAAGTTTCCAAATGTTGTATGTACAGCATAAAGCGTGGTTTATTGCTATGATACTACCACACATCCGAGGCCCATTAATGCGACAAAATATTGAGTCGTAGACGGAAGCGCTAGAATTGGCAATGAAGCTGGAAGCCTCACCAATCAGTGATGGTTCCACAGGAATGGTGCATATTCAGTCGCAGCTCACTAATCTAATGATACAGCTTCAGGACATCAAAAAGGGTAAGGAAGCCCATGAATATTTATGGTGTACAAAATTCATAACGTACGGACACACCAAGGATAATTGTCTGACCTTCATGAATTACGTCTCATCTGGTGCACCAAACCCATTAAGTTTCCATGGACTAACCTAGTGCCGCATATTCCAGACTAGAGGACATCGTGACGAGGACTGTCTATACTTGCAAAAGATTGTAAGCACTCCAGCAAACCTATTCTGTAATTTTTGTAAGTCAATAGGGCATGAAGAGAAGGATTGCAGAGCATACCAACTCTTGAAGGAAAAGAAGGTCGACACATACTTGATGAAGAACAATGGGCAAGCTCAGGATGAACCCACGCAAGAATCATATCATCTTGTGCAGTTCCCTCCCAGTCAGTATCAGAACCAGTATCAGCCTCAGTATGCACCACAGCAACCAGATGCGCAGCAAAATCACGACAGCCGCAATATCAACAGAATTAGTACCCCTCGCAGCAACCACACCCTCAAGGAAGGGGTGGTGGAAACTTCAGAGGTAGAGGAGGAGGAGGAGGATTTGGTAAAGGAAAAGGTCAGGTTACATGCTATAACTATGGAAAAACAGGTCACTATGCTAGAAATTTCCTAGAACCTATAAATACATGTTCATACTGTAAGGGACATGACCATAATGTGGATCAATGTCCTCATTTGATTGCAAAGTGGTAAGCAAGGACCATCACAAGTCCTACCCCTACGTAGAATATCAACCCAAATCCAAATCCTAACTTGAATGTCCAGATGATTGCTGCTGAACCAAGAGAGTCGAACATTGTTGTCGTAACACGTAGAGGTTCTGCGACTGGAGCTGATCTAGATGTACCACAAGAACAACTGCAATCGTAGGTACGACCCGCGACGTAGAATAAGGAGCCATTCGATGTCCAAAAATAGAAGCAAGTATTCTTGGATGTGCGACATGAGTTTTTGGATCTAGAAGAATCATCGACATCAGAAGAAGTTAGGGAGATGCCTGAACCATTTTAGCAGATATTTTAGAAGAAGACTCCACAAAAGGTTAGTAAACTCAAGTAATTTATGTCAAGTTGCTTAGCGCTAATTCAAGATAAATATGTTATCGCAAAACTACAAGCACTGATAGAAGAAACACCAGTAGAGCCGCAACTTGAAAATAAAGTTAACCAAGTCCAAAAGAAATTTAAAAATGGGCGGGATTTAAAAATGACTGCACAAATAGGGGATTACGGCATGGATTATATTATTCTAGACCTGGGCTCTGATGTCAAGATTTTGATGTGACAAACTTGGGAAAGTATGGGAAATCCACGCCTAGATTGGTTTCCTCTCCAATTGCGACTTGCAAATCAGACAAAGGTCCTACCAATTGGTAGATTGAGTCAAGTCCCTATCAACATTGAAGGGTTGCGCACATTTGCAAACTTTGAAGTCCTTAACATTCTTCATGACATGATTCCATATCCCACACTGTTGGGGATATTTTAGGCCATAGCCAATCAGACCATTACCAACTTCAAGAAAAGGATACTCTCCTTCGAGGATAATGAGATGAGGGTAGTATCGCCCATCAATCCATTGGAAGGAAAAAGATATGTCGATCATGTCTACAATGAGGGACATGGTGACTATCGTGACCAGATCTACAATGTCATTGCCATGCAAGAAGATTATATAAATATGACATCGGATGGAAACCTGAGCTAGAAGAGTGCTAGTTCATGCACATCTGACTCAGGGGAGGCCTTGGAGAATTGGAAAAATAGGATACATGAGGTCTCTATGAGGAGGTGTGTAAGAATTACAAGGTCTGTGCGGTGGGTGGAGAATGAGTTAAGAGATCTTCCCACCTATGACGGTTTACCTAACCTTGCAACCTTCCTAACTGAATTTGAAAGCCTTGTAACAAAGTCGCGGCGCTTGTCTGCATTAGACCATGTATTGAATGCTACACCCACTAGATGGTGGGGAACACGTAAGCAGTTCATAATAGAATGTCCATAATGCAGAAGGTTGATGGAAGTCAGATGCAATGAAGAAGTCATCAAAGTGAGTCACAAGTACACAGGATTTTGGATCCCTGTACAACACATAAATCAGTGTCGCACCGTATTTGTAGAATACCCATGATAGGAATGGGTCCACCATTTCATTCACACATTGGAAATGACACCTAGAAGTTGGTATACATCTATGGAGTTGCGGAAAAGTACTCAGGATTGGGAAGAGGTAGCTAAACAATTCACACATACATTTGAATTTGTTGATGAGAAACCTACAGTTGATGTTGCACTTCAAGTAATCAAAGACAAGATATTTGCTCAAGTCCCTATCGAGGAAGAAAATTCCCACCAATGCAGCGCAACCATCCAAAAATGGATGGCTTGTTACAATATAAATGGAGATCCAGATGATGACCTGACTAACATAAATATACCATAATCAGAAGGTACATGCGCAGTCGAAGGAAGTGGCATTTCAAGTGACAAGTTTCTAAAGCCGCTAAAAATCAAGAAAGTAAACATTGGGTCGCCAGAGAACCCAAAGTTCACCAATATAGGATATTATTGGGATGAAGAGACAGTCACGAAGATCATAGATTTTCTGCATGAATATCAGGATCTATTCCCTACCAAATTTTCGAAGATGAAGGGTATAGTAGGAGATCTAGGGGAGATGAAAATACCCCTGCGACCAGATGCTAAACCCAGTAAGCAGCGATCCTATAGGTTGAATCCAAGGTATAAGGAAAAGGTAAAAGTAGAATTGGATCGCATGCTCGATGTAGGAATCATTGAACTTTTTGAGGAATCGGAGTGGATCATCCCTATAGTGATCCAAGATAAGAAAACAACAAGTGAAGTTAGGATCTGTGTCAACCTGAGAAAGTTGAACCATGCATGCTTGCACGATCCATTCCCAACACCATTTACATATGAAGTACTGGAAAGCGTCGGAGGATAAGAGATGTATTCATTCACTAATGGTTTATCTGGATATCATCAAGTCATAATCATGAAGGAGGATTGCCACAAAACGATCTTCGTTACAAAATGGGGATGCTACCAATATATGGTAATGCCCTTTGGACTCAAGAATTCACCTGCTATTTTTTCTAGAATAGTAGTTTCTGCTTTTAAATATTTGATACATAAATTTATTGAGGTCTACTTAATGATTGGACTGTGTTTGGTCTAGTAAGAGACCATATTTAGAGTCTGCGCATGATGTTGGTCTATTTTCGCCAGTATCAAATTGCACTCACTTGCAAGAAATGTATTTTTTGTGCACCATTTGGTGTTCTATTGGGTCACATCGTGTGTCGCGATGGTATTTTGGTTGACCCAACAAAATTTGTGATTATCCTTGACTTTCCACCACCTACATCATTCATGCAACTCATATCAGTGTTAAGACATACAGGCTACTACATAAAATTCATTAGAGGCTATGTAGAGATCACTGCACCTTTGGAGAAATTGTTGAAGAAAGATGCAAAGTTTCAGTGGACACCATCTTGCCAGGAAAGCTTGGAAAAATTAAAGAATAAGATGGCGACAACGCCAATACAGGTATTCCCAGACTAGAAAAAGGAATTCCATGTTCATGTCGACGCGTCATCTATCGCACTCGGCATAGTCTTGGCACAACCAGGAGAGGGTGTGCTTGAGCACCCTATTTCTTTTGTTAGAAGAAAATTGTCAATGGTAGAAGAGATCTACACGATGATGGAAAGAGAAGGACTTGCCATGGTCTATGCGATTTAGAAGTTTCGACACTACTTGTTGGTGGACATTTTCAGATGTACATTGATCATTCGGCCATGAAATACCTAGTCAACAAGCCAGTGTTGAGGGGGAAGATCTGTAGATGGCTTCTCCTGTTTCAAGAATTTGATTTTGAGGTCATTTTCAAACCTGGTTGACTGAATGTCAAGCCAAACCACATGTCGAGGATAGAAAGTGGTGAAGAGCCAACCAGCATGGAAGATAATTTTCTCGACACACAACTGTTTGCAGTTACCATGATAGAACATCAGAACAAGGAGTTTAACGCAATCATCCACTTTTTGAGTACAATATATGCACCTTCGGGATTCTCTGTTAATCAAAAGAAACACTTGGTCATTAGAGTTGTTGATTTTACATTGATTGTTGGACACTTATACAAGTTGGGTGCGGATGAAATACTATGTCGCTGAGTTTTCAACTATGAGCGACCTTGGGTAATGAGTGAAGCACATGCTGGTGTCACAGGTGGACACTATGCAGGAAAGGAAACTATGGAAAATATATTGCAGGAAGGACTATGGTGGCCAACCATACACATGGATACTAAGAGCTTCTGCAGGCGCTGTGATATCTGCCAGCGAACAGGAAAACCATCGCGTCGCGACAAGATGTCGCTTGTGCCACAGATAACACTGCAAGCATTCGACAAATGGGTTGTTGACTTCATTGGAATGATAAGCCCCACAAGGGAAAAGGACTGGATTGTGTTGCATTATCACTATGCCATACTATTTAACTAGATGGTATGAAGCCGCGCTTGTTAAATATTGCACCACTGCAACTGCAGAGAATTTTCTATTTGAAAATGTGGTGACTAGATTTGGATGCCTGGAAATTTTACTAAGTGACCAAGGTACGCCTTTTGTTGACAAAATTATTGCTGAGCTTACTGCAGAATTCTAGATCCAGCATAAGAAGATGACACCCTATCATCCTCAGGAGAATGGAATGGTTGAAGCCTTTAACAAGATTCTGGAAAACGCATTGACAAAGGTATGCAGCATGCACTGATATGACTGGGATCAGAAAGTATCAGCTATGCTATGGGCGTATCGCACAACTTGCAAATGAATGATAGGGCACACCCCATTCAGACTTGTATATGTACAATAAGTTGTTGTTACAATTGAGTATATCATGTCTGGCCTATGGATTGCTGCACTGATGGAGATGTTGTCGAACAGAGGTTGTCACAGCTCGTTCAGATGGAAGAGGAATGCTTCGTCACAGGATTTAATCAGATAGTCGAAAAGCATAGGCAAAAATCATGGCATTATCACCATATCCGGGTTAAGCCATTCAAAGTCGAAGGACTTGTGTTGTTGTATGAAAGCAAGTTTTTCAAACACCCAGGCAAGCTAAAGACGCATTGGCTTGGGCCATATGTGATCTCCCACATCACTGACTTGGGCACGATAAAACTGCAGAAACTAGATGGAACTTATGTCCCAGGAATGGTGTATGGAAGCCACTTGAAACCTTAGTATGATGGTCGCGACATGCCTGGCTAACGTCGTGCTAAAAAAAAAGTAGGAACGCAAGGAAACTAGTATGTCGCACGTCTGTAGCAGAACCAGCCAATGTGCAGGAACAAGCAGGAATGATAGGCTAGCCGACATTAAAGTGTGAATATCCAGCAAACATTGAGGTGATTATGACAACTAAGCATCATTAATTCGACGAGATATGAGGAGAAATACTGCGTGGTTTTTGTTCCCATCAGTCATCCTTGTCATAACTGCCATAACTGTGCTGACAGGTACAGCGCAGCACTCAAGTAGTCGAGTTAATGAAGGAATGCGTCGGCCAAGAATCCCATGTGATCAACAAGACCTCGATCTCCCATTGCATGATGACTAGAGGATGCATAAGCGAGCATATATACGAGCCTTTGCCACCAAGCATTCTTTTACACAAACAAAGAGATCACGATAAAACTAGAGCTGAGAGTTCATAGAGCCAAAGCCTGTAACAGAGTGAGCTGATACACATGGTAATAGAGATCTCTAGTGCAAGTGAGCTATCTGACGTGACTATCACCTCGGGGTGTTCAATTGAACATGAGATAGAATCACTCGAGGTACAGCAACCAGAACTCGACCCGATGGCGCAAACAAGGAAGCAACATGTTCATGTGGCCATTACGGCCCCTGTTCCACCCTTTGGTTCGGGCCCTATGCCAAAACCTGTTCAGAACCCACCAATTGCACCTGCACAATTAGTCATGGAGCTGAGACAGGCTGGGGAGAGAGCGATTGGAGAGTCGTCCAGGCCGAGACTGTCAAGGAAATGCAAGGCTAATGTCGTTGTGGATAACCCTGAGGACAAACTGATGGAGGAGGACTTGCTGGAGGAAGATATGATGGGAGAGGACTCACCACCCTGCAGAGACCCAGATGCTGAGGAATAAGAAGAAAACTTTCCACATTATGTCTGGACGAGGAGAGCCGATGTGGAGGAGGTGTCGCTTCCCAAGAAAGCGCACACATTTTTAGAAACACCCTGAATCCCTGATAGCGTACCCCTGTTGATGGACATATTGCCAAATATCGTCAAGTTGGCATTTGAAGATGTTGAAACTCACCAGTAGCTAAGCTTGGAAAGAAAGAACTGCATGGTTACAGCTCAAGCTGGGTCGATTGGGCCCCAGGTCCTAAAGCCAATGAAGTGGGCTACTGGTGTCAACCACGTAGGATTGTTGAACTTGTTGTTCATGTCACATTTAGGCCACACCCTACATGCCAATACATATGTGAAATAGCTCCTGATCTATTTCCACAAAGGATGTCTATGGCTCAATCGAACCTACCCTATTGACTTCAATCTTATCTCGTCAATCACATGTCTCCTAAAGGCAAGACATGACCTCGCGTCGTATTTTCCCCAGAACAGGGACACCACCAAGATGAAGTAGAAGTATAAGCTTCAACGTGCAGGTAGGGGATTCCTGATTTCCCCTATCGAAGACAACAGAGTGTGGTTCACCGCAAGGATCTTGTCTTGCAAGATGTTGCACAAGATGAGGCCAACTGAATGCACCACTGGAGCGGTAGAACTTGAAAAGCAATCCGCATCAGGTGTGACTTTCAACTGGTCGCAGTTCATGCTCAATGAACTGATAGACGATGCAACGCAGGCACAGGAGGAACCTAAGGCCAAATTTCACTACTCCTGGATGCTCATCCTGATCTTGTTCATTCTGTGGTCCAACCCACCAGACTACGAACCAATGGATGTCACAGTACTTTTCCTTGGTGCAAAGTATCAAAACCTATGGCAAGATAAGAAAGACAATATCTACCATATAGATAATAACATTGAGTTTTTTCTGCATGTTGAGGCACTATGCGATGTTATCAGGCGATCCCACATAATCCGGGCTGTGACGGTGCATAGATACATGCCTTCATAAACTTCCAGGTAGGTGCACATAACACTATTTTGGAGCCGAAGAACGACGTAGCCAAGCAAGCGCGCCAGGAAGGGTTTATGATTACTGATGATGATGTGGATGCAATTGTCAAGGAGTGGCCTGATGAATGGCATGACCCAGTAGCATAGCTAATGGGAGAAGGCAGAGACCAAGAAGACCCACCACTTAACAAAAGAAATGGCCAAGGAAATGATGGAGGCGATGATCAAGACAATCATTCACAAGAAGAAGAAGACGATGATGGCGGTGATGGTGGCTCTAGTAGAGGCGATGGAGAACAGACACCTACTAACGAAGACATCCACAACCGCTAGCAAGAACAACAACAAGAGTGCGGGCCACTGCAAAAGAAGAGAAAAGCTATAAAAATGGCTAATACGGACACATTGACTGGGGAGGATATTCACACGCTAGGAGATGATGTAGCCGAGGTCGCCAAGAAAAGCCTCGAGGTTCTAAATACACAGCAGGAAAATGTAACTGGTCAAGTTACGGAGCACCTCAATAAGCTCATGGAGGCCATTAATGATGTCAAATCCACTGTTGAGGCTGAAACATATGGTGTGGATCCCAATCTCCCATTAGTCACACCAGATATGGTGTCGCTAATCAAGGTAAAAATTCAGGCGCGTGTAATGGATACGGGGATGCCTGAGTTTGATACAGCCATTCATGGGTTTGAGACCATGCATATAGACTTCTCTAAACTAACCGTAACTGAATTCTATGAGATACAACAGGAAGTCACGACTGAAGTACGAATTAGGGAGAATGTTGTGGTGTATCATGTAATAAAACAGCAAAGGAAGGAAAAGCAACACAAGATCCTTCTAAGAGAGAAAGAGAAGGAAATTGAGGCACGCGAGCAGAGCCGAATTTCACTAGTTGAAGCCATCAAGGAAGTTGTCATTGAGTTTCCTTTGTAATAATGCCAAGAATATATAGATATGGCCGCTAAGGTAGCAAGGCTTTCACGGATTGTGGTAGACCTTAGAAGACATGTTGAGGAGTTGCAAGCGAGGCAGGTACGAAGCACACCTCTTGAGGTGCTTTAGGAACGCAACAAAGCAGTGTCTAAGGCTATTGTGAAGATAAGTGAAGGAGAAAAACTCTGCACTAAGGAAATTGAAGCTATTTCCACAATATGGGAAGCGCTTCTAGAATATGATACTGGAGAAAATATCAAGGAAGATGCATGGCAGGCTGATGAGAAAATCACCGTGGCAAAGGCAGAGATGAAAAAGCTCCCACTGAAGGAGAAGGTTACAAAGATTGTTGAGATCAAATGGCTCCAGAAGGAATCCCAAGCTCTTCATGACCAAGAGCGCACTAGGAATGAGGAAGTGGCAGCACACCAGTCGAAAGCCGTGCGAGTAACAGGGATTATTCAACTTGTATAGTAGAAGCTTCAGCATGTCGCGCAGTCACTTGAAGCAGGACCGTTAGAACACATCAGTTCCGACCATGTGGAGCGATTACAGAAACAAGCTGAGGAAGTCATCGCGGATGTTTCTTGGGTGCAGCAAATTTTGCAAGAGTTACAAGACAAGGTTAGTCATATGGCGCATCCTACGCCAGAGACAAAAGTGTGCAAGAAACTAAAGTTTTGCCGTAGGGAATATTGCGGAGACATCCATTTTTTCTTAGTGGTTTGGGATGAGCCAAATGTGAGTGTTGGGGGCCTGTTAGGCCAGGGAAAGGGCCAGGTAAACAAGGAAACATGTATAAGGATAAATCCGGCATGCAAGCAAAGGAGGAAAAGTGCACACGCGACGGGGTAAAAGCGGGTCAAGAAAGAAACAAGGGACCAGCGTAGAAAGGAAAAATATGCACGCAGTGGAGAAAGACAGGATAAGGATGAAAAGAAAGCACATAGCAGAGGAATTTGTGACAAGGTTGATGCGATGAGGAAGGGCACATCTGAAGTCAATGGAATAGGTAGGGAGAAGAGTTGAAGTTGGACAAGCGAAATTCAAGGAAGACTGCAGAAGGACGAACCAGCAGCAGATAGAAGGACAGTTTTGCGGCTAGTTATGACTAGTATAGACGAGTTGAAAGAAATTTCCATGACTAGTTAAGGCTGTGGTTAATACATTACAGAAATTTCATGGATAGTTATGGGCCGACATTAATGTAACAAAGATATTTTGTAGCTACTTAAGTCTGTGATAACTAAGTTGTACTCAATCGACCCTATGTGGTCTTGAAGATGCTATAAATAGAAGGAACCTGCTTTGTATAAGGGTTAGATTTGGTTAGATTCAGTTAGATTTGGCAAGCTATATTGTTAGAGAGTTAGAAGCAGTAAGGTTGACTCAGAGGAGAGTCTAGTAGAGGTAGAAGGATGTTGAGCCCCGGATCTTGCAGCTGTGTGCATAGACCGCTAGTAAAGTAGAAGAGTCAATCCAGGCTATATGCGCATCAGTAGGAGTAGATAGAGAATAAACCAGAGAGCATGAGAGCAGAAGAGATTGAATCAAATAAACATATCTTAAGAATAGTCTGTAGATTGCAGAATGCAAGGTGCTATAACCATTTCTCATGCCATATGAAGAGCACCTTGGTGATTTTTCCCAAATGGGTTTCCACGTTATTTCCTGTGTTACGTGGATGAATGTTGTTGAATGGTGAATTTTGATGTGAATGTTTGCTTACTTTACATTATTATAGTTACAGTTGTTGTTGAATGTATGTCGCAGAATGAATGAATAAATGTTTAAAGTATTGTTGGAATATTGTGTATGAGTTCATGGTTAAGCTGCTAAGTTAAAATATAAGTCACACACTGTCTGTCAAGTATAAGGAATCGGCTGCGTTGCACCAGTTGTTGAGTTGTAAGGACAGGGTCATGTCACGCGGGTGGAATGTGTCACATAGTTGTGCCGTTGTCATAGGGTGAAAGACTCCATCCCATCATCTTTGTTGAGTGCCTTGGCCACGCACCAAGGACTATAATCCCTCGCTAACTACGGAAACATGGTTATGGAAGTTACCCATTAAGATATCTTGGGTGAGACTGCGCCTACCTCGCGGGCATTGCCGACTAAGCTTGCTCTGTCGGGCCGATGTATTTTGGTGTCGTGTTGGTATTGTGTTGTTTTTGAACCGCGGTCAAGACAAGAAGGAGAGAGAGGCCAACATGTGAATATAAGTAATACTTCGGATGTTTTGGAATATATCATATTTTAGGAGTGATTCATTCACTCTCATTGATCTTGGGCTTCTAGGAAATTCCTACATGATTGAATGCACCAATACTCATAGTTTTGATGAAGGAGAAAATTGTGCATCTACCATCTCGGTGGAGCACACTCTTGGATCTTAGATGAACTTATTTGGATATGATATGATCTTATTTTGTTTGAGTTTTAAGTTTCAAGAGCTTCCAGTCATGCTTTTAGCTATGTTCATCAATTCTGGTGTGAAAAATCAAGTACTCCAAGTCTCTTTCAAACTTGTTATTGGGGATTTGATGTTAGTTTTCTCTTATGAGTTTGTTGTAATTATATTTTTTGGATCATTGGTTATTTTTGAATCTATATCATATTATTGAGCTCAAGCATTCACTCTCCACAGTCCCAGGTCTTCTCTACCTATCTATTTGATCACATGCTCATCTCCTCACAGAACTAGTAAAGATGGAGACATTCTGCATTCGCCTCGACACTTGCTCCTAACACTTGAATATGATTTTATCTCACATGGTTTGATGTTAAAGGCTGCCATATATCAGTTTGTTGGGTTTTCCTCACATGGTTCGAATTCTCAAGCACTTTTTCTCTCTCATCAATTGATCTCAGTTGCTCTACATGGGTCCAGTTTTCATCTTGCAGTCATCTATGTTCCTGATTCAGTTGAGCACTTTCTTCTTCTTCCAAAGAGGAAAATTCCTCCAGACATAGTCATTAGTTTGGAGAGGTTCACATGCACAACTTCAGGATGCTGCTACACAGAAGAACCATACTGTTGCATAGTGCTGCAAATTGCAGCGGATTTTTTGCAAGTTATTTCCCAAAGAAGAAGATTTTTCTCCTAAGAATAGCTTGTATTTCTTATTCCTGCTTATCTTGAAGGGGGGGGTTTACCATGAGGTTTTCCCCTAGTTCCTCGGTTTTATGACTAGAAAATTACAAATTTTGTAAAGGCTATTCCCAGGTAACACCAAAAACCACTATTAAAGAGAAAGCTGGCTTTTTTCTCTTCCGAGAGGGATCTCTCACAAAGTATTAACAAGGCCATATGTGTATAAGTGAAAGTGTGTGTAATTAGGAAGATTGGTTGAAACTGAACACGTGACCATTGGGATATGGATTCTAGATATAAATATAGATAAACAGAACTTCTGCATGAAGTTTTAAACAGAGGTAATATAGCTACTCAGTCACAGTCAAAATTTGTTTGTCTGCTGAAAAAGGAAGAACATGAACAGTCCATTAACACAGAGCATTGTAAAATGAATTCTGTATCAACTTTAGAAGAAATATTTGGTGGACATCTGAAAAGAACAGCTAGATCATAGTAAATATGAATTCTAAACTATTATACACTCATTTCAGACATGAAGGAAAACATAATGAACAAGTAAAAGTGGAAAAAACATTCACATTAAGAAGGGAAAGTATAGACTGTAACATGAAATAACACAAGAATCTCTGCCAAACACCAACTTTCGGCTCAGTAATTTTTATTAAAGAAGTACTTGAATACACAGATCTTCAAAATCTCACGAGTTCCAACCCTTGCTTCATCAAATGTGTGAATATTTATACAATTATCCTTGAGTTGAACAATAAACCTAACTGTCTAACGGTTTAAACCATTTATTACATGTGTCAAAGTGCTTTTCTATTACAAAGCAACTCTGAGATAACAAAACTTCTTAACTAAATGAAATTAAAATAACATTTTATCATAAAATTTATCCTTCGCTGAAATTCCTTTGTGATGTCTTGCTAGATATCTTCATTGTTGTAATTTATATTTATTTGATCCAAATTATTGAACTATTCTCCACTGTTTCAGCTTAGGCAAATCTGCAACAACCATTTCATGTGCCAAAACTTTCAGCTCCATGATTTCTACATATGAAAGATTAGGCACATTGGCACATGTGACTTTAAAATCAAACAATAACTTGAACTCTTCAACCAGTTTATCAAACACGACTCTTCCAAATAGATCCTGCTGCATATCTTGAAACTTATTGTGGTCTAACCTGCAATTTACCAATTTCTCCAGATATTCCTCCTGAGACAATAATGGTCCCATTTCCTCCCAAAAGAAAGTAATTCCCCTATTTACCAATGGAGTGAATAAGTTAGTCAATTCTTTGACTCTATGACTTATAATATCAACTTTTGCATGTACAGTATCCAACATTCTGTATTTTCAGATCACTTTTCTAGCCCAAGAGGAAATAACAATTTTGTCTTGGATACCAAACCTTCTAACTTGATCTTTTGACAAGCCACTTAAAAATTTGATAGCATTATGAGCTACTTCCGTTGGCTTCTTATTTAATACCTGCTTTACTATCAAAATATTTTGCCTGGCTGCTTTCAGAGCACTCTCCTGATCTGCAATAAAATCTAAATACGGTCTAAACTTATTAGCCTCTTTAATAATTTCATCCCAAATCATATGTTTGGCTCCTTGCAAGGCCATTTGACCAACCACCTGCTTTGTTAGCTTAGTATTCTAATTTATTAACTCTTGACATCTCTCCTCCAGTTTCTTATTTTCCTCTTATTTTTCAGAGATATATGTTCTAGAATATGGTTCTATTGTTTTAACCCTATGAGCTCTACATCTTTCAGCTTTACCTGGGACATTGCTTCATAAAGAGAGGTTGTATCTGTTAGAAAACAGGACCGCAGAGCAATAACAAATATACAGTTAAATCATAAACAAGATGCAAAACACATTAAAACATTATAGAGAGACACAGATATAACGTGGTTCACCCAAACGATGGGCTACGTCCACAAAGAAATTGCCAGTCCTTTTATTACAGTCCAGAAAGGTGAAGGGATACAACATGCAGCAAAACCGCTATAATTCCTCTTCATGCTCTCACAGTCTCTCTTCCAATACAAAATAATACAATACCATACTCAGTCGTTTTACAATGCTTTCTTTTATAGGGGAAATACCATGGGAAAATACTACAATTAACCCAATACCATGGGTCCGCAAAACTGTTGGCCAACACACATCCCAAAAAAAAAATTCGGGGGCTTTGTCCCCGAACCCCCTTTTTTGAGGCGCTGCCCCAAACCCCAAGGCAAGGGGAAAGAGTGTACAGTACACCTGGGTTACAAAAACGACTAAATAATATCTCTGGATATGGAAAATTAGGCTCCACAACCAACAGTATCTACTTCTACATAAGGGAAAGTAGATTGATTTTTAAATCTTTCATATTTTTCCTGTAATTCTTTTTCTTTTGCTGCCAGCTTAGCTTTTAGGTCCTTCTCACTTTCTACCAAAATCTTAGCATCTTTTTCCGCTGCTTTTCTTTTTCTTCAAGCTTTAATAGCTTGGCTTTACAATCAGTCAATTCAATGTTCAATGCTTCTTTCTCCTTCTCAAACTCTGTCAATTCAGAAGTTTGAATAAGCTGAGTGGAAGGAATTTTCAATTTATTTTTCAGCACTTGAACCTCTTTCTATTTTTCATCAAATAGCTTTTGAGCCACTGCTCCTTTGCCTGACTGCCCATCAACCTTCAACAAATCATCCTAGAACTTTTTAGTTTTGATTCTAAGGGCCTTGTTCTCAACCTTTTCTTTCCTTAGGAGGTCCTGAGCTCTCTTTTTATTTGACTCCAGTTTAGATACCTGCAATGTAGATTTGAGCAGTCTTGTAGATAAAATATCACTTGTTTATCTATGAAAATGTATTATATATGTGGTAGGGATATTTTCTAAGTTCACATTCACCTCTGATACCTTATTTGGAATAGTCATGGCCAAACTCAGGGTATCTTTGGCATGATCCCTTACCATTTTCAATGTTACATCTAGCTTGGGAAACTGTCTTACTTCCTCATATAATTTCATTGTCTCATCAAAGGTTTTATCATCCTTTTCCCTATAGGTGTTCAACCATTCCTCCTTTGATGAATACTTATTTGAATTTAATCCATTAAACACATATTCTTGAAGTTCCAGACCAGTTACTTTGATATTTTCTTGTTTCTTTTTACCTTTCATACTGCTTTTCTTCACCTGCACCATTTGGCCCTCTTGTTTAGTTTTTTGCTTCTTTGGTGTGCTAGCAGTGTCTGCTTCTTCAGTGTCCATGAAATCTGAATGCTCTCTATTTTTTGAAGTTACTAAAAAACTTATTAAGGATGAAATATTTCCAACAACTGCAACTATATTAGAAAGATCCATTGGGGGAGAATTATTTCTAGGTAAGGAAGATACAAAGTCTTGTTCCATGCTGACATTATCTAGAGCTTTGTCAGGGTAATCTTCCCAATTAGTTGCCTCCCTGAGTCTAGCTACTTCAGTATGTTCAAAAGGCTTATTGTTGTTTGCATGTCTTCTTTTGGAAATTACCTGGTGTGGATCATAGTTGATTGCAATTCCCAAAGAAAACCCCATGCTCTTGAGAAGATTATCAATTATGGGTAAAGCAGCTCTACTTTTGACAACATATGGCCCAGCCTCCCAGGGAAATTTCATATCCAAAATCTTCCTGAAGTTTAAGATGTGTTCCTCTTCTACTGTAATCTTTTGTCTAATAAATTCCAAAGAGAAGATTCTGGTTTTCAGAAAGCCTGGAAGAATATAAGGCCGGTGCACAAATTTGTACAATCTTATTATTGTTTCAGACTCTGAAAGGAACCAATCTCCTATCATTTTACTAGGGGAAAGTTGCAATATTTCCTTCATCTCTGGCAATACCCTAGGCAATCTTTCCTGAAAGAAAATGCTGTAAATTTTTTCCATCAAACCATTTATAAGCTTCCAATGATTCTGGCTCATTTCATCTGTGATTGCCAACTCAAGAGACTATAAGTTGTCCTCATTATATGATAAGAACATTTTTAGCAAAAAGGACTGGAATCTGAAAACTCTGGTATCGTGGAAATTGACTAACTGAGAACGAATGTTCTCAGCTAGGAACTCATCAAATTTAAGGCAACAAGACTGGAAGGACTGACCTGGAAGTTCATAATCAGTTTGGAAGGTACTTAAGACAAACAAAAGACTCAATAGTGACTCTGTAACATAACCATTAGTTTCTAACCCCAAAAATTGACTGGCTAAAGTAATACAAGATTGGGTTTCTTCATTAAACAGAACTAGGTAAATAGGGTAAGATAAACCTGTAACTCACTACCAGGCCTCAAACATGACTTTAAAAAGGCTTCTTTACTCTCCGTTGTAGACTCTTGGAAGAAATGTATGATATTTTCTTCTTTATACTCTTGGGATAAAGGAATAAAATCATTTGGAACAGATAGGTCTTTGTGGATAACAGAGGCCTGAACAAAGCAAAGGATCCTAGACTTAGGTTTATTCATAATGACTCCTTCAGCAACAGAATAGTTATTTACACACCACTCGACAAATTTAGGGAAATTGGGGGTGTGGTCGACAGAGAAAAAGTAAGAGAAGGATTTGAAAACACCACGGGTGTCACTACCCTGGTCCTTAATAATTTTCAACTTATTCTTAGTTGTCTCAATTGTTTCATTCATCAAAATAGTATCAGAAATTTCAGCATTCTTGTATTCAAAGCTCTTCTCATCCTTCTAACGAAAAACCCCTAATTATTCACTATTTGTCATCTTTACTACATCAATCTCATCCATTTTATCCATTTTCAGAAGTAATTAGAAAGTTTCAGGATGCCTACCTTGTTAATTAGCACAGTGTTCTAATTTCGTCCACGTTGGCACTTTGCGCACAGTCAGGGTTATCGTCAATTCCACAGCTCAGAAAAACAAACTTTTGAAACTCCACGTAGATGATTTTTATAATTTTTATGTTTCATAAGCATGGTGCACCTCCCGTAATCTACACCGTAGATTTTCTCTTCTTCGAAATATAATCTGTCTATGTGCAAAATCTCAACACCAATACTCAAGAATAACACCCTGCACAACTTGATTCGACGGAATCAATATTAGCCCTCGATCTGCAACCTTCCTTCATCAGGACCGTCCAACTAAGGAAACTTTTAACATTTCGCAAATCACTTCAGAACCGATTGATCAAGCAACTTCCATTTGCGGAATGCACCTCATCCGTCGATCAAAGCCGGAGTGCTCTCGAAACCGTTGATCAACGTGAACCCTAGCACTTTCCGTGGATTTCAATTTAGACTTTCTTCGCGCTAGTTCAATCCGTGGAATTGCTCTCGACCATAGATCTATCTCCGTTCTCATCCTTTCCATCTAATCTTTCCACCTGTTAACCCATTCCACGAATTGTAAAACTTCTTTTATCCTTGCATCTCCGATCTCCAGAATGCTTCACCATCATTGATCTGCAGTGCTTTAAATCTGAGCCGTCACTGTTTAACACCTTTTACCTCCATTCCACCAATGAGATGATTTTAATTTCTCCTTCATGTTTCATCAGCGAAACGATCTACCACCGTAGATCACACCCTTATTTTCATTCGACGACCCATAATCAAATATCATGCTCTCCCATTAACCTAAAGAGCGCTTCCACCAAATTTTAACATATGAATCATTCTCAAACCTTTCAATTAAACAATCCACAATTTTCAACTATGGTGCTAACACTCGGTTTATTAAGAAGCATTTTTTAAATTCTTTTAGATTGTAATTGGGTGATTTTTGTCCTTGTTGGCAGGGCCCACAGTTGTCTAAGTTAGGATTAAGGAGGGTTGTTGGGATTTATAATCCTCCCTTGTCCGTATGTCTATTAGATTATATTTTCCTAACTTAGGAGTCATTCCTTAATATTGGGTCTACTAGTACTATTGGGCTCACTTGGGATAATGGGGACACCTATACCAATAACTAGAGTGTGGGGAACACAAATAGACGTTAACTGTAATTGACTGCACCTTCATGCATCAGTTTATGTGCCTCCTAGACCAATCCCTACAATTTAGGAGCCACTGAGAGTGCCG
Source organism: Pseudotsuga menziesii (assembly GCA_001517045.1). NCBI lineage: Eukaryota > Viridiplantae > Streptophyta > Pinopsida > Pinales > Pinaceae > Pseudotsuga > Pseudotsuga menziesii. Next base: position 524,079 of record LPNX010029814.1, read on the forward strand.
AAACCAACCTCCTTCAATTGTTGGTAGTTGGTAACTAGTTAAGCTAATCTATGCTCCAGTTACATTCAGTTAGATGTCCTCCAGTTAAGTTAGCGCCAGTCTTGCATGGCTGCATGTGGGAAGGTATCTATTCTCACCTACTTCTCACCTACCACATTAGTTTAACTGGTTTAACTGATTATAACTGACCGAGAGACTGAATTAGACATCTGGAGTTAGTCTAGTGAGCTCCGATAGTGATTTATACACTTCTAGTTAGCCATGCAGTCAAATTGATTTGGTAGATTCAAATCATATCCACATGATTCGAATTCTTGTTTATGCAACATTGTTGTATACTGTTGGGATGAATGAAGTTGATACTGTAATTATACTAAGAAATACTTATCTGTTTCCTGTGAAATTTGTCTTGTTCAGTGTGTATTATTCATTCCATTACACTGCATAATAATATAATCTAATTGCACTCATTGCCTGAAGATCAATGGCACATTAATTCAAACACCACCCAGGTAAAAACTTTAAGAAATGATCACATGCTTTAGTAGTTGAGTTCATTGACTCTTGAATGAGGATAACATCAACTCTAACAAAAGTAAACAGTTGCTTGAGGGATATAGCCTTATGGGGTCACCCTAACCCTCGAATATTGAGGTACAAGAGTAGCATTAAGTAACCCAGGGATTGGGCTCAGCTACTCTAAGGGCCCTGGGAACAAAGGTTGGTGAAGACAATGAAAGGGATGCCGCATATAATCTCTTCTACAATATAGTATAGGAGGACGTGGAATCTAAAGTAGGGGAGGGTCTTGGGTCCTATCTGAACCTTTCTTATTGTTTTTATCCCTATTGGTCACATTTTGGTGGCGATGTGGGTTTAATGGGAAAGTCATAGGGATTTGGGAAGGTATTTTAGAGAAAATTGAAAAAGGAAAGCTAGTAGCTACATCAACAAATGAGGTCTTTAATTTCTTACCAACCGCCAATTCGGTCGACTTGATAAAATTCAGTTGAACCAAGGTAATCTCATCATAGCACGTAGAGGGTTGTAACTTAGACATACATTCTTTAGCTGTGGAGATCAAAGTAGTACTAGGAGAAGAGTGCAATATCGATAAGTTATCTGATACATTATCTATCAGAGGAGATAAGTCATCCAAGTGGGCCAAACCTTTATGTCCAATATCTCGAATCTGAGATTTCGGGAATTGACGACTCAGATGTCCCGTATTTCGACAAAGGTACCAGTGGAATGAAAACCCTTTGTAATTAATACACTACAATTAATTTTTATAGCCCCATATGATTATAACTTCGTATGGTAATTCCTCAGTGACATCTAGGTCCACAAGGACAGATGCCACCCAATTGTCACCATTAGCCAAATATCATTCATCAATGGAGATGAAGTGACCAAGAAAGTTATCCGACCCAACAATAACCTCCTTTGTCGAGAGGGGAAATAGAAATTTTGGAAGCAACATCCAAAGATGGTGATGGGTCAGTCATTCCGTATCTAGGTCAAAGTTTTGATGCCAACGCTTAATACAAGAGACCCATTATTGATGACCTAGTAGCGAGCCAAAAATATTTGCAGGTTCCTGCTCCTTCAGGAAAATGAACACAAACCACCCATTTGGAAGTAAGTTGACCTTTGGGCAGTAATACAATGAGCCACTCTAGTGCTCTGTAACTCAACGAGCCATCTCAACTCTATTCATCTTCAAATATTCCAATCACTGAGTAAGTGCTAGAATAGCTAAATTCGCCACCTGCCCATATTGATACCATTTCCCAAAACATAAGCAAGTAGTTCAACCATGGCTTTATAAAGCTTCTACAGTGACCAATTCCTCATCTTTACGCCAGGGTTTTTTATGCCACTTAGCAGATGAGGATTTATCTAGAGAAATATATTCCTTCACACCCGTAATGTTAGTCGAAGGAGAAACCCCAACCGATGGATGTTCAGTCGCAAGTACAGAAGAAAGAGAGGACTTCTCCCCCTTTTTGGGAGTGGTTAGAGGTAAAGAATACACAGGTAAAGGCAAGGCCCTTCAAGCAGAAAACCCCTCCCAACAGAAACAAGTACCAGGTCAGGATCCTTAGATTTCGAGTTCAGTCTCGCCTTCCTGGAAAGTGCTTTAATCGATAGTTTCATATCCTTACTGACAGAGTGCCCCATAAGTAAAGTATCCTGTGACGAGGAGAAAAGTTCCATGACAAATAATATAAAATGAAAAGTGACAGGTAAAGAGACGTTAGGGAATAAGATATGAACCGAGACCACAAACAAAGCCGACAACTTAAAAAATGGAGACCAACCCTTGAAAATCCCACACAATGTCGATTGTCTTAAAAACACAGACCAAACCTTAAAAACCCCACATCCATGGCTAAAAAAACTCACAGTGTCAGGTATTCCCACTTTTTTAGCGTGGTTGGTACTAGGTCCTCCTAGAAAGTAGGACGGGACTCCATGAAGGTAAGGAGAGGATGAAAACAGTAGCAATGTAAAACAACCCAGGAAGCTAAACAGACCTACCGAAAATGAAAATCCCAAGAAGTAAGCAAGCTAGTCCATGAACAATGAGGGTCAGCAAAATAGTCCCTAGAATACCAGCAACCACCAAAGGAACCTGAACTGCAAAAGCGTTTCAAACAACATGGTTAGGTTTTTAAACATGGTTGGGCTTTCAGAAAGCATCCAAAGAGCCTCTAAAACTTCTTGTTGACAGTTAAAACGAAAGAAGTGATCGTTTTAAATATTATTATTTAAATCATATCTTTTAGAGGCTTTTTATTTCAAAATGCATAATCTAAACCTTAGTAATGACAAAAGATAGAAAAAACTCATCTTAGTTTATTTGGTTTTCATAAAATTTACATCAAATAAAATTATAAATTCAAACCAAACTATTAATAATAGTAAGCAAACCCATTTAAATGTTTTAAGTTTTCTTATCAAACTTACTTCTAAAATTTAAAAAAAAAAACTTTGAAAAATAAACTCTAACCAAATTTTTAAAAGATTGGTAATATTAAAATCCACTTTATTACAAATGCTATCCAAATCTTCAACTAACTATAATGTCCTCGATATCCATGTTTTTTTTTCCAAGAAAAAAATTCATAGCTTTATATTAAATATAAAACCATATGTTTCATGTTCATCATGGTCATACATTCCACAACAAAAGTCTGAATATGTTCAGCTTATAAGGCCAATGATTAGCTGAAACTACAAAGATTACAACAAGGGGAGCCTTCTAAAAAACATTTAACGACACAAGGAAAAAAATACAGGAAGATCCCAGAGACAAGAGCGCCCCAGGGACGACAAAGTGCCCTCGAACAACTCCCATTTGTCCAAAATCCCTACCGGAAAAAGGAGACCTTTCTTGGAGAGCAGGTCTGCCTCGAAATTATTCTCCTAAAAGTATGCTGAAAGACTAGTCGAATGAAAAGGGATCTGATCCTATCGATTTCCTCATAGTAAGGGAGAAGAAATATATTCCAAGGAGGCTTGCTCAGCTTGAGGCAATTGATCACCAGTTTGGAATCGTCGAAGCCTCTGAAGATGTTGCACCCCATACGAAAGAGAGAGCCTCAAAAGGATGAATAAAGCTGAGAATTCAGCGTTATTATTAAACACATCACCCAGTCCGGCAGCAAACTGAATGGGATGAGAGTTGGTAAGGTGGATAAGCCCACCGGCACCACCAACCCAAGGCCTGCCTTGTGAGGCGCCATCCACGAAATCCTAAGGGAAAGAAGCATCCACTGGGGGAGGAGTAATGGAGTGAGCAAGTTTGATGGAGGCCACCTGAGGAAAAGATTTGAAAATGCCAAAGCACCGTCCCGCAGTAGTCTGCACTAGAATTATAATACCATCAAAAATTACCTTATTCCTAACGAGCCAAATACCCCATGCAGCAAACGCATGAAGGGCTATGGCTAACTAAATATTCTTGTTCTAAGATATCATCCAAATTGAAAAAACCAAACCTCATCTTTATGAGAATATATATATAAAGGTTCTTGTTGTATACATGGTAGATTAAAGAAAAGATGGTAAATTAAATTTATAGATCGGGCGTTAGGGGCATAACTTGTTTGTTTATGTTTGTAAATATTAAGTTTTCTACAAATTTAACATATCATATTGATAATCAATATTTTTTTATGTTTGTAAATATTAAGTTAACAAATTTATCATATCATATTGATAATCAATATTTGTAATGAATTTTTTTATTTATTTTAAATGTGATAATTAAGGTTTATAATGACAATATTATTAGGATAATAATATTTATAATGAGAATGTATTTTTTTTTAAATTTGATGGTTTACGTGGAGAGTATCAAGGTGTATTCTACATGTTTATTTAAAAATTAAAAAATATAAATAATACAGATTCATCTTAAACCAAATGTATGAAACATAGAAAAAAAATCCAATTTTTTGAGGTGCAAATTTTTTTATCCTAAACTTTTTTCACACCATCAAAAAAATGGATCCATGCTTGAAATTGGATTTATGCTAATAATATTGACAATGTCATTTGCAATATATTCATTGTCCTTACAATAACTGACATATGATTCATGACTATTTGATTTAACCCTTGGTTTTATATTCTCATCAATATTCATAATAACAATATAATGAATTTATAGGGGAGGCAAGGAGGGGTGGGGTTCTCATTACCCTGGACGGAAAGAAGGAAGTGTCCTACTCTTGGGGCCTTGGACTAGAATCAAACAATATGTCTGAAGCTCTGGCCCTCTGGCAAGGCCTTCATCTCGCCAAAGCTCAAGGTATCAACAACATCGTGGTTATTGGGGATTCTAGGCTTATTATACAGGCACTCATGACAAGTAATCCTCCCACGGACCTGAAGATTCATCAACTGATAAGGAAAATCCAAAGCTACGTATGGCCGCGAACCAGCTGGCATCCTCCCTAGACAAAGGCGTCCTCACGCTAAATGATATTAGGTCCTGATGCTCCATTCCTTAAGCCCCCGATTTCCTGGTTGCCCATATGACCTTATTCCTTTGTCCTAAGAGGCCTTCTTCGTGGCCTTCCACCTGGGCCTCCCTTCAATTCATGGAGTGCCCCTTCCTTGCTTGTGGCATGTCCTGGATCAACGTGAAGGCACGTGGGAGCCTGCATGTGGCACACGCAGGGATACATGAAGATGGTTGCTTGTATGAATGGTCCAGGCCTTTGTCAAATCCACCTTTCCTCACCTCGACTTGGCATGCTTCTAACATTGTCCTTCTGAGCATTTTGGAGATCTCTCATCCTCCCACATCATCTGGAATGATGACGAGCGAGGTGCATGGATTTAAACAAGGTGGCGGATGGTTCTTTCTCCACCGTCGTTGGTTTATTTGCAGGGTTGATAGAGTCACTAGTGTTGTCGGGTTTTTGCTCATCTCCGTTTCCATGGACACGTCTTCGGAGTCCACTGCGTCCTCCCCACTGACACTGCATGTTGAAGATGATATCCAGGATATCAGGAAGGGTATGCCTAGAATGAATCGACTTCTAAACAGGATGGACACGGAGGGAGGGCGTCGTTTGGCGAACGTCGATCAGGATTTGGTCTAGCTTCGAAAATAATTCGAGCTCTCGATCAAGCAAACTGAATAGGTGTTTACCAAGTTCCTGGCAAAATTGGAAATCAAGATTGAAAAACTGGAGCTGAAAGTGATTAAGCTGGAGGTTAAGGAGGACTCTGGCTCCTCCTCGCATCATGGTGGAAAATCTCGCTAATGCATGTATTCTCTAGTCTTGGCTTAGCTTTTTTTTAAGTATAGACGACATAGTAACTAGTTTAGTAGCTTATAGTTTTATCTTGTAAATTCCCTAAATAGTATGGAGTTTTTTTGGACTTATTCTTGCCGCTTCCACAAGGGCACCTAAATTTGCCACTTCCATAAGGGCACCTGAATTATGTGATTTTTTTTCTCAATGGTTATACCACTACTCCTTTAATATAATCATTTCTGTTTCAAAAAACAATATAATGAATTTATTAATATTTTAAAGTTATTACCACTAGTATTTATAAAAACCATTATTTTTTTTATTAACTTGTTCATAATGAAATATTAATGTTCAAAATTACAATAGCATTACCTTTGTTTTTAAAATCAAATTTTAATTAAAAATATAAATTAAACTAAATTTATTATTTTGATATTATCAACATAATATCATATTTACAATTAAATGAAAAAACATAAACAATAATATTAAAAAAAAAATTAAAACACCATCGTAAAAAATTAGAAGATGTTGCAAGTTAAAAAGTTATTTTACATCAAAACATCCCAATGCATTTATAAATATAAATTAATTTTGTATTAGTGATTTCATACATCTTTTTTATAAATTTAAATAAAATAAACTTAATTTAATTTTTAATATTATTTTTAGAAATAAATAAAAATAAAAATTAGTTTTTAACCTTATTTTTTAAATAATAATAATGTCACCTTAAAATGTGTATTAAAAATATAATTAAATATTTAAAAACAATAATTACAAAATATATATATATATTCAAAACTATAATTAAATATTCAATTGCAATCATTATAATTCAAAAATATATATAAAAATATGTTTATTTTCTATTAATATTTCACTCATTTAAAACTATTATTTTAATCACCACATAATTTTAAAAATACAATTTAACTACTTCATTTCAAAAATACAATATCTTTTTTAACCTCATAAATTAGAAATACAATTTCAATGTTTCAAAACTACAAACTTATTACTTTATTTCAAAAAATTCAATTAGCATTTTAAAAATACAATCTAATTATTTCAAAAATTCAATCCCATAAAAATAAGTCACCATTTCAAAACTATCATCTCATTGCTTATGTTCAAAAATTAGATCACCACTTTAAAAACTCAATCTCACGACTTCAAAAATGCAATCTAACCATTTCATTATTTTGAAATCAATTAATGTTATAAAATGCAACTTTAAAAACTCAATCTCACGACTTCAAAAATGCAATCTAACCATTTCATTTTTTAGAAATCAATTAATGTAATAAAATGCATAGAAGTATGATGATAAACAATGGTTTTGCATGAGTAGACCAACTAGCTAAGATAATGTATCTTTTGTTTTCATAGTTTATGGGTCGCCAAAAGGAAATGTACTCTTATCAGAACGAAATGTACTCATCACTTCAAATGAGTAACCAAACTGAAGTGTAACGAATTAACAACGGTCATGGTCAATGAATCAATTTCGTAATAATTGTAAATTGTATCCTTCAAAAGTATCAATTTAAAAAATGTAATATATTATTTAAAGAAACAATTTAAACATATTTATCCATGATTGTAAACGAGCTCGATCAATTATTATAAAAAAAAAACTATTTTTATATTATCATCATTTAAAAAACAATTTTTACAATATTATTATTTTTTAAAAATCAATTTATACAATACCATCGTTTAAAAAATCAATATACAATACCATCAATTGAAAAATCAATAAATCATATAATTATGAATAAATATGCAATTTCTACAATATCATTATTTTAAAAATCATATAATTATTAATAAAAATGCAATTTGACTTCAAAAATAAATATATTTATAAATAAATACAATTTTACTTAAAAATAAATATAATCATAAATAAAAATACAATTTAACCATTTCAAAAATTCAATTTTGTAAAAATGAATCACTCAAATTAATATAAATAAAATGTAATCATTGATCACTTCACATGAATTACCAAAACAAAACTAAATTAATGAATCACACAAATGAATAGAAATGAAATGTAGTCATAACTTCAAGAGTTACCAAAACCAAATTAATAAAGATCATAGTGAATAATCAATTTAGAAAAATTCAATTTCATCATTTTAAAAAAACAATTCCAGTCATCTTTAATCAATTTGGTAACATGGAATAAGCACTCAAATCCTTTTTTTCTTAATTTCACAAGTTTGATTCCTATTTAATTAATTTGGTGCATGGAATAAGTACTTAAATCACATTTTTATCCAATAAAATTTATTTATAAAATTAAGAAGAAGAAAAAAGCACTGAAATCATAGTTTTATTGAAAAGTTTTAAAAAAAAATTGAGGGAAATCATAGTTTCATTTCATTGTTGTGAATTTTTTTACTAGATTTTTAAATTTCACAAATTTGAGTCATATTTAATCAATTTGGTAGTATGAAATAAGAAGTACTTAAATCACATTATTATTTAGTAAAAATTAATTTTAAAAAGAAATAAATCTTAATTTCACTAAAAAATAAAAATAAAATAAAATAATTTGACAGAAATAATAGTTCCAATGAATTTTTTTTATAGATATTGTTGTAAATTTTTTTATCTAATAAAAATTCTCAATCTCTAAAACAAAATGTTCCTTAAATCACAAATCATAGTTCCACTTCATTGATGTAAATTTTTATTTAATAAAAATAATATCTAAATTTCATAAAAAATGTGACATAAATCATAGTCAACTCTATTGTTGTAAATTGTGAATTGTATCCATTATTAAAAACTTTGAGAGATGGTTGGATGCATGAGGGGGATCTGCCCTGCCCTCAAGGCGCTCCTGCTGCCACCTCAACATCCCATCCAACCTTGATAAGAACGACACCAGCTTCTCATGCGTTCGATTACCTGCTCGACGTCACCTCCCTTCCCATGTGCTATAAAGTCACGTCGAGGACGAGATCGGGCATGATCGAGAAAGCATACGAGATGTTCATATCACCTTCTGCGATGATGAACACCCCTGCTCTTAATGGTTCGTTAAGGAGGTGGCTCCTCATTAAGCAGGGTGGCGGATGGAAGAAGCTCAACCTCATCATTCAACCTACAAATGAAAGAAGCTCCTTCACGAATTTCTCACATGGGATTTTTGGGAAGCAAGGTTATTTCATGAAGATTTGGCTCTATGTTCTTTCTCTACGCTCATACCGACCTGCATGCTAAAAGTTTTTCGCTTTGTGGGTACGGGTCCTTAGTGCTTTGGCCAACTCACAGGGGATTTAAACCCTCTCGATGCTGGCTCGAGACTGGAAAACCAATGTCAGCCCCCTGCAAGCATAGTTTTGCCTCTACTCTCTGCACGCTCAACCTGTCCCTATTTATGTTCCTCCTTGGGCCCGACCCTATGCATCTTATGATTTCCTTGGGAAGGATGCATCCGCAGAAGAGAATTTACCGAAGAAGGATCCCGAAGGCCGATGACCCTTCCTCTCATCAACTTGCCCCTCCTACCCGTGCCATGCAAAGCATAGTGCACATTACTCGGTTGTATAAACAACAAATTCCGAAAAATATTAGAAATGTCGAAGTGGAGGATGAGGCCAAAACCACTCGGGGATGCATCTCAGACAAGGAGGTTCAATTAGAGTTTGAAGCTTTACTCTCGGATCCTAGTTACTCTCGTGGTAGTCTCCCAACACTTGAAGACAGTGGACATGGCATGGCTGCAGAAGTACCTCATGGGAAACACGTTTATTGAGCGAGGTGAAACTCATCAAGAGATTTTGCTACAGCTCGACAAGATCACAGCTCACCTGAGGCAAATTGCCAAGCACCTGGGAATCACGCTGACCAACAACTAAGGACCTCCCCTCTAGTTCAAAGGTGAAGCTTGAAATAGGCTAGTTTTTGTTTTCTCTTAGTAGATGGTTTTTCTCTTTTTGTCAAATAAAAAACATTAATAGAATAAGTATAAATCAACTATGTTTGTAAATGGTTTAACCTAGTCTCTTTCAGGCAGGACTTAGATGTTTTACTTATTTCTAAGCATGTTTTTTCTCTGTTAGGAAGGCTCTGACAATCTCAAACTCTTCGATCCCATTTTCCCTTTGTTGGGAGGGCTTAGTTTAGAATGATATATATACTCTCTTTTTCCAAGGCAACAAGACATACTCTAAATTATCAAAAAGAAATGAAGAAAGAAAAAAAACACTTTGATCATAAAGTGATTTTTTATCCATTATTAAAAACTTTAGGTTAGACACAAGATGAGACGATTTTAATACCCCACAATTTGAGTAACACGTTATACATTATTTTATAGTTAAAAAAAATTTACATGTACCAATAAAACATAACATAACAACGAATGAATCTATCATGAACATAGAATTAGGCAACAATCTAACAACGAATTAATCCATCATCAACATAGAATCAGTTTGCCCAATCTTGGCAAATGGTGGACGGGGTTGGGAGACGTAATCATGCTAACTTATACATTAGAGATTACACTGGTAATGGGCTATGATATCAATGTTCATGAAAACAGATGAATAAGGGTTACACATTTTGGCCGAAATCTCTACGAAAATTGTAAATCTATGCGCTTTCATAGACTCTTCCTTAAAATTTAGGAAATGCTTCCCTTGCATAGTAGAATGACGATCATACAACTTTATGATCTCTTCTTGCAAATCTATGCCAATTCATAGGTAAGACTTTCCCTAGCATGCTAGAATCAATATCATACAACTTGATGTTATGATTTCTTCTGGGTCAGAGATGGCTCCAAATCAAGATCATACAACTTTCTAAGATGGCTCCACTGTTGGGAGCTTGGGCAACTATGGTCCCAAATGGACGGACCTCTCTCATGCAAAATTTAATCTAGGTCTAAGAAGAGGCTTGGGTTGATAAGGCAACTAATGGTTGGAAGGAGAAGTCACCATGCAAAATCTTCATTAGTTTTTCTTTACACCACAGAAAGACTCCATTTGTTATTTTTTTTTTTTTACCATATGGGAACAGCAACCTCCCAAGGGTATATCCAACAGCCTGCAAACCAGATATACCAGAAACTTGTGACTTGGCAAGGGCCGAGACCTCCAGGTGGGGTCGCCTACCCTTCTAGCCTTGCCACAGCAGGTCATATGAGCAACCCTACCCCCGCCGGTTTTGAACCTGTGACCTCCAGGGAGATTACACATGTTCTTAACCACTGGGCCCACTCAGGTTGTTCTTACACCAGGGTAGGGAAAGGTAATTAAGGTTTTAATTCTTCGCCTTACCCGTAGTAACAAAATTTTAGATCAAATCGTACTTTACATCCCCTATTGAAGGGCCAGGTTAAAAACTTCCCTCAAAATTGCATATTATTAGTTTATTAGTTTAATTGCAAGTAGAAATATAATACCAAAATTTACACTTGAAAACTCCATAAATATTGCATGTAAAGCACTCAAACCATGATAGCATTTAATGAAAACATCTGGAACCTTCCCACTACTATATTATTTTTATTTTTAGCAATCGATTTTTTAAAATCTAATCTTTTATGTTTGCAATGACATTTTAAAATCTAATCTTACCAAAACCAACGCGTTTGACGACGATAATCAATGAAACGGTTGAACTCAAACTTCCACAATACACTGAGTGAATCCGGCCCAAAACACTGGATCTGTCAAACTACAACTCCCAAAAAAACATTGAAAATATTTGGGAGGAATGGACCCTACTAAGCACTTTCCAATATTCCTCTTCTCCCCATATGGGGCATCGCATTCCACTTTTTTTACCTATTTTGGAAAACTTTCGATGATGCTTGGCTCTACCGTTGGATATAATTTTTTGAGAAAGCAATCACAAATTATTTATCAACCTTCTCATTTAGTTATTATTGAATGAAAAAAAGTAGCCATATTTCAAACCTGAACGAAGATATGATTTTTTGAGAAAGCAATCACAAATTATTTATCAACCTTCTCATTTAGTTATTATTGAATGAAAAATAGTAGCCATATTTTAAATCTGAATGAAAAAGAGTGGCCATATTTTAAACCTGAATGAAAAAGAGTAGCCATATTTCAAACCAAAATTGTCTACAGAAATTTTATACACCAGGTTTTTGCCACTTCCAATAATTTCACTTATTTTAATGATGAAACATTGACACTCACAATAAATTCTTATTTTAATGATGAAACATTGACACTCACAATAAATTCTTATTTTAATGATGAAACATTGACACTCGCAATAAATTCATCTAAATTCATTTTTATGATAAAACATTATTTGAGAAATCCTTAGGTACTTCTCCATTTTTTCTCCATTTTTTTTTTCAAGGATGAGACCATCCTATTTTTCAAGGATGAGACCATCCAAATTTTAGGATAGGATTTAGGATAGGATTTTGACTGTCCAGACCTCAGGATTGGTACTTCGTCATTTCCCATTTTTTAGGATGGTACCCAAGGTAAACAGTAGGGACCTTCCGCTAGCTTAAACAACTCTCAACTCTCAATGCTGGAACAGCAAGTCTTTAGGATGATACCCAAGGTAAACAGTAGGGACCTTCCGCTAGCTTAAACAACTCTCAACTCTCAATGCTGGAACAATGCTGGAACAATAAAAACTTTCTGGGTAACAGTAGGAACAATGCTGGAACAGTAAAGACTTTCTGGGTAAACAGTAGGGACCTTCCGCTAGCTTAAACAACTCTCAACTCTCAATGCTGGAACAGTAAAGACTTTCTGGGACCTTAGAGACCTTCTGCTGGGACTTTATGCTAGCTTAAACAACTCTCAACTGCTCAAGCTAACCCATCTCACCCATCTCAACCACTTAAGCTAACCCAACCCACCATGCTACCAATAAATTTACTTCAATAAATAAGATTAGATAAAAATATATACTCTTTTAACAGTGTAACATAACTCCAACACTGTTAAAAGTAGATTTTTAACAGTGTACCAGTGTTGATTTTTAAGTAAGTCCGTAGATACTGTTAGAACACTGTTGATTGTATCAGACATATAATCATGCTTCAATTACAATGCTTCAATTACAATGCCAGGAATGAAATGCAACAAAGAAATTAGATACCCAACACCATAGAAATCGAAAAAATAATTATTATCTACACACATTCAGATTATCGTTCATTCCAGACACCTATAAAATGTCAGAATACAGTACGATTGAGGTTCAATTAAGATATGATGAAGAGTATCGAAAGAAGTAGTTGAGTATTTCGTAATTAGAATCCAAAATATAATTATTATCAACACACATTCAGATTACACCATTCATTCCAGATAACTATAAAATATTAGAGTGCAGTACAATTGAGGCTCAATTAAGATACCATGAAGAGTCAAAAAGAAAGTTGTTAGGGTATTTCCTTTCCCGCCTGTTACCTGTACTTCATAAACCTAAGCGTGGAAGAAAATTTATGGGTTAGTAAACGAACTACTTCCATATACACTGCTGCTGGTTTAACAAAGTACAGCCAGAATGGATGCAAAAGGTTATTATTTATGGCAAGCTGGGTAAATCTGCCTGCACATAGATTGACAGGATCACCTCATACCGTCATGAAATATTTCTTCACAATAATAAGTGCTTACGCTCTCATGCATGACAATGACCAAATTTAATTGCCATTAACGATGCTGCAGCCTCTTCAAGTTCTCCGAAGCTTCTCAGTAAGGGCAGCCTTGAAAACTCTTCTTGAATGTGTTTTTTCATGTCTTTTCCAAGACCATGATTCTTGTAGAAAGCTGAGAACTGAGCTTGTCGATCAGAGGCAGCGCCCAAGCTGCTCTTAGTAGTAAACTTATTGTTCTTTTTCAAGCCTGCTAGGCCTGTGCTACATGAATTGGTTGATCTCTTCTTGTAAGAAAAAGACTCAGTAGCAGCAGCAGCAGCTGCAATCATGGCCCGCCTCCTCTTATTGTAGCGTATACCACAAGCATTGCAGAGGGACTGTTTTCATGGATATGATGTTAAAATTAAGTTGCAGAACTGTAAACAGAAAAGGAAATCTTTTCAAAAAAAACCTAGAAATCACACATACATTACCTTAGGACCTTCTGGGCCACTTCTCCATAGCGGTGTTGTGGTCCTTTCGCAGTCGGCGCAAACCCTAGGACCATTTCTGGACGAAGCTGCAGTTTTTTTTCCTTTGTTTACACGATCAGCTGGAGCATTTTCTTGATCAGTTATTCCAGCCGTTTCTCCAACCTGCAATAAACAATAACTCAGTATCAAACCATACAAAATCCCAACACAAAACCCAAAACATGCGAAGTAAAAATCCACCTACTTGATCATCATTAACATCTGAATCTGTCGTTAAAGAAGTCACCAGGATTCTCCGGAACCCATGATCAGCTTTGAATGTTGATTCGTCTTCCTCACATGCGTTTGAATCCGATCTGCTGAGACCCAGTTCTAGTTTGGTGTGGCCATGCACATTAATATCATCACTCTCTTCTTCCTCATCTTCCTTAAATCTCATGAACCCAAGGTCCATGGTTTTGACATCATTGGTTTCTAGAGATGACAAGCTTCTGGAACTGCCATATCCTGAGGGAGATCGAACGACACCATTAAATTCCCAATCTGGGGCAATCATTTTTGCCTTAATATCCTAGGGATCATAAAGTTCTGAACTCAACTGCAGCTTTACTATATAATAATAATACTGCTTCTATGCTGCTGCAGCAACATCCAGAGCCCAGAGATCGCCGAAGCTCCAAACTCTGGTTTCTAAGACAAGGGGGCGAGAAAGGAAACCCTAATAAACAGTAAGTGGCATATAGATCATGTGATCTAATCACGGTCATACCATATCCGAAGTTATAAGTCAGATGGGGGTCTGAAGGTTGGAGTCGAGTCAGCCATGGCGGATAAGAGATGAGGCTGCAGCACTGCAATATGACTTGAATTGGGAGAATTTGAAAGCGTATAAAGAATGAAGGGTCGGGGACTGTGACAGGCACGTGAGATGGAACTGCAAGACAAAATTGGTGCCTCAGAAAGTTGTTAGAAAAGTTAAACGGCACGCAGGCAGAGACAACACATGCCAGACATTCTTACTGAGACTCAGCACTGGGGACTGTGGCCGAGAGACACAAGGAGCCATTTCCGCATTCAAAGTAATGAGCCAAAATCGCCGCTAAGAGACGGGAATGGAGGCCGGATTATTCAAAGAAAAGGAAAAGAAATCTGAGAGAGCATTAACTCCACCCACAAGGACATTGAAACTTCGCAGGGTACGAAGCAGCTGCACAGCAATTCATGCCCCCACTCCAGTATGTCGTCTACCTCAGATGCCAACATCGAGACAGGCCAGCATGCCTGCCTTGCCCTAATTAAATTTCACCAATTTACAAACCCCATTAATCTATAAAAACCTCGATCATTTCACAATCCTCAGCGCGCCGCTGCTCATTGCAGTCGTTCGTTCAGACAATTGTAAACAGCACAGCTCTGTATTTATTGATCAGCTAAGCTGGCGGTAAAGGCACATAATATTTTATCAACACCGACGGCGTAATTACAATTTTCAAAACAATGCTCCGCTGTTGCACGCAGCCAATGCTGGTATGTTTTGCCAAAACTTTTTGACAGTATTAATATCATTAACCTTTTGAGTCCAGCGCGGTTTCCCATCACATGTTTTACCGTGTACAGCCAAAATCTAGAGCGTGCGTCCGTATATTTACAATCACTGACAGAGACAGGTAAATCCACAAAGCTGCTGCGGCAAATAGTTATGAAAAATAATTGTTTTGCATTTAACGCAGATCATATGCAATCTAAAATCCAATATACAAAATCTAAAATCCAATTTACAAACATTCTGCCTCACATAATTACCAGTTTGAATCATGATTTATATCTGGTTTCCATTTTTTTTCTTAATTTTTTATTACGGCTCTAGTGAAAGATAATGATTATTTCGTTGATAATTTTCGAACGCATTTAATGATTATTTGGTTAATATTTTATATTAACTATTTTTCAAAACTATCTTGTGAAAAAAAAATGACTTAGAAATTTCTAAAGTTTGACAAAAATTTGGTACTCTACTGAAATTTTTCATTTTTGTTTTTGTGAAAATGGAATTTTCATGATTTTGAAATTTTATTAACATTGAACTCTATTAAATTTGAATGTGTTAATGCTCGTGTTTTTATTTTTGCAATGTCATAGCTACAAGTTGTAAAGGTTTTTTTTTTTTTTTTTTTTCATCTTATCATTAAGCAAAGGCATTTTTGTAAAGTTCAACCAGAGAAGGCAAATTTGAATAATTTGTGTATTTTATATCTAAGTTATCCTCACAACCATTTGGACGCAATGTAAAATGAAGGTTTGCCAGAAGGTGATCATTAAAGCATATGCAAGATCACTAGTTAAGAGAGTTTCATGTAAAAATGGGCAAGGAAGGTAAGCTCATAGATGACATGGAAGGAAAGCCATATAGATTTATTGGATGTACAAACAAAGTACCGCCTAATTATGTTAGAATTTCATGTGGCATGTTTCCATGAAGAGCTACAGTGGAGAGAAGGGACACCATATCATGATGAAGGGGTTGGAAGAGTAAAAGAGATAGTTTGGTGATGTTGGCATGATAGCCCATGAGAGGAGGAAATAAACATCTCTATCGCTAGTAGTTGGAAAAGTTAATGAGAAAAAGGTAGTGGGAAAGGAAAAATGAAAGGAAAAGCCTCTCAAGTAGAAGGGGAATGAGCAATTGGTTTAGTATTCCGAGAAAGGACCAAGAAGGGAGTTAGATTCAAACAAAGAGAGATGGAGAAGAAGGGAGTTAGATTCAAACAAAGAGAGATGGAGACCTAACCTGAGAAGAAGAGGCATCTGAGGAGAAAGCACCTCTAATATAAAGAAGGTTGGGTACAACCTTGAAATGAAGATAATAGGAATACAACACATTGAGAGGGGGGAAGTAGTCAAAGAGGAAGCTGTTTGATTTGCAAATTGAGTAAACACCCTTATAAAAAAAGTAGTCAAAATTCTAGTCTTCATTGTTGTGTAAAACCACAAATAATTGAGCAAAATCAACATATAACAAATATATAATTAAAAATGACAAATTAAACAAAAATGATGGATGAACAAATTCCATGGAGACGTTATTCTCTTCCATTTCCTCCAAACTAGACAAATTAAACCACAAACAAGTGGAAATTAGTTTTCGTACCATAGCCCATTAGGAGAGCGGAAGGGGTAGGGTTTTCACTAAGATTTTGGGTAAATTTGTCATAATGATTACTATTACAAGGTGGAAGATGGGCTTTCCTTTAGATATTTTTAAGGTTATATGTGGGGAAATTTGATACTTTTGGTGCCACAATGGATTGAGATGGGCTTTTGCTTGATAGTTCATCATCGATTTAGGGAACATCTTTGTTAATTTGACTAATTTATGGTTACATAGTTTAATGCCAATCCAGTATGTGAAACCAAAGAAATTGAAGTGTATAAGTGAGGTCCCTTATATGAGGATTTGATCTCAGGTTGGTCACCTTAAATTAGGACCATTGTTTGAAGTTCATTCCATTAGTAAAAGGAGGAGGAGAAAGTTTGAGTTGGGTTTGGGCATTATTTTTGCATGTTGTGTTTGGGTGCAATGGAGCGAAGCCTAGTGGATGGCATAATTCAGTTGCGGCTAGAGGCAAGAGAGAGACTATAAGCTTAACGAGTCTAAGATCTAACAATTCTAACTTACCTCTATAGATATTTTCATCTCTCAACCTAATTTTCCCAAGCTCTAGGTACTTATCATGATCTATGATGATATCCATGGACTATATTCTAACATATTAAGGTTGCCAGGTATGTGGATTTCCACCATCATCATATTATATGATTTTGGGTGAGTTATCATCATCCTCAACAACCACTTCCAAGTCTAGCTCCACAATATTTAACTTATTATTACAAAATAAGTAACAAGTTATATAGTATTTTGATTTTTCTTAGTTCCTAATGAGCCTTTAGCCATTTTGTGCACCACATTCTACTAGGTATTTATGCATTTTTGGAAGATTTGCACATGGAAACACAATGTTTCAAGGCATCGATTAACATTTTCTAACAAGATCATGCACCAATCTACTGTCCAATTTATGAAATTGGTGCATAATTAACTTGTTTATCTCCAAAAACAATTTCAGGGATTTAATCAGCAACAAATAAGTTATATGACATGATTTACACATTGATGTTGGCAAGTACCATTGGAAATCATGTTGAAATATTGTAACTTCAAAGGATATTCTAAATGTATTTTACTGATGTACCACAAGGGAGATGTTATTATTCCTCCGTCGGGATGTTACTATTGTAATTGGTCATCATAGAGTCATGAGGTAAAGCCTCCATTGAAAGTCGGGTCATTAGTACCCCAATGAATAATATAAACTATTGTTTTGAGTCTTCCTAGGTGAAGTCAGCCCAGACAGTTTAGTGGGGCCGACTTGTTTAGGGTAAAAGTTAGTTGACATAATGTGTATAAATAAAGGAGTTGTGTTCCTCATTATAACATAGACTCACTCACTTG
This sequence comes from Pseudotsuga menziesii, assembly GCA_001517045.1. Taxonomy (NCBI): domain Eukaryota; kingdom Viridiplantae; phylum Streptophyta; class Pinopsida; order Pinales; family Pinaceae; genus Pseudotsuga; species Pseudotsuga menziesii. The sequence goes on from LPNX010029814.1 coordinate 542,472, forward strand.
AGTAGCGCATAGGAGAGAGAAACTGAACAACAAGGAGGAGAATACTTGTTTTGGGATTTTATCTTATACATCTTATACCGAGGAAGTTTTGGTGGGTTTTCTTCCCCTTGAGGGTTTTCGAAGATAAATACTGTGTATATCTTGTGATTGTGTTTCTTTTATTGATTCTTCATATGCAAAGTTTGGAATTTGGATTGAACACTAATGATATCTAGTCTAGCATATGAAATCTTAACATGGTATCAGAGCTAGCCTAAATAGGATAACTTTCACAAGGTGAAACTCTCTCTCCTCTCCCTCGAGAAGAAATTGGGGTTTCTACAAAGTTTGGAATTCGGAATATCTGCTTACATAGAAAGTTGCACCTCCCTAGAGTGCATCTATTAAGCCCAAGATCGAAGTTTTTGAGTGGTTGAATCTCCGAGAAAGCCAAACCCTAGTTTGGCCCTTAACCAGAAAATTGCAGAAAACCATAACCATAAATTCTGCAGAAAATTAGAACCTCGCAAGTAGGATTTGAAGGGTGAATATTTGGGATCTCCAGAAATCAGTTGGACCAACCAACTCGCCTCAGTCAAGCGCATCTCCTAGTAAGGTCAACTTTTCATTTTGAGAAATTTCAAGTTTTAGTGACCTGCTAGACAGGATGGTCCCAAGCACTAAGCTTAAGGACAAATTGGAAGGCATAGAAAACTTCCTAGCATGGAAGTATAGGATTTGTCTCATGCTAAAAGAGAATGGCCTTGAGAAGTACATCAAGGATGAAGTTGCAGAACCAATAGAAGTTGAAGCCAAGGAGAAGCATCAACAAGACCTAATCAAGGCAATGAGGATCATTGTTGATTCTATCAAAGATCACTTGATCCCTCAAGTGTCATATAAGAAGACACCAAAGCAAATGTATGATGCACTTTCCAAAATGTATGAGGGAAGGAACATCAACAAAAAGATGAATTTGAGAGCTCAACTGAAGGGCACCAAGATGAGTAAAGAAGAGTCAATTCAAGATTACTTCACAAGGGTCTCCCAATTCAAGGAAAAACTAAGTGATATTGGAGACACCCTTGATGAGGATGATCTAGTCATGACTGCTCTCAATGGTCTCACTAGACCTTGGGATTCATTCATACAGACTCTGTGTACCAGAAAATAAAGTGTGAAGTTTGACATAATATGGGAAGATTGCATTCAAGAAGAAGCTAGAGTAGCTAACAGAGAAGCTCTACTCAAAGAAGATGATCAAGCTTTAGCCATCCATACTAAAGGAAGAAAACAATCAAACTTCAATAAAGGTAGTCATAAACCTTCAAAGAATAAGTTTCAAAATAAAAGAATAAACAATAATAAGAAGGATTACTCAAAGTATCAATGCTATAACTATCATAAGATAGGACACCCTGCAGAGAGTGTCCATCACCAAAGAAGAAGAAGAACAAAAGACATCATGCCCATCCAACTGAAGATGAGAATGAAGAACAATAAAGACCTCTAAAGAGACTGACAAAAGAAGAAGATGTAGAGGAATATGTACTATTCTCTGCACTCTCTGGGTCTGTAACACCTGGAAAAGATACATGGCTTATTGATAGTGGTGCTTCAAAGCACATGATAGGGAAGAAGCAAGCTCTGCCAAGACTTGAAAAAAAGAACTCTCTTCAGAAAGTGTCATTAGGAGATGACTGTCAATTGGTGAATCAAGCTACAATCTTGACTCCGGGACTTCCATGAAGACGAAGGAAGTGATGTATGTACCAGTTTTGAAAATGAACTTACTTTCCATCTCAGCTCTAGATAAGAAAGGATATAGAGTTTCTTTTATAGATGGACAAGTACTTATGTGGTCCAAAGGAAAGACACTTGAAGATGATGTGGTCATTGGAGAAGAAGGAGGAGGACTGTACAAACTCAAAGGACATCTAGAGACAACCCTTTTCCATGAGACTACTAGCTCAAGTGAAATATGGCATAGGAGGCTTGCTCACATCAACTACAAAGCACTGCCCTATGTGAGCAAGGTGGTAACAGGGTTACCAAATCTGAAGATTGATCACGAGGTAACTTGCAAAGGATGTGCAAGAGGAAAGAACATTAAGAATCCCTTTCCAAAAAGTGAAACAAAGACTAAAGGTACGTTGGAATTAATTCATGCTGATGTATGTGGTCCTATGCCCTCCATATCATTAAGTGGGTATGAATATTATGTCACATTTATTGATGACTATTCAAGAAAGACATGGATATACTTCTTGAACAACAAAAGTGAAGTATTCGGGAAATTCAAGGAATTCAAAGCCTTGATAGAGAACCATTCAGAAAGAGGAATCGAGACACCGAGATCAGATAATGGTGGATAATACAATTCAAAGGAATTTGAATCATTTTGCAAGGAGGCTGGAACCAAGAGGGAACTAACCACTCCCTATAATACTCAACATAATTATGTTGCAGAAAGAAAGAATATAACTATTATGGAAGTAGTGAAAACAATGATTCATGACCAAGACCTCCCCATGCACCTATGGGCTGAAGCAGCAAGAACAATCGTATATGTGCAGAATAGATTATCTCACAGTGCTCTTGGATGCAAGACTCCTGAAGAGATGTATACAGAAAAGAAATCTGAAGTGAGCCATCTCAAGATATTTGGATGTCCAGTATATGTACATATTCCGAAATAGAAGAGAACCAAGTTGGATCCTTTTGGAAAGAAGGGAATATTTGTTGGATATTGTGAAGTCTCTAAAGCCTTCAGGATATACATTTCAGGATTCCATCATATCGAGATTAGTAGGGATGTAACATTTGATGAAGAGACAACTCTTAAGAAATCTAGAAGGTGTCAGGTTGAAGAAGTACATGAATAGGATGTACCTCCAATAATGATAGAAGTTGAACCCTCTCCTGAAATAGTAGCATATAAAGATCGTGATATGCTAGAACCTTAGGAACCCCCTACTATGGATATATCTCAAAAAATAAAACTTGCTTGGGTAAGAGAAATCATACAAGAAGCAGATAGATATGGAGCTCTAGAAGGCTCCACAAGAACACGAAAAATATCAAATCCATACTCCAATTATGTAGCTTTGATGTGTGACCTTGTAGATCAAGAACCCACCAGCTATGAGGAAGCTGCTCAGAAGAAAGAGTGGGTGGAAGCAATGACAGAAGCATACCAGTCAATAATGAAATATGATGTTTGGAATATAGTACCCAAACTAGAAAACAAAAGTGTGGTATCTTCGAAATGGATCTACAAGATAAAACATGATGTTGATGGAAGTATTGAAAAGTACAGGGCAAGATTTGTGGCTAGAGGATTCTCTCAGAAAGAGGGGATTGATTATGAAGATACATTTGCTCCAATAGAAAGGTACACATCCATCAGAACCATCATTGCACTTGCTTCCATGATGAAGTGGGATCTACACCCGATGGATTTAAAGACAACCTTCCTGAATGGTATGATTGAGGAAGAGGTTTACATCGAACAACCACATGGATTTGAAGTCAAAGATAGAGTGACTCATGTATGTAAGTTGAAAAAGGCTCTGTATGGACTGAAGCAAGCTCCTAGAGTTTGGTATGGTATAATAGATAGCTTCTTGACAAGCTTGGGCTTTGCCAAGAGTAAAGTTGATCCTAGCCTTTACATGAAGGTTATGGATGATGAACTTGTCATACTATTACTGCATGTAGATGATTTATTTCTAACTAGAAATGGGAAACATATCACATATTGCAAGAAGAAGCTAGTGGAAGAATTTGAGATGAAAGATATTGGATTGATGCATTATTTCCTCGGGTTGGAAGTGTGGCAGAGCCCAGAAGGAATCTTTCTGAACCAAGGAAAGTATGTAGTATAAATCTTGAAGAGATTTCATATGTTGGATTGTAAATCCATGGCCACGACCATGGACACCAACCTAAAGTTGTTATTTGATGAGTCATAAGAGTTAGTGGACATGACTCAATATAGACAAATTATTGGGTCATTGATGTATCTGACGAATACAAGGCCAGATATATGATTTTGCTATGAACACCTTAAGTCAGTATCTAGTTAAACCTAGACGATTTCACTTGATAGTTGCAAAGCATGTGATGAGGTACCTAAAAGGTATGATAGATCATGGACTTTACTATGGGAGAGATCATGACTATAGATTGTATACGAATTCAGATTGGGCAAGAAGTGTCGCAGAGAGGAAGAGCATCTCAGGTGGATGTTATTGTCTGGGATCCTCCATGATCTCATGGTTTAGTAAGAAACAGTCCAATGTTGCTCTCAACACAACTGAAGCAGAGTGCATAGCAACTTGCTCCGCTAGTTGTGAAGCGATATGGTTTCGGAAAATGATGTCAGGACTATTTGACATGGACTTGGATACCATAGTGATTCTTTGTAACAACCATAGTTGCATAAAGATGACAGAGCATCATGTGTTCCATGATAAATCAAATCATATAGAAATCTGATATTTTTATATAAGGGATATGGTACAAAAGAAAGCTATAAAGCTCCAGTATGTGAGTACCAATGAACAAGTTGTTGATGTACTAACCAAGCCTCTATCTCGAGTAAAGTTTGAATACTTATGTGACAAGCTTGGTGTAGTTCGAAAAGACTTTCCTTGCAAGGAGGGACATTGATGGGAATAAAAACTTTCCTTGCAAGAAGGAATGATGAAAATATGGACCCTCTTCGGAAAGGAGGAACAAGTCGAAGATATGGACTCTCCTCGGAAAGGAAGAACATGTTGAAGATATGAACCCTTCTCAGATAAAGGGGGAGCAGGTTGATGATATAGGTCCTCCCGAAAAATGGGGAGTGATGATAAGACTGCCATCGATGACGGATGATAGTGAAGCTCTAGTATGAAAGAGGCCAAGTTCACCTGAAGATGCTGACAAGGTCCAACATTCACTTGTGGACGATAATATTCTCTCTTGAGGATGGTCTTGCAAGTATAACACTCTGTTCATGAGAGTGATCCTTATTGGCTAAGGATGGCCCTACAGACGTTACTCTCGCATGGAGAGTACCCGCATTCATTTTTGGATACCATAGTATAACATTCGCTTGTGAATGGTCCTAGATTTCACGTTGAGGATGTCCTCCGATGAGTTCTCACGGACGATAGGGAGGACACTTAGGTGGGGTCGAGATATGCTTTGCAGACATTACTCTTGTATGGAGAGTATTTCTACATATATATGTAGATGCCATAGAATAACACTCACTTGGGAGTGGTCCTTGCTTCAATGCTAAGGATGCTCTATGATGAGTCCTCACGGACGTTGTAGCATAACACTCTCATGGAGTGGTCCTAGATCTAACAGGCTGAGGATGTCCTATGTTGATGGCCTGCATTTAGGTGCGGTCGAGATATGCTCTGCAGATAATACTCTTGCATGGAGAGTATGCCTACATGTATATGTAGATGTCGTAGTATAACACTCGCATAGGAGTGGTCCTAGATTTTAAGCTAAAGATGCACTACGATGAGTCCTTACAGACGACAGGGCCTGCATCTAGGTGTGGTCAAGATCTACATTCAGTTGTAGAAAATTCAACTGGTGGATACTATGGACCCTCCTCGTTAAGGGGGAGTAGGATGATGGAGGATTGCATGATCCTTGGACCTATGTCCTAAAGTGATAGGGATTTATCATCCCATAAAGAGATCATGTGTACTATAGGTAGCATGGCGGCAAAGGATAAAAAAGATCAAATTGCAGCTGCAAAGGATCAAGAATATCAAAGTGCTGCTACAAAGGATCAAGAAGATCGAAGTGCTGCTGCAAAGGATCAAGAAGATCAAAGTGCTACTGCAAAGGATCGAGAAGATCGCAATGCTATTGCAAAGGATCAAGAATATCGAAGTGTTGCTGCAAAGGATCGAGAAGATCAAAGTGTTGTTGCAAAGGATCAAGAAGATCAAAGTGTTATTGCAAAGGACCGAGAAGATCAAAGTGCTACTGAAAAGGATCAAGAAGATCGAATTGCTGCTGCAAAGGATCAAGAAGATCGAAGTGCTGCTACAAAGGATCAAGAAGACCAAAGTGCTGCTACAAAGGATTGAAAGATTGAAGTGTTTCTGCAAAAGGATCAAGTGATTGTGTGCTACAGAAGATGAATACATTGAAGAGTTGATAAATGTTGACAACTTCATATGACGTATAGATGTATTACATCGATACTGCTGAATATACTCTCTCTTGTTACTCATATAGTTTATGATGATGTTGTCAGTATAATACCCTTCTCGTTAAGGGGGAGTGTTGAAATATTGTAACTTCAAAGTATATTCTAAATGTGTTTTACTGATGTACCACAAGGGAGATGTTATTATTCCTTCGTTGGGATGTTAATATTGCAATTGGTCATCATAGAGTTATGAGGTAAAGCCTCCATTGCAAGTCGGGTCATTAGTACCCCAATGAATAATATAAAATACCATTTTAAGTATTCCTAGGTGAAGTCGACCCATACAGTTTAGTGGGGCCGGCTTGTCTAGGGTAAAATTCAGTTGACATAATGTGTATAAATAGAGGTGTTGTGTTCCTCATTATAACACAAAATCACTCACTTGAGTAGTGCATAGGAGAGAGAGAGAGAGAGAGAGAACAACAAGGAGGACAATACCTGTTTTGGGGTTTTATCTTATACATCTTATACAAATGAAGTTTTGTTGGGTTTTCTTCCCCTTGAGGGTTTCCCAGGATAAATATTGTGTTCATCTTGTGATTGTGTTTCTTTCAGTGATTTTGCATATGCAAAGTTCGGAATTTGGATTGAACACTAATGATATTTAGTATAGCATATGAAATCTTAACAAATCATTGAATCAAATTTGCAAGGAGAGTCATCAATCGTAGTAGGATGTAAATGTTGGCCTATCAAAAGGGTATAATGTGGTATAGGTAGAATGAGGATGAGGAAATTCGTGTATTGATGGGGCATGTGGGGCATTCTATTTGTATTAATGAATCCTTTAATGGAGTTTAAGTTGAGAAAATGGTTATGGGATAATTGTTTCTCAAGTTCTGATGTTGCATCATTCTCAACATCGACATCTTTAGCCACCAACGATAACTATACTGAGCACTCTAAAAAATGGATGCCTTGGTAGGGATAGGCATCATGTATGGATTTAAGGTACATGTGACATACCCATTGCTTTTCCCTTTACTAGATTATATATAGCCATCTCATCTCAAATACAAAGAATATATCAAATTTTGTATTGGAAAATTGTCATAACAAGGACAATTCATCATAGGATGTTCTCTTAGTATCAAATACAAAGATTTTCTTATTATACAAAGAGAAGTCAAATATGTTTTTGTAGGGAAAATAAATTTTCTATTACACTTGATAATTGTGGGCTTTGTGAGCCCTTATAGTTATCTTTGTGATGCTTTCTTACTAAAATCACAATGGCATATCCCTTATCACAAGGATTTCATTCCATGTTCATATGACTACTTCTCTTTCTACAAAGTTGGCATCATGAACTTGAGGTTTATGATATGAGCTCACACACGCAAAAATGAGGATATAAATGAGCAATTGATATAAGGTTTCAATGCATATTATGATGATTCCATCCTCCTAGATGAAGAATATGCGATGAAAATCTCTAGAATTCTAAACTATGGGAACAATAAAATGCAAAGTTAACTTGTTATATGAAGGGAATGAAATTTAGAAAAGTTTTTATAACAAAAACAATGCCTAAATACAAATGCTTAAGAAAAATGAATAATTTTATAGGAAAAACAAACAATTTTTTTTAGAGGATTTTTTCTTTCATATATCAAAGTCTTTGTATTATGTAAGAAAGTGTATTTTTTTTACTAAGGGAATCAGTAACTGGGGTTGGGCTGGTACTCACGTGACATGAGGTCTAGGGATCCATTCCTACTACCACTATACCCCTAGCTTCCCCACACCCACCCGCAAGGCATGGGACACAGGTAAATCCAGGTGGGATTTGATCTCGTAACCTCCTTTACAACAAATGACTTCATATCAAGCGACGCCAAAAAACCACATCCATTCGAACTATGTAAAAAAATATACTTATATCTAAATATTAAAAAAAATAATTATACTTAAAATAATAAAAACAGTATGAAAAAATCTTGCTTAAAACATTTAAAATGGAATAACTACTTAGCTTCCCATTGCAAATCATTATATGTTTTTTATATTTCATGAGACTTCACGACTAGGTAAGGCAAGAAAATTAACGGTGTTTGTGGTTGTGGCTTGACGCTTTAGCAAGTAAACTAAATTTAAGGGTGGTGGAAATGACGGAGCTTTTGAGGGTTTGCAGGAGAATTAAGGGTTTACAGGCTAATGGAGCGTCCTGGTGGCCTCTTGCTTGCCGTTTTCCTGATGAAACTTTCGAAGCCGTTCCTTTGGATTCGGTTTCCTCCCTCTGAACTGTATCTTTGGAGCCCACTCTCTCTGTCCTTTGGTGTCAGGTCTGTTCATTTTCTGGGTTATCAGTCTTTGAGTCATCTTGCACTGTTTTTCTGGGTATGTTGGCTGTCGTTTGTTTTTTGCTATCCCATAAGTCATCGCTGACGACTGGAGTCCATCCTCAGAGCTGAGGACTAGTACCAACCAGTATAATCAAGTGGGAACTGTAAATAAAATGTCGGCCTTGGATCAACCATGAGTCTTTTATCATTTGTCAACGTTTTGGCTTAGTGTTTTTGGCTCCTGTCACCCTTCCCATTGCGACGTCGTTGTGGCTCTTTCTAATTCTAGAACTTTCCCCTAATTGCCGGGGCTCGATTTTGTCCTATTAAACTGTTGTTATCAGGGTTTTTGGTCTGATTATGATTTTTTGAGGATTAACCCTAGGTTCCATAACTAGGGTTTGTCTCCTGGGACATCTTGGTAGCTTGTATTGTAATACTGTCTCCCTTCATCGCTCGGACGAAATCTCGTTGACTTGTGGAGTTCCTCCTGGATTTACAGGGATGGTCTGTCCTTGGCGCGGATTTCATCATCAGGGAAGTTTGGTTATGAGTTGGCTCGTTGTTGCTAACCCTTGTAATCTTTACCCTTACTAGGGTTTACAATCTAGTTTGCAAGTGGATGCTTGTAGCTCAATACTGTTTCCCCTTTCTTTGATTTTGTCGGTTATTGGTTGTCTAGTAAACCTTTATGCCAATATGTCGGAAACCCATGGTGGGATTTCCGACACCCAGGCAAATCGAGGTACTGCTCACTTCTGACGTAGAAGGACAGCAAAGGCTCATAAGATACTGGATGGAAAACTTCATTACGTAGTGGGACGTGATATCTACTTGGATAGGGTGGAAGCCTTATGCTCTCGCGCGCTCATTGGAAGACTGGAATATGCATCAATGGATAAGAAAGACTGGTTCGCTTAGGCCACTGAGCATTGGAAGCCCCTCCTTTCTTATGTACCTGCAATCAGTCTTTTGGTTCGGGGCTGGATAGTCTTCGTTTTTTGGGAGGATGATCATGCTACATCCGTCCTTAACTGGCTGTGGAGAGCGGGAAAAGGGTCTCTTGTTTTAGACCGATGGCATATTCATTTCGACCCAGCTCGTGAAAGGGTCAAAAAAATACATCTGTGGACTTTGCTGCCAGGGCTCCCCTTCCCGCTGTGGAATCGCTCCCTTTTGGAAGGCATAGGGAATACTATAGGCTGCTTCGTGGCTATTGAAGACGATTTTATGAATGCATATGATAAGAGGATGGCCAGCATTTTAGTGGAATTAGAAATTTCGAAAGGACTCCCGGCTGAAGTTGAAATCCTCTGTCGGGAGCATTTATTTGCTCAGAGGCTTGACTACCAAGGCATACCCTTCAGATGCAGTTTTTATCGGGAAACAGGTCATCTGCGACGATCCTGTCAGTCCTTTTGACAAACTTCTGCTGACCTGGACCTTCGATTTCAGTCTGCAAAACAGTCAACACCCACTCCAGATCAAGAGGACTCTCGGGTAAGAACTTCCTTGATCCCTACGGCTTCTTCTATTGATCTCCTTAAAAATGCTTGCTCTCTATTTGAAGATGCCACAGATTTATATGTAGCCTTGCTTGACTCGTATAATGCTAGACGAGACCCTCCCAAGTCCTCTTCAAACCCTCTGGATCCGATCCGTCCTTCCCCCTATAAGGATTCGTCCTGTAGCCCTCCTCGAATTTCGGGTGATAGTGTTACTACGAAGTCTCCAGCTCTTCATCCGGTAGTGAATCTTTCTTCCCCTTGTTTGGAACCATCCTGTTCCCCTCCATGATTCTCTGGTGTCTCCCCCTTATCGATACCTACCCTTACATCGACTCTCGATCTCCCCCTTCCATTACTTCCACCTTCTTCTTATTCTTTGGTGGCACTTCCTTGCCCCCCTCCTCGAGACTCTGATACAATTATTCATGCTTTGGATTCTCCTATTGGCAATATTCCGGAAGTCGATTCCACTGGTCCCCTTTTCTTAGACTCAGACTTCCCTCCACTTGTCGATACTGGTTCGTCGAATCTGGGTTCTCCTCCCTTCAGTCCTGTTACATCCCCTTCCTTTGCTGATCCAGGTTTACAAAAATCTCTGAATATATTCTCAGATAAGTCCCCTCTGTCTCCCTCTATTCTTCCCCTAGAATCCATCCGATTCCAGAATGTAACAATAAGGAGAAAAAAAAAATCTCCTTCGGAAAAAGAGTTACATGCCCCTGCACTGTACACTCCCTTATCAACTAGACTAAAAAATGTGGCACGCAAGCCTACCTTTACTCCTCAAAGGGTCCTTAGAGCTTCAACCCCTCTTCAATTTGATAGATGATGCGTATTCTTTCGTTGAATGTACGAGGTTTGGGCGATTCAACCAAACAAAAAAGACTCCGTCGAATTTTTGTGTCTCTCTCACCTGATATCGTTCTCCTTCAAGAGACCATGACCAGCTCTTACCCTGCCCTCTTTGCATTTTCCAAGCTGTTTCTAGGATGGGAATTTTGTGCCCTCAGTTCTAAGGGTCTCTCTGGGGGAATCCTCTCTGGATGGAACCCGAAGATCCTCAAATGTAAAGCCTATCATACTCTTGCTGGTATTTTGCTTAAAGCTTCGATTCGAGGCTCGACTTTATCCCTTTCCATCCTTAATTGTTATGGCCCTTATCTTAATCACGACTCTTTCTGGAATGCTGTGGCTTCTGGCAGTCTTCTCTCGTTGCCAAACCTTATCCTTGCTGGTGATCTGAAATTTACTCTTAATGCCTCGGAGATTTGGGGCAATAAAGCTCAACTTGATCCCTTCGGCCCTTATTTTTCCAAGCTATTCTCTGATCATCATTTAGTGGATGTGGCACCCTCTTATGCAGGACCTACTTGGAGGAATGGTAGGATGGGGGAAGAAGGCATCTCCAAAAGACTTGATCGTTTTTTGTTATCAAATCAGCTCATGAGCACTCTGCCCAGACATAGGGTCTGGGCTCATAGATGTGGGATTTCTGATCACTTCCCTATTCTTCTCGAATGGATGAATCAACAGAGCCCTTGTGCTTACCCCTTCAAATTCAACCAATCTTGGCTAGGAAATGAGGATTTTATCCATATGGTTCAAACTGGATGGCCACTTATCCGTTTGACTGATCAATTGGATGATATGAAGGATCTTTCTTACAAACTTCGATGGCTAAAAGATAAAGTGAAGTCTTGGACAAAAAGGGAAGCTCAGAAGATGAAATAAAAATCTTCCTACTTGGAGGATGAAATATGTTCTCTTCTAAATCTTACTCAATCTGCTATTTTAAACAATGAACAGCAAGGCAGACTAAACTCTCTTAAAGCTGATCTACATAAGATATTGGATCATGAACTGTACTCTGCTAGACTTCAAAGCAGAGTCACTTGGGCTATGAAGGGGGATGCCAATACAAAATTCTTCCATGCTGTAGCATCAGCCAGAAAAAACCATAATGCCATCTGGAATTTACAGGATGAGGAGGGATCCTGGGTCTCGGATGATCAGAGCATCAAATCTCTTGGGGTTCGCTACTTTAAAAATACTTATGCTGATGATCGTTTGACAAATCTTTCTGCTCAGCTTAAGGTTATCCACCTTTTTCCTTCCTATATCAGCAATGAAGAAAAAGAGGTTTTCACTAATCCTGTCACTATCTCAGAAGTAGAGAAGGCCCTTAAAACTTTCAAAAAAGATAAGGCTCCAGGCCCTGATGGCTGGCCAGTAGAATTCTACTTGAATTTTTTTGATCTTATGGGTCCACTTCTTGTCAATATGGTGGAATCCTCAAGACTTTTGGGTTGTGTGGCCCCTTCTCTTAACTCCACTTTTTTAGCACTTATCCCAAAAGTTGAACATCCTACCTCTTTCGCTGACTTTCGTCCTATATCCATCTGTAATCTTTGCTATAATTTGATCTCAAAAGTTGCAGCTATGAGGCTCAAACCCTTCTTAGACTCTTCTATTTCACCCCAGCAGTTTGGCTTCCTGAAAGATCGTCAGATCATTGAACGCATAGCCATCACTCAGGAAGCCCTTCATTCTGTCAAAACAAAAAAGAGATGTGCTCTCATCCTTAAGTTGGATTTGACAAAGGCCTTTGACAGGGTTAACTGGACTTTCATTCGTCTTTTACTTATCCAAATTGGGATTCCCCTTATGGGGGTAAACTGGATAATGGGCTGCATTACTTCTGTAAATTTTGCTGTCTTGGTAAATGGATCCCCCTCTTCCTTCTTTCAGGCTTCACATGGAATCAGACAGGGCTGCCCATTGTCTCCTCTGTTTTTCATACTGGTTATCAAAGGTCTTAGCCTCCTGATTGAAGATGCTAAGAGAAATGGTAAAATAAAAGGGATAAAGATTTCGCCTCATCTCTTCCTCACTCATTTACTTTTCGTGGACGATGTGATCTTATTTGGCTTAGGTTCTTACGAGGAATGGATTGCTTTCAAAGTTTTACTTGACACTTTTTGTGAGGCCTCTGGCATGTGCATCAATATTAATAAGTCCTGTTTCCTCCATAATGACTTGGATGCTGCCCTCCTAGGCAGAATCACAGGTCTCCTTCCGTACAGATTTGCTCATCTTAATCAAGGTTTCAACTATCTTGGTTACTTCCTCAAGCCCTCGGGTTACCTGGTCAAGGATTGGCATTGGCTTATTACCAAATTTGAGAAGCGTATATCCCATTGGACCTATAGGCTCTTGTCTATGGGAGGTCGACTTGTCCTCATTCGATCTGTCCTTTCGAGCTTACCTGTTTTCTGGATGGCCCTTGTTCCGATTCCTTCCTCAATCCTTGACAAGCTCAGAAAATTGATTTTCTCTTTCCTTTGGGGATCCTCATAAAAAAAAAAAATCCACCTCGTAGACTGGCATATTCTTGCTCGACCTATCTCTTTAGGTGGTTGGGGGATCAAGCATCTCCCTAGTTTCAGTTTATCCTTGAGAATGAAGAGCTTCTGGATTGCTCTAAATAGTGATGGCATTTGGCATCAACTACTCTCTGTAAAATATATGAAGAAGCTGCCCTTGCACACATGGCTCAGAGAGAAATGTTTCTTTATTCAAAATGCATCGATCATTTGGAAAGGCTTCCTAAAAACTTTGCCATGGATTGGTAAAGGGATTCTTTGGCAAGTAGGCAATGGCTCAGATATCCGTCTGGGAGTGGACCCTGTTGTTGGATTGGGAAACTCTTTTGTTCTCCCATAAGACTTAAGAGCATATCTTGAAGATTATGGGATTAGGACCTTAGCTCAAGCAAGAAATGAAACTCCCCTTGCTGCTGGTTACTGGTTTACGGCAGAGGAACTTGATCTATGTGGTGACTGGAAATATCTTTGGGAAAACTATATCAGAGGGCTGGAATATAACAGAATTCGTCTCAAAGATTTCTGTGATTTGCTACTCTGGTCATATCGCAACTATGTGGGTAAGATAAGTGCAGCAAAAGGTTATGAATGTATCTCTTCGAGCAGTATTTTAGAGGCACGTAACCCGGTCATGAATATCCTTTGGACTCTTAACATTCCTTTGAAAATTACTTGTTTCATCTGGCTGTTAGAAAAAGGTAAAATTTTTACATGGGAACAATTACAAACCCATGGGTTTCATGGTCCAAGCCGATGTGTTTTATGTGAGAAGAATATTGAGGATATTCATCATCTTTTTCTAGTTTGCCCCTTTACAGTGAATATCTTCTCCTATTTTGCAGCTTGATATGGTTTCTCTTATACCATATCCAACTCTATCCCTTCCTTTCTGATGCATTGGTACAACATCACTGAACGCTCGGCCTCTTTCAGACATGTGCCCCTTTTTATTTTCTGGTGCATTTGGACTATCCGGAACAAATGTTTGTTTGAAAACTGGAAGCCTTCGTTTCTCTCTCTCATCTCTAGGGTAGAGAGTTTTCTTAATCTGTATCCTGTCCCTCAAAAAATTAAAAAAAAACTGGATTATCGGTACTAAGCCTCTGAAGGTTTTTCCATGTGCATTTTTTGATGGGGCTGCTGCAAATCATTTGGGAGGTGCAGGATTTGTGATCTATCTGAATGATAATCATTATTTTAGTTTCTCTATGGGCTGTGGACATAGCACGAATACAAGAGCTGAATTATTGGCTCTTTGGGCGGTTCTAAGAGTTTGTTTGTTAATGGGACTTCCCATTCACTTGATTTTGGAGACTCTATGGTTATTATTTCATGGCTCAACAGATTTTCTGCCCTTGATATTCCTTCTTTGAGGCATTGATGCGAAGATATTAGAAATATGCTCCATCTTGACCCTCCGGTGATCTTCAAGCATATATTTCGAGAGCATAACTCGCTGGTAGACGGCCTCTCTAAACAGGCTCTGAATTTGGATATGGGATTTGGAACATTCTCTGAATTTTTGGACGGATTGGTCATAGCAGAAGACCATTTTGTGCTTTTTTAGCTGCTGATTCCTATTTGTATTTCAGCATTTGATTGTACTTTATTGTCTAATTTACTTGAGACTTTTAGCCAACAGTTTTTGCTCAGGAATGTCTGTTTGAGATCACCTCCGATAATTCTCTATATTTCTGACCTGATATATCAGGGATGATGATAAAAGTCTGCTATGATCAGACTTTTTTGTTTATTCTGTTTGGCTGGATTGAAGGCACGATCATTGTATGTTATGCTGAGTGGTCTCTTCTTGTTTTTAGCGGGCAAGACAGTTGATATATGTATATTATGTCTTTTGATTCTAATGAATATCAAAGACTGGTATTATTTCCTCTAAAAAAAAGGCAAGAAAATTACTAATATTCGTAAATTATAGTGGTTATTTTGCAACTAGAGGTACAAACTCTAGCACTTTGGCATGCTTCTGTTGTATAATGTCTTCAAGCTAATCTACTAACCATTGTTTTATTATCAAATTAATATTTTTTAATATAAAAAGTAAAACAAACAAGTATTATATATATAGTATTCGTTCATTTCATTATATATAGAGAGAGAAAAATGAAATGAACTATATATATTATATATATATATAAAAGGTTTGGGGTTCCAATTAATGATAGATAATTATTTGTTTGATATCCTATTAAATAATGTTGCATTCATAAGAGTTATAGAGTTGTAGATGATTTAACAATGCTAATTAGATAATGCAATTAATGATAGATAATTATTTGTTTGATATCCTATTTAATAATGTTACATTCATAAGAGTTATAGAGTTGTAGATGATTTAACAATGCTAATTAGATATTGAGTTGGATAGAGATCCTTTTTACTAGTTTGATAAGGTTTGGGATTTTAATTAATGATAGATAATTATTTGTTTAAGATCTTTTTTGATAATGTTGCATTCACAAGTTCATTGGATGTAGCTTGGGTGGTTGGGATGAATGATTGTCACCCTCCTTACCTAGGTCCAATTCTTGCAAGTGACATGATGCTTTTGTTGAGCCTCTATATATTGACTATATAATGGTTTGAATGGACATATAATTCTAGCCATATCTTGATTCTTCCAAATAGCAGGTGGATGTATCTCTTCAATAAACTGCCATTTAAAAAAACGTTGCTTGTTACTTTTAGAAAAACGTTGCTTGTCACTTCATTAGCATTGCTGCTTGATTGTCTCTCTAAAAGAAATTTATGGGTAATTGAAATATTAAAAGGAAATATGTAGCATGCAAATGATATTAATTATTCACCTTTCGTCCTCATTCTTTTCCATTTATGCGTAATATTTTGCATTATTGTGTCATTCCTTTGTTTGTAATATGTAATATTAATGCTTGTAACAATCCCTACAATATATGTGTTAATAATTTTATGCAAGTATAGACTAATAGAACTTGATTGAAGATCTTATTGTCTAACAAAGTTTTATGTATAGTATTGGTATGCATGTTTTGAATCTAAAACAAATGAATGGATTGAGGATACATTTTTCAGATATTTTCTTGTTGGAATATATTATATTCCTTGGAAGGTAATAATGTCTTTGTATTATGTGGGAAGTTGTCTACAATCTTATATAAAAGAGTAATACATTTAACCCATAGTTATATGGTGTTGTATTTACTTGTGTAGAGTATTTGTCCATGGTATTGTATTAAGAGATGTTATTTTGGAGAATTATATTATCCCACATGCAATATGTAAAAGTAATTCCTCCTCATCTCTTAGTATATAATAGGGTCAAGTGAGTCTCTACATATCATGTATTCTTGATGTAGTAGTGGTACTATTGTGACACTATTGTACATCTATATTCTTTGGGGTATTTGTGCTTTGCTCTCTTGTAAGACTAGAGAAGACATTCTGGAGATAATAGAAGACTACATTCCCGTGGATGTAACCCATTAGGGTGAACCACGTATATCGGTGTTCTCTTGTCCTTTTATTTTCATGTTCTTATCTTTTATGATATGTTGTTGGTTGCTTAGATATGTTAACTAGTTTAGCTTGACTCTAATATTCTAACATTGCTTGTAAGACTTTGCACATACCACTTCCAAGAAGACACCCACCTTCAAATCCTTCATCTGAGAGGGGATCAAACTCCATAATTGTGTAATCAAAAGTGGGTTTGAGTTAAACTTTTTGGCAAAATCATCTCTGTAATAGATATGTAGAGTGAAATCATTTGAGTTTGTACCAAAGCGTTTGAAAAATGTATGAGTGAAATGTGGTGTCATGGAATGGCATCTTCACTGCAAGATCCATTGCAACAACAATCAAACTATTAAAGCAATAAGGTCTCATTTTTATCATTAATTAATTTAATGTTTCCTTGTGGAGTAAATCAAACATCTATGGCTTTGTTGCCACATACATGTCATATGTTAGGTTTGTTCATACTTACACAAAGCCTGATGTTTCATGGCTTCAATTATGGTGTTTCCTTACATCCTTAGCTTTAGCATGCAAAAAAATCTAACAGTACTTATCTAGGTGCGGTAGTGGTATATATTTACATGTATCCAACCCTTTAGTCAAAGGTTTCTCGTGTTCTGTCAAAAAATCAATATATGGGGTTTTTGATTGTGTCATGTAAGATAAGTCTCTATAGTGAAAACATATTGGCACTCATTTTTTATAGAGACGATCCTTGAGGAGTTGGGCCGGGGGGGGGGGGGGGGGGG